>WAAD01009999.1:250481-311086 GCA_013389945.1 Fregata magnificens | reverse complement strand
GATGGAGAGTGGCTTGGCAAGCTCCTGCGCCAGCTCCCTCAGCACTCTCAGGTGGATCCCATCTGGCCCCATAGAGACAGGTCTCTCAGCCTTTCCTCATAAGAGAGGTGCTCCAGTCCCCTGATCATCTTTGTGGCTCTCCGCTGGACTTGCTCCAGCAGTTCCCCGTCCTTCGTGAACTGGGGAGCCCAGAACTGGACACAATACTCCAGATGTGGGCTCACCAGGGCCGAGTCGAGGTGGAGGATAACCTCCCTCGACCTGCTGGCCACAATCCTTTTTATGCACACCAGGATCCCGTTGGCCTTCTTGGCCACAAGGGCACAGTGCTGGCTTATGGTCAACTTGCTCTCCACCAGCACTTCCAGGTCCTTCTCAGCAGAGCTACTTTCCAGCAGGTCAACCCCCAACCTATACTGGTGTGTGGGGTTGTTCCTCCCCAGGTGCAGGATCTTACACTTGCTTGTGTTGAATTTCAATTGGTTCCCCTCGGCCCAGCTCTCCAGCCTGTCCAGGTCTCGCTGGATGGCAGCACAGCCTTCTGGTGTGTCAGCCACTCCTCCCAGTTTGGTATAAAGATAAAACCAACCCTGTGAATTTGTGAAAGCAGGAAGAGGAACTGTTAGGTTGTGAAGGGGTATTTAAAGAATAGTAGCAATAGTTTTGTGTTGCAAAATTCTGTAAAGCCTTTCTTACATGAATAAATGATGGGTCAGTATTTGGAATGTGGATGGCTTCAGTCCTTATGGTTCAATAAATATAACTGTGCTTTGTGGTAGGAGCTTCGTTAGTGTTGCAGCTCTAGTCAAGCACTGAACAGTAGAGATGCTCTGCATGAGAAAGCTCTCTCACAATGAGGAACCTGCACATATTTTTTCTGCTCTTTTCCTGGGTGACATCAATATTTCATGAAGCGACCCTTCGTCTCTGAAGGCAGACTTGAATAGTTGAGGTTGTGGCCTGCTGGAGCAAGACACATCCACCCCTCGTGATTGCACCTTCAAAGGGTGTCTGAGGGCCGTGGGGCTGAGCACATCATTTTATCCATCTGAAGTGTTTATGTCCTTCCTTTTCTCTCTTCCCTGGGTGCCAAGGAAGGTCAATCTTGTGGTTTCCTCTAAATGCAGATGCATATAATGCTTTCTGTATTCCACCCAGGCTCTGGATTTTCCCACTGTTGGGTCTAGCTGTTAAGTGCTCTCAATCCATTCTCTGCCCAGCCTGTATCTGTGCTTGGGATTACCCCGACCCATGTGCAGGACTTTGGAACAAGGAAAAACCATGGGTTTGATCATTTGATGAGGACTTTGCATCATTACTTTCCTTTGGTGCTGTTCTAAGCTTCCTTGAAATGGGAAACTATCTCTTCTAATGAACTGCTGTGGCTAACAGCAAGGAAGGACACTTTCTGAGGGACCGGGACACCTGCAGTGCTGCTTCTGTTCTTTATTTCAGGGTTGTACCTTCAATTCTTTATTTCTCATGCACGTGGTGTCACCATTTCCATCTCCCTTCCCCATGCCCTGGAGCCCAGAAGAACCTCTGAGCTCCTGCAGAAGGGGACTTTGATTCTTGCTGCTCAGTGAGGAGGAGGGCTCAGCCACAGAGCCGGGATTTCAAATTTCTCATAGAGAAATAATTTTGCTATGTTCTTAGAGTTTGTATTTTCTTCCTTTGCAAATGCCATAAGAAAGTGGCTCAAATACTTTTTTAGGCATTTTCTAAATGTTTGTTTTAAACTAAGAGTTAAAGCAATATGATGAAAATACAGTTTTGCTTTGGAAATAATTTGGTCCAGTTTAGGAGACACTCCTAGGAGGTACCAGTGTGAATGGGGGAGCTGGGCTAGTTACAAAGTCGAACAAGAGAAGCATCGTGGTGCCCCCTGAAGTCCCACGAGAAGGCACTCATTCATCACAGCCAGCGGCTGACTGAAGACAAATGATAAGAATTGCCTCCTGACCTGAAGGTGAAAAGTCAGATCAGTGAAGAGAGGGGATTTTAGAACTGGACGCCTTCCAGTGCGAATGCCGTGCTTCTTGGCTCTGGGTGTGTAGATGCAGCGACTGTCAGCAAAACCATTTGTGGAAAATCATGTCTTCCACGAGAGTGCTGGCAGGAAAGGCTGAACCAAACTGATACGTTAGGCTACAATTCTTTATACTAAATAGTTCTCTACATCTACATTGACCTCAGCATAAATGTTTGGAATTAATGCTGGAGGAAGTAGTGCATCCAACCTCACTAAAGCAAGACTGGACTCACTAAAACAAGCCTAGACTCACTAAAGCTCAGAACTGGACCTACTAAACAGGCAGAAGAGTGTAAGAAGTCAGGCTGGAGTGAGTATAATTTGAGAACAAGGATGCATTCCTATCTCTGTGCTGGCATTCACAAACTCTCCACTTGCATGATCTTGTGGTCAGCCACTGGGGACCAAGTGCACATCCTTGAAGAGAACTTTATTTGCATAATTAAATTTTTTTAAGTTATTTTGTAAAGCTGAAAAATGAGGAAAGATTGCAGAGCTTGGGATGTCATGGGAGGGAGATCTGTTGAGATGACCTACCCATCATTATCTCAGGCTGTCTGCCGTTGAGAAAGGAAGATTAAGTTTTGCTCCTGGTGGCTCAGTCCTTTCTCTCTGCCTGAACAGTGCATTAGCTAATGGTTACTATTTAAAAAAAAAAAAAAAAGAAAAAAAAGAGAATATGACAAATAGACTAACAAGTGAAACTGAGACAGCCCCCTTTATAAGCCAGCTAGTGGGTATGACTCCTATGCTCCTGGCTATTAACTTGGTTTAGCTTGTAACATTTATCTGGAGAAGAAAGTCTCTTTGTTCTGTGGCATTCTCTGATTCAGTGGATTTTTATGAGACTGACTAATTTCAGCTGAAGATAAACAGCCCTCCTGGGGAGGCCCCATTTCGCAAATCACCACTTTCCCATTCTGGGGTGGTTGATGTTCTACAGGACTTTGTCCCAGCTTGACTGTCTCCCTTTTCTGGCTCTTAGCCACAATTTCTGTTCCCATGAGTGGGGTGGCAACAAACCAAGGCAGTCTGTAGCACCGTGCATGTACCTTTTTTTTCCCCTCAAAACAAGTCGAAATACACTGCTGAGCTTTCTTCTACCCTCATTAAATCCCACTTTCCTAAAGGGGAATATCAGAAGGAATGGACAAAAGAACTCCCTTGCAGAGCTTTTCTCTCACATAATTGATAATTATTGGCCTTGCGGGAACAGGAAAGGGAGAGCTGAGAAGTCCTGCTCCATACTCTTAGCTTTGCTCCTACTCTGTTGCCTTTCCACTGCTGTCCTTGACCTCTGCCCGCCTGAGAAACTCTCTTGCGGTATGGTAAGAAGCAAGAATGCAAAGACATGCATGGGCAGCATGTACAGAAAGTGGAGAAGTGAGACTAGACTTGGAAAGAAGAGTGGGAAAAGGAGTATGAAAATCACGGATGTGGCTCAAGATGCTGAGAAATGCAGGAAGAAGGTGACACTGAACACACCCTGGAGTGCGGGGAAGGAGAGGAGAAAAATAAGACGCTATTGTGGAGCTTTGCTGTCATACTTGTGAAAGATAAAAACATGAATGATTTCCCACTTTTCTGATTTTGATAAGTGCATGTTGATTTGCATATTTGGCATCAGACCATGGTCTCAATCTCAATACAGTAAATCTAGTGGGAGTCCAATATTACTTCAATTTATATTGGTGCAAATGGAAGAAGAATCTGGTCTTTTATATTCGTTCCAAAAGCTAAATTTAGAAGAAAATAAATGCAAGCTATTCATGTAAGAACTATAAACCAGAACACTTAAGACATTTCCTATGACTGTGAATTTATGGCTTAATCGTATAGTATCTCAAATCTCAGCTACTTCATTATTGGCACTTTTATCTCAGTGTTACACTTCATCAGTCTAATTTTGTGCTGACGTTAGCTGGCTCAGTGCCAGCCACGTCAATGAAGCCGTCTTGGTTTACACCAGCAGTTAATCTTGCCCTGCTATTTTTTTTTTTTTTAACATCTCTCTTTTCACCGTTTTTAGGAATCATTCGTCTGAGGGATGGATTTCATGATCGCTACCCAGTGGAAGATTACCTTGATCTGTTTGACTTAGCAGCACATCAGATTCAGGGTGTGCTGCAGAGCGAAGCAGCAAAAGAGCGCGGCAAGATGAACAACATCATAATTGGTAGGGCAAATACAGCCTCTGAAATATGTCTCTGTAGCTCCAGGTTGGCAGCGTTCATAGCTGAAGCAGGAGAGGGGCATTTTCCCAGATGTGAATGGTCCACAGCACAGAGCCCCTGGCGTTGGTTTTCTCTGGTGTGCGTGGATAGTGCAGAAGTTCTTGCTTTTTCCTGGAAGGTGGTTACTTGCTTTGTTAAAAAGTTGTGATTATCTTTAGAAAATGCTTGAGCAAGCAATAAATGTCTGATGACCATCAGCATTTAATTAAATCTTTTTTAAAAAAAGAGCAAGAATGACCTTGGTGACTCCTTCAAACATTGTTTTCATTTTTTTTTCATTACGAGGTGTTTACCTGTAGCCATGGGATTGTAGCTTCAGGTTCAAATGCTGTAGCAATGTGTCTGGGATAACACACTAATTGTGGTTTTACAGCCTACAATGGGTACTGTAGAAATCCTGTAGCTGACTGGAGACAGTTTCCATGATAGCAACACAGCTCTAAGCTCCAACATAAGATGCACGTAGGAAGAAGGACCACCATTTTTTGTGGCATCATCCCTATGTAGCCTATGGTGGACTGAAATAAAAATGATGAAACCCCTGAGCTGCTTCATTACCAGCAAAGATAATGGAAGTTTCAAGGGCAGGAATATACAGAGTCAAGCCGAAGCTATCTTGCATGGTATTTTTTTTCAGGAGTGGAACCTAGAGGCATGGTACAGGATACTATTTGAAGATAATCTTAGAGTTTCATTTGATATTAAAATACCTGACTAACATAAAAAATGGTTTAGAAATGCTGTTGTGTTGTACCTTATGGAAGTTCATGGTTAGGACTGGGCTCTAGGGAGGGATCCCTGGATTGCTTTCCATGACACACGGTGGTTGATCCACCATGCTCATCCACTGTGGTCCACGGTGCCACCAGTTTACGGTGCCCACAAGGAACGTCAGCAGAAATTTTGAAATTCTGCTTTTGCTGTCTGCTAAAACCAGAAAACTGAGGGGAAGAGAGTTCTACCAGTCTTACTCTGTCACCTCAAAATTTCCCAGGGAAACCAGACACATTCCATGAAAATACTAGTTGTGCAAGAGACAGTTCCCTGTTGAAAAGAGACTTTCAAAGTAGGCCTGAAGTAATTATTCTACAGAAAATAGAGACAAGATTTTTGCTACCTGCCCTCAGAGGGAATACCCTCAGAATAATTTTTTTGTCTCATTCTAACCAAAAAAATATTTAACCTATTGTTGGCTTGATGAAATGGTGATGAAACCAGAGACTTGGCTATGGTCACATTTGTTCAATACTTCCTCAGCCTCCATTTAAATCTATTATTCGCTTTATTAAATATTCAACATTGAGCAAAATTTGCAAGATGGGGTCCTAAGAAATGTTGCCATCAAGGACATCTGCAGATTTTCCTCCTACTTACAGTAATATCTCCTGTCCTTTCACGGGTGAAGTGCTTATCTAATTAAATTCACTAATCTAATTAGCAACATACATCTTTGATTACTTACCTCCTGTTACAGTTTTTTCTAGAGTTCACTTTGTGTTTCTTTTTCCTGTAGTCTCATTTCTTGTTTCATTAAGGTTCTGTTCGCTTTTCTTATTAAGTTTACAGGAAAAGTCCTGAATGATTATACTCATTAAGTCAGTCTTTTATGACCTTGGTAAAAAACAAAACAAAGCTAGCTAGTCTAAAATGAATCTGTATGAATATCAGGTTTGCTTAGAATCCTCCATTTTCTTATTTCAGATGACTAGAAAGAAAAATCAAATTAAAACTATAAACATTTCAGTAGTTCATCATGTTACATTATTTTGAAAAGTTAAGCTTCTTTGGATATTATACTTAGTGGGTAATAATTGCATTCTCCCCCAAAAAACCAACATCTGCTTAGAGACGAACCAAAGAGGACAACACTGATGTAGCTTGAGGCATTCTGAGCAGGACTTGTTTATTTGTGATCATTAATAGGATAAATTCAGAGGAATGTCTTGTGAAAACACAGTATGATTTTAATCCATTAATGACTGAATAAAGAGGATATACATCTATTCTTTAGGCAATTTAGTAATTCATAAGTTCTTTAAGTCCATGTGAAAATTAATATATTTTTGGTTGCACTGCAGTCATTTGACATAATTACTAAAGCAGTGATTAATTTATCTCATGTTTTGTATGGCTCGCTCTCTTTGCAGATATTAAATTTGTATTACAAAACAAAAAGGAACACTGTCAAATTGTCAGGACTATTTTTGGCTGCTTCAGGAACTCAAAATAATAAGAGTCAACAGAGACCANGGGAAGATTTGTCTTCTTGAACCCAGGCTATCCTGGACTGACTGCATTAGAGCAGCACCTTGAGTCCTGTTAATGCTTTAGTATGATTTGGTCGTGTGCCTGGGATCTTCCCTTGCTCATGTGCTGCCTGCAGAATTTTGGTGGTGGCAGCTGATCCAGCTGAAACAATTTCTGTGGAGTGGTCTGGTCTGTGATGCTAAGGGAATCTGCCCATTTATGTGTAAATGCACTGATTTTATTTAGTTCAGATAGCACATATGTAAGCAGATGCTCTTAGGTTTGGCCACTATATGTAAGCTAATTGGAATGAATCTAATAGAGCTTCCAATGTGATCAGAGGTCTACAGAGCAGAGAAGTATGAAGGAAGATCATAAAAACTATTCTAGAGAGGAATAGATGGCTTGATGAGGTCATAGACTTTAATCTTTGGCATGATTTAGGCAAACATTTTTGAGGGAGCAGTTTAAGCCTAGCCGTTGCTGTCACGGAGACGTAGCAGTGACTTTCCAAGGTCTCTCTCATCCCTGGAGTGCACTATTCTGTAAATCCATGTGTGCAAGTGCTCATACCATCTTCTGATAGGACAGAGATAGCTGCACGATGCTTTTGTGGTATGGCTATCTCAGCTCTTGTCCTATATTTAGTCTTTTGTGTTTCTGCTTCACCCAGTGTGAGAGCTGGGCTAATTGAGTTTTAATTGACAAGTCAAAGCCCACCGATGATTAGGCAGTGCTTTGGGTAATTAATTTAGACTGGAAAAGCAGAAGCTGTTGTGGACACCCGTCTTTAGCCAATGGACTGGATCTCCTCCTTCTGAAAACAGGCAAAATGAACATGACAGAAGATTAATGTGTTTTCTAACAACTCCCAGACTTTATTAATGAATCGCATTATGTTAAGCTGGAGTTTGGAGCCAGTACCTATTCCATGTTTTGTTTTGGCCATCTTTTTAGAATCTTTATTGGACTTTTCCAGGAGAGGAAAAAGAAAAAAAAAGGGAAATCATGTGCAAGTCTGTAAGCCTACAACATTGTTATTTTTTCACCTCATTCCTTTTGATTCAAAAAACCTCATTAACAAGAATTAGCTCTCATTAGACTGTCAAACAGTGGAAGTTTCCAAAAAGCTTCTGTATATGTTTTATAAAATGGTGGTATGCCACATAAATGCCAGTATTACTTAAAAAACCAGGGAAGACTACCCAATTCAAAACATCATTTCAGATCATTTATTTAGCAGCTGAAGCTTCATATACCTTGTTCTGGCAGAGACATTACTGATTGTGTTTCTCCCTGTAGCATTACTTTCAGAGTTAGCTTCTTCAGAAACTAAGGATATCTGAATCTGGCATTTAACCAAATGTGTTATTTATTCGATAGACTTTTTCTTTTGTCTAATATTTAGTAAATACTTATACTTGGCGTAATCTACATGAATAATTGTAGTTATATAAAAAAGCTCTGGTAAAGGCTAATTCTCAGAAAGGGATATTTCAAGCAGCAGTGACACAATTCAGCCCGCTGGTGCATTTTTTTTTTTAATATTTCCCATGTGCTCACCGACGCTCCTATTTATGTTCCAAACGCTATTGACCTGCTGCAGTGGTGGTTTCCACTTTTTTTCTTTAGTTTGTGTCAAATTGTACAATTTGTTAGGAACTTATTTCTCTGAGATGAGGAGCATTAAAACCATCCCTTGGGGTGCTACAGAGAGCACGGCAGGTCTTCGGCAGCGACGAGCTCCTGCCTCCTCGCTGGAGGGTGGGCCAAAACCTTGAGCAGTCTGTTCCAGCCCAGATCAAATATATCTGCATGTGTTAACCACTAACAGGAAGCAGTGTGGTTAGTGGACAGTAATGTTTCAGGTGGAATTACATAAAACCTGCCTTAACCATCACTACATTCACAAAAGTAAAAGGCAGTGTGATTGCTCTGGCTCTGGGGAGCCAGATCACTTTGCAAGAACCAAGGTATGCTGAAATTAATAGAGTCAATTTTAAACAGTCTACACCAGTTCAAAATTCATCAGATTTCCACTCCACTACAAAGAATGAAATGAGTTTCTAGTAGAGATGCTTTTAATTTTTAGGGGAGGCCAGTGCCTCGACGATGTGGGACAACAACGCTTGGATTTTCTTTTATGACAACAGTACTGAAGGAGAACCTCCCTTCTTAATCCAGGATTTTATCCATGCCTTCCAACCGAATGCCAAACTTATCATCATGCTGAGAGACCCCGTTGAAAGGTGAGCAAAGAGCACGACGCTAAAGTACGCGATAAAATTTTCTTACTATAATAATTTTTTTCACTCTTGCTCTCTTGGATACAAATAAGTGTTCACATGGTATTTGACAGAGTTACTTGGTTTATGATGAGAGCTGCCAAGGGGTTTTGTTCTGTGCATTTTGGCATAATGTAATTGTGAGAGTGTTTTAAAGAGGGGCATGTGAGTGTAAATGCCACAGTGAGTACCATGCATGGGCACCTCAGCTACTCTGAAAAAAATAATTTATATGTTGCCAAATGCAATATACCTCCATTACCTGAGCTAACATGCCCTGGTTCTCAGCAGGGCTCACTAGACTGAGTATGGCACTGCATTTACATGTCGGCATAAGTGGTCCTGTGAAGTGCTTCGATTCATGTTAAATAATAAGGTTTATGTCTTCAAGGGGCGTACTGTTCAAAATGATTAGAAGATCACAAATAGCTCCAGAGTCAGGAAATGATACAAATGTTTTTTTAACCTTAAAAATGCTTGGTGCAACACTCATATAAAGCTTCCCTAGACAATTTTAGCTTGCACAGCTAACCGCTGGTTAGGAGATCATCCTTGGTCTTCCTGACTTTGTCTGCAGTGGAAGGGCTCTACTTTTGCAGAGGTGTGAGCTGGTCTTGAATGGTTCTCCGTTGTGTTAGCCATGAATGTCCTTCTTTTCACTTGCATTTCACTTTTTCCTCCCCAGTCTTCCTCCAGATTTCTAGGGCATTTCTTTCCACCGTGTCCTCTGAAGGAGGATGATAATGATGAGGGTAGTGGGGAGGGTAGAGGGGATGGAGGCAGAGTCCAAAAGGATCAGACCAAGGGGGTGTGAATTGCTTCTCTCTGTAGCTCCATAGGGATATTCAGGATACTTAGGGCTAGGTCAGTGCTCAAGGGCAAAGCCCCAGAAACACCCAGCGAAGAGAAGGGGATGCCGATGATGATGGGGACCAGGCTCTGGTGAGAGCTCAGGCACTGGGAGAAGGGCAGGCGTGGGGCGCCTGTGCAGGCAGCCTGTAGCCCGCTACCCGGCAGCTGCCCAGAGTGACTTGGCAGCGAGAAGGGGTGGGTGCTCCTTGACAAGCTTCCCTGATGGTAGGACGTGGCTACTGGTGAGAGGCAGAGCTGTGCGAGTGCTTCCCATCTCCTATGCCAGGAAATACAGTTCTCAACTTTGAGCGGCATCTCCTGACCTCAGGATTTATCAGGTGGTAATTTTATGCGAGAGAGCTGGCTGAAGTGGCTTCCTCATCTAAATTACTGACAAATACCCTGATCACTTCAGCCACCCTCTGTAACGTGGGTGTAGCCCTTTGCCAGCTTTAATAAGGGAGAGATAAAAAGTCAGCTTCATCTCCCTTACTGTATTTATGATAAATTGGTTTCTTTTTGTTTACGCTTCCCTATGCCCTTGTTGCTGATAGCTCATCTGAACTACAGGAGCAAAAGCAGCCGTGGCAGAAGCGGCAGCCTGGGCAGCTCCTCCGGCGATGCAGGGCAGTGGAGCAGTTACTTTGCAGTAGCCAGGAGGACGTGGGTGCTGCACAGGGTCTGGGACGGGGTCTGATCTAACCTGCACAGGGTCTGGTCTATTCCCCAATGGGGGATATTTGGAGGACATCAGGGTTTGTGATGGTGGGTGTCAATGGCGTTATTATTTCATTGTAATGGATGGTAATTGAGGGTAATGAGTTCAAGTAGCCGGAACAGCTGAAATCCTAATCAGCAAAGGTCTTATTTCCAGGCAGATGTCCCCAGAATTAAAAACAGATGGAAAGAAAATCTTGACTGCCCTGCAGAGAGAGAACTTGTCTTGAAGAACATAGTTTTCCATAAGATGTCAGCAAGTCTTTAAAATGATGCATTTATTTCAATGGATGATTAGAAATGCTAAGCAGTCATATTAAACCTTTTTGAATAAAATTGCATCTGGGCCCATGCTGTACGTGATGCCTGCTGGCTGATTTCCCCCAGCAAGAAGCTTTTCACCTGCTCTGCCAGGAGCAGTTGGTCCTGCCATCTCTGGGACAAGCCAGGCAAGCCCAAGTCTTGTTGATGTACACACTTTTCTGCAAGCAGGAGATACCGTTGTGTGCCCAATTTAGTTGAAGTTGGCTGGCTTTGTCCCTTAGCTTCTCCCCAGCTCGTCCTCATACCCTGCAGTGGTGGAGTGGCTCTTTGGTGGGTGCAGCGTGAGGGACCCAAGTTCTGCCGCTGCAGTGGGAGAGGACACACGTGGTGCCATGGTTGTGGTCCTCAAGCACTGGTGGGCATCACTTTGAAATAGGATGTGTGACCAGTCTGGTCCAAGCCTGTTACCCTCCCTGTGCTCTGAGATGGATTTTCTTCGTTTAAAGAAAACTGTCTGAAGTGCATTTGACAGACTGGGAAGAACTGGACAAAAATCAGAGTCTTTGTCTTTCTTAGTTGGTGACTCCTATAGACAGCATCGAGTGCCTCTGCCTCATCTTTTATAGTTTGCTGAGATTTTTCTTTTAAAAATGGAATTAAAAGCATCCTGCAACAAATGTATCCCTTTTCTTCCCTTTTAAATGAACAGAGAGGCTTCATTTGTTTCATATGGGAATTAAAATCCTGTTCTTGCAAAACACTAACATAAATAATGAGTGCAGAGGAGCTATTCCTGCGCTTAAGTGCTCTGCTGGATTAGGGCCTAAACTTTCTAAATTAAATGATGAATTTTTAAGTACCTGTGGAAATCTAGGGAAGTTAAAAAATAAATAAAGTGCAATACAAAAGGTTACTGCAGCTATAAAATGAGGCCTAAATAAATAGATTTTTTTAGGTCATTTCTTAGATACCTGTGTTTTTTGAAAGAGGCTGAATGATATCTAGGATTTCTGGAATTCTGTTGAGAGGTGGGTGCTACGGAGGCATAATATTTGTGCTGCAAACACAGTCGGGGAAGTGACTTCTCAAGTGTTACAAAACTGTCTCCAAAATACTGCAGTTCTGGTCATAGTTTGTAAGCCTAAATATGAAAGAAAATTCAAATATCATGTTCGGTGGATGATTCACAATCTAATATTTATGCCATGTCAGACCATTTCCTTTGCCTCTTTGAACCATGTTTATCTTGGAAAATTTTAATCAAGGTTTCAGGGATTAATGCTAAAGTAGATATTTTATTGCCTGTAGGTTTTGGGTTGTTTCCCCACCGCCACGCAAAGGGACTTGAATTAAGAGAATCTTTTTTAGGTGATATTAAGCAATTGTAAAACTTGTGCTGAAAATGCACAATGAGGGGATATTTCTCTGCTGTAACTTATAGAAATTCCTGTTGCTGGTGACTCTTGCTCGCGGCAGCAGCTGATGCAGGGGCTCTGCTTGCTTGCAAGCTGCCAACATACATGGGGCCACATCCTGCTGTCCTCCAAATAGAGGCGGGACTTCTTGGGGAATGCAGCAGTACAGACTGGACCACAAATGTGAACCGTTCACCTAGCTGTAGTATTTAAGCTTAAAAAAACCCAAGAGGTGGAATGCTGTAAATTGGGAGGTTTTGATGGAAAGTCAACATAGAAACAATATGGGATTGGAGGGGGAGCTTTCTGCAAGAACTGGGAAATCTGGGCCCTGTCATATTTTTGATGATGGCCAGCTTGGTAATCACATAAAAATCACTTTCTAACCCATCCCATTCCTCTGTTGGTTTTGATTTCAACTTTAAGCTTTTGAGACGAGGAGTGTTTCTGTCCATGGCAGTGTGGAGCACCAAATATGGAGGGATACCAATGCCAGCTGAGACCAGTTCTACAGTTCATAGATAACACAAATTTAAAGTATATACATCTGAAAATTTTGCCTTCAGGAGAAAATATTGGCTTGCACAATTACTAGGGTCAGGTTCTCAATGGATGCTGACCTCAAAAGCAGGGATGATGTTCAGCAACTTGTGGAGTGGATGTTACTCTGAGCCAAAACCCATCAAAATGAATAGATAATGTGCCACTGGCTGAACAGGCTGTCGGTGGGGCAATGGTAAAGACATGTACCCTTTCCCTCAATTCATGTAACTGATTGCCATTGTCATGTAAATAAATCTTCTTTCATTTCCTCTGCCATTTACTTACACGTATCTCACTCACAGATTGTACTCCGATTATCTGTACTTTGCAAGTGCTAATAAATCTGTGGAAGATTTTCATGAAAAAGTGGCAGAATCACTGCAGCTGTTTGAAAATTGCATGCTGGATTACTCACTGAGAGCCTGTGTCTACAACAACACCCTGAACAATGCCATGCCTGTACGTATTTCCAAGAACATTTGATTCCTTGCTTGTTTAATGGTACATTGTGTCAGGGTTATTAAAATACCGAAATACTGTGCAAATAAACAGCAAGAAATAAAACTTTCTCCCTTTTCATTTGTAAAGTGGATGACATAAATATACATGTAAGCATGTAAAAGCTGATGTACCGGCTCAGCTGTCTCAGTCTGTTCCCTGATGAATGCCAACAGTAATAATACAGTCTTTCTATTGTGCAAGCGTACGGAGAGCACATTTAGTGAAGATTACAGTTTAATGTGTAAGCTTTTTGCAGATCTCTCCAAAAAGTAGCTCTGGCAAGGATCTTTGTGGTACGAAATTGCCTCAAAATCAGAATAAATTATGTATTCTTTCACAAGAAAAGGCTACCAATAACTAGATAAAACCTTTCTTTTTTTTTAAATTGTGCGCATCAGAAAAATGATAAAAGGAAATACAGAAACTGCTGGCAGGGGAATGGATAAGTATTACATGCTCAGTATTCCAAAATTCACATTTTTAGTGTAGAAATGACTTCAAATTTTGCTAGAGGGGGAGAATAATATGGAAGAGATTGTCTTGGAGTATCACATCTGGCCAGTTTTCCATTCAATCCTATTTTATTTGTTCAGGCTGCAAAGGACTCAGAGGGAATCCGTCCCTCCTTTGTCTCCAGGGTGAAGTTATTGCCTCCTCCACTCGATAAAATAACCATAAAGAGTGTATTGCACAGGCTTGAGGCCCACAGCAGTAGGGCAAACAGGATATTCCTCCTTGGCAGACTGGAGCTGCTAGTCTTTGATGATAACCTCCAGGACTTCCACAGACACGAGCTGCTGCCGGGCAGCATCACAGTATTTTCAGGCGATCTGCTTGCACAAATGCATTTTTTCCAGTGTGGGGAGAGAAGGGCAGAGAGAACCAGAAGGAAAGATTTTCCTCTTATCTTCGTCCTCAGGATGCAGAACCAATCTTCATTGTTGTCTTGGGCAGCCCTCTGAAGAAGATACTTTTGAAAATGAACAGAGGATGCCTCTTTCCAGAGATCCACAAGCAGGTGTTCCTAATAAAACACAAAATCTAACTGTGCTCCTCAATGGGCTTTTTTAGCTGCTTCTTCAGCCAAGTTGCTATAGTCTGTTATGTGCATGGTTTGCTATATATTGAAAAACTAGGGATTATTTTCCCTGGTGAGCTCATTAGATGATTGCTAATTGTGCGACTACAGCAGAAGAATTTTGTTTTGCTATTTTTTAATATATTCCTGAAACAAGGGAGGTGTCATAGACCTTGTCACTGCTGATAGACGCTAACCTTTAAAGAAAGGGCCATTTGTCATCTTATCCTCACTTAGAGTCAGTGAAAAGCATATTACCTGGAGAAAGGCATGCCGAGCCAGGGTGATCAAACCAAAACTCCAGATGTGGATATTTTGGAGAGGAGAATGGCTTAGGAAACTCTACTGATGCCCTGTGATGTGTAGCACATATATAAAGAGGTCTGCTAAACATGGAGGCTTAATGCTATAAGCAGCCAAAGACACACATCAGAATCATACATTATGATAACAATGACTTAGCAGTAATTCAAAAGATGGCTTATTTTACTGGAATTTAGGTATCAAAGTAGGTCACATGAGTCAGTGTAAGAAGCAAAAGAGTCTATTGTTCTCTGACTTCATTGGTTCTGTGGTAATGCGACTTGAAGATGTTAAGTCTCTTTTATGAAAGATGCTTATGACTTGGGATTCATGTTTCTCTCTTCTGAGCCTGAAGGGATTTAGAAAAATATTTATAAGCACAGTTGGAGGTTGGACTTTTAAGAACACCAGACTACCCTTTTTATGTTTCAACTTGTTATGTAAAATTGAGGGGGGAAGAAGAACAGACATTAGGTCAGGACAGGCTGAAAAACTGCCTTTTCACATCTCTGGTCTAACAGTCTGGCACTCTCATTGCGTACTCAGATGATGCACCATTAACACTGTCTAGCAGCCGCTGCTGCTGCAGCTTAGATCTAAAGCTAACGATTGCAATCAAAGGATAAAGCAAACACACCCAAATCTAATTCCTGACACTGAATCAGAATATTTGTACTACTCATGGCAGCATGATCTGGTGCAGCTGATAATCAAGGTGAAATAAGCAGCTTAAGGGCCTGAAGAAGGTAGCAGGACTTAGCATCTTCCCTTCCACTGCTCTTCATCCAGGGGCTGAAAGCCCTCAGTGTCTCCGTGAAGGCTGGGTCATCCCAAGCACAGAGAAGCATGGAGGTGAGGTGGCCAAGCATGCTTCTGCATATGGTTGTCTCTGTGCAGCGCTTTTACACAGACCTGCGGCTGATGCAGCAAGTGCGCAGCCGAGCCCTTAGTAAAACGACATCTCTAACGAGTAGAAAGGCCATTTGTAAAGATTTCCTTAAGCTGCACTGAAAACAAGAGGAATATTAAAAAGTGTTCAGATACTGTCTTTAGATGGTTCCTTAAAGGCACATATTTGGGATTTTTGCCCAGAAGACTGAAGGGAGTGTTGGTTTGTTACTGCTAGAAGACTGTAAGATTAATTAATTTTTATTTGTTTTGGGTTTTCTGTGCTTACAGGTAAGGTTACAGGTTGGGCTCTATGTTGTGTATCTTTTGGACTGGCTGACAGTTTTTGACAAAGATCAGATACTCGTTCTTCGCTTGGAGGACCATGCATCGAATGTGAAATACACTATGCACATGGTGTTCCAGTTTCTGGATCTGGGTAGGTGTCTTCTGGCTGTTTTGAGATAGGTGCAAAAAATCATTATTATCCTTCTTCTAGGTCATTTTTGCTTTATTAAGAGACAAAACAGAAGCATGGGAATCTGTCTGGAAGGATGCATTAATCTTGTTGCCTGGAGTCAAGCAAAATTAAAATTCCCAAATTCCCATAGAAAGGCTGGTGTTAGAAGATCTTAATAAGACTACATCAAGAAAAAAGTCAAAACCATTCAGAATGTAGAGATATATCTTACCATACGGAAGCCAGTCTTGCTTCTGAAGGTAGTCGAGGCTTGTTTGTCATGGGCTTACGTAGGTGCAAGAGTTATCCCATGCAATTTAAACAAATTGAAGTGTTACCGTGGTGTGCATGCTGTTGCCAGCATGCACCAATCCAGGATCTAAATCTGAGTATGAAGAAAGGTTGTGTTTCTAGCCAGGGAGAAGGGGGAGATTATGTTTTTGCTGTGTTGATTGAGACATCTGTTGCTAATCCTCAGAGAAACGCTGGCAGACAAAATGTTGCTCAATGTTGATTTGACAGTAGCAAGAGGATGAAAATGTGGCTGCAAAATAGTCTGGCTGGTCCAAACACTGGTCTAGATGATGAGAAAGTTTGAATGTAGCAGATTGAACAGATGAAGAGCTTGGCATCTTCTTCTTGAATATGGTTTACGCTGGAAAAGTCTGTGGGTTTTATCTTGCCGAAGTACGTTGTCAAGGGCTTACATTTATTCCTGGAACAGGAGCATCGCTGTACCTGTGTACCTCTTTAATCCCACTGACAACCTCAAAACCAAACAAAAACAGGGCTTACATGAGTGAAGCTTGTGGAGTTTCTACGAGGTATTAAACAACTCACATCATAGAATGAAATAACAGTATAAAATAATTGCAACTCCAAAATGGACAGGAAGTTGTATTCAATGTCATGGTTGTTTTCTGAAAACAATTTTTTTCCTCCAGAAATGATTTATGCTTCTTGTTGTGGAGATGATTAATTAATGTGAAAGGAAAACATATTATTTCCATATTTACTAACAGTGATTTATTTTACTAATCTAAGCCTGTATTCAATATTCTGAAGCATCATCGCTGTTAACACAAATTCCATTTGTCTTCCCTTGGCAAACCTTCTGAGTTAGTCATTTGTCTTCAAAATGGGCATTTTTTGATGAAATATTTTAAGATAATATTCTATTTTTCCACAGGACCTCTAAGCGAGAAACAAGAAGCTCTGATTACAAAAAGTCCTGCCTCAAACACTAGACGACCTGAAGACAGAAGTCTGGGACCTATGCTACCAACAACGAAGGCAATTTTAAGAGATTTCTATAGGCCTTTTAATACAAAACTGGCACAAGTTCTTTTTGATGATGCTTTTTTATGGGAGAGGACATAATATGTAAATTTAGTGCCACAAATACAGTGCTTAAAGGAGTTTTTATTTTTTTAAATTCTATTTTTGTGTGTGGATATTTACATTTTTTCCCATTCCAAAGAGAAGCCGATTGATGAGCTGAGACTCTCACCTTCAGTCAGCACACTTCACGACAGTTATACCACATTTTCCTTGTGAGAATATAAAGCATCTTGCTTACCCATTTATTGCAACTTCTTTTACCCCGGCAAAAGAGTAGAGTGGAAAAGCATTAGTACAAAGATGATGTCTTACACTCTCCATGGGGATGTTGAAGTTTAACCTTCTCTAAGATGCTGCAACACAGAGTTAGCATCCGTTTCCTACAATTACGCTTATAATCTCATTTTCAATATATGTTATTCATTCATTTTTTCAAACTATCAGCATCATTTAGTCATTAAAATTTTTAATTGAATTCAACCCAAAATTTTGTTTCTTTTTGTCAGCACATTCACAAATGGTCTTCACTCGCACTAAGGTTTTTACGTTTCCTTAATTCTGAAACAAAGATAAAAAATAATTGTATTCACATAAATTTCCAAGTCTGATTTATAACTTCAAGGTAAATGGACTTTCCTAGCCACAGTTAATGTAAAAAGAAAAAAATGTATTCCAGGTAAGAATGGATGACTGAAATCTAAAAAACAGACCACGTTCAGTGTTTAGCATAACAAATCCATTTTCTTCCATATTTTGTTCATGTAAATACAAATACGTATCATCTATTCATATCACTCACACATTTTCCCGGGAAACTGCTAATGGGCTTGATGTAAAGTCCATTGCTGGCCATGGAGAGCTTTTATGGAGTTTCCTGTTTGGTCATACACGATTAGTCTTCTCCATTGCAAAGAAATAAGCATTTTAAAATCATTATGAAATCTTGTTATTAAATGCATAAATGGACAGGATGCACAGTGTCTTGCATCCTCATAGAAAGGATATGTTAATTAAGGAATCAGTTGCACGTTACATGCTTCCCTTTTCAGGAAAGATATCTACATCTAGTTAAAAAAGTTGAGATATTCGGACTTGAGAAAAAAACATTCTGAAAGCTATGGAGAAACCTTGGACTGTCTGAAAGCTTTTATTTGGCTAAAATGGCCAAATTTTTATGTAAATGTGCAATAATTCAATATTTGGTTTCAAACACACCTGGTTAGGGTCACTGTCAGCTACAGTCTCCAGTCTTCCTGCAGGTAGAACTGGCCAGCATAGTCTACCTAAGCTAGGGATTCTTTTGAGAAACAAATGAAAATGCTTCCTGTTGATAATTTCCTTTCAAGGGCTAAACTGACTGTTTGTTCCCTGAATGCATGTTGAGTGGGTCAAATGAAGCTGGTATCTAGGTAGCAGGTATCAAAAGCCCAAAGAATTGTCTCTAATTGGCTTCATGTGCCCTTTCGACCTTTATGTTGGACCCCACAATACCGCTTACTAATGGATTCACAAATACATTTACAAATACTAAGGGTGACTATTCACCATCCTCTTCCATGGGGACATGTTATTCACCTCCTGTGTTTTTAAATTGAAAATTAATGCTGAAAACTTCATGAATCCTGAACATTTCACATGCGAATATGATTGATGACGTGAAATTTTTTGTAACAGAAGTCCATTTCTAGGTGCTTTGCCAACTGGTGATGCACTGTTTAAAAAGGATTCAGTCTGGTGTTTGGAAAGCCTAAAGCAAGTAATTTAGGGAAGCAGTTCTAGAGAACCAGAACAGATTAGTTCTAGTCCAGAAATGCTTACGGACCAAAAATGGTTAGAGAACTGAGAATGGACTGTTTTACCAGTACAGAAAAAGTATCATGGCAGCATGAATCAGAAAATCAGAATGAATTCATTACTGTTTGCAAATGTAAAATTTTCAGTCAATGGTTTATTTACACTAAAGATTTCTGCCAGCTGTGCTCTGAATTGTAGTCAACACTGTGTGGTCAGGATAACTCTTTACAGAATATTTGCTAACCTGACCTACCATGGTCAAGTATTTCCATTTAGTTGTCAGCTACAGCCGTGATCTAATGACATTATCTTACCAGCCCTAGAAGCTAATGAATGTATCTGTCATTATCTTTTAGCATGAGCATTAATTCCATGAACAAATCACACACACTAGTTTGTGCCACACTGATGGATGGTGCTGAACTCTAATGTCTGCCAGCAGACCCATGCAGTCCACCAGTGGTCAGGGAGATTCTCTCTGCCCTTTGCCTTTGTGTATAACCTAAATCAAAACACGTTTCATGGTCAAAATTTCTACTTTAGCCTGAATCATACCCAGCACCCTGCTAGATCAAGGTCTTGCCTAGTTCTGACTCACAGGAAGGAGAAAGGTTGAAGGTTCCCTGTATGAAGGCGGACGGTGGTGACCACACGTGCCCAAGAGTGGGTAAGCTCAACAGAGAGCAGTTGGTGCACTGAGTGTCACCATGTTGTGTGGAGCACAGTAACACATGGGGCAGGGGCTGTAGCTATAGGTGACCTGTTAGGAGCCTGTGGTCCTTCCAAAAGTGAAGTCTCCAATGAGGAGGCTTTTATGTCTTCTCTTTCATGAGCTCCAAAATAAGATGTCTTGATTTAACATGTTGAAACCTGATGCTGTTGGGTTGTGGCATGACTAAACATCAAAAAGTAGCAAATTAATTGTCAAGAGGGCATCAAGGCTGTTGCTCTCTAGTCCAGACTGTAAAAACAGTATTGATCTGGTGACTCAGAATAAAATAAAATAGCATTTGATTTTCTTGAGTGACGTGATGGTGCTGGGTGTCAGACCCCTCCTCTTCATCCACAGAGCAGACAGCGTAGCACTGCCATTCAGTGGCTTCACTCCAGCCTCACAGCAAATCTCTACATAGGGTAAGGCTCATCCCAAGTTCTTTCAGTTCCCTTTACCTTTCTGTTGGCAATTCTAGCTGTGAAGGAATTCGATATTCTTGTTATTATTCACTGTAGCACTGAGCTGACCTACATCCCCAGAACAGTAATTTGCTAAGAAATTGGACTTACTATCAAGACAATATATTTTCATGTTTGCCAAAGCATAGCAGTGACTCTTTGCAAAGAGCTCAGAAAATGTGTGTCTCATACTGTGTTTCCTCTTACCTCTGCTGAACAAAAGTAATCAGGCAAAAATGCAGCTTCCCTGAGCGCGAAGGCACTGAGGAAAGGGTCGTTTCCAAATGTTCTCGCTGCTACTGCAGAAGAATGTGAAATGTGTTTTCTGTAAGACCTTGCGTGTTTGGGCCAAGCATGTTGGCTGGCTGCAAGAAGCACAGTAACAACAAAGGATCTCCTTCAAAGAAAAACAGGCACTGGTTTACACAGAAAACGATATGCTGTTATCTGTTGAGTCCAGTGCGCAGGCTTGTATGCTTCAGCTTAATAAACTGAAGATAAACAGTGAAGTTGTCACAGTTTTGAATATATCCTTCTGCCAAGAAATTAATCCATCTTCCAACTAAGCCAAACGCTGTCTTATTAAAGACAAAGCACAACGGTGTCACAAAAAGTTACTCCTGCTAGATAGCCCTAACGCAGGCATGTTTAACGATGCATTTTGTGAGCAGCTGTAGTTTCTAACAAAAATGCTTGTGTTGCAGTACCATCTTGTGGTCCACACGGGCAATACTTTGTGCCGTGGCCATGCATGTATCCTTTTTCTACATTGAAAAAAAGAAAAGGCAGGTGCAAAAAGAAAAAATAATTTCCACTTCTTTTCAGATGCCCACAGGAATAAAATTTCCAGTGCAGCCCAGGAGTTGGGGATCCTACGGAGCAGCGCTGGCTCCGCACAGCCCCAGCATCCTTGCGGTCCCTCCTGGGGAGCTGCCGCAGTGTCCTGCGTGCGCTGCAGTCTCCCGAGGGATTTGCCAGCACCAGTACAGGCCATCAGGTGGCACTTACCTCTGCACTGAGGGAATTTGTTGGGAGATGTCATTCTAGTAGTACTTCTAGTTATTAATAAGTAGTTAGCTTAGAGCAGCTGTCAAACCGCTGTCAGGCGGTGGCCTGGGAATCCCAGTTTGCAGAGATGATGCTAAGGGCTTTGATCCACACTTCTGTCCGTACCGGGTCTCTGCTTGCATCAGGGGAAAGATGTTGTCAGCGGCTGAGGCCAGGGAGATGCTCGCCTCTGCCGATTTCAACAGTGTCCTGCCGGGGACCCCTGCTTTTAAGTCATGGCTTCTGTGAAAATCCTGCCGGCTCTCTGCGCTGCCTCGATCAATAGAAAGGCCCTTAAAATGATTGCCAGCGTGGCAGGGGCTTAATGGACTGCCAGACTGAAAGCTGCTGCTGAAAATTAGAGGCCTGCTGTGCATGTATTAAGCCACAATTAGCAGAAAATAAGGTTTGGAAGAGACACAAAGAGTAATCAATGTATCACATTTCAGAGGAAGGACACACTTTCTGTCCCTCACCCTCGTAATTTCCGAGCATGTTTGCTCGATGAAAAAGCTGCCCCTTTCAGCAGGTGTAGGTGTGTTGGTGCTTCCACGGCTGGCCTGGCAGGGGCAGGGGCTGCTCACACCCCCAGGCTCTGCCCAGAGGGCCACTGGGGACGCCGGGCTCCCCGGGCGTCCATCTGCCTTCTGTTATCACCCACCAAATGCACTGTTCTCCAATGATGTCTAAGGCTGCAGGAAGAGAGGGTGAGATTTGTGTGCATATCTGTGTCACGATGACTGCATTTTGACTCCTCTGATCCTTGCAACGGTGAGAAGTCCCAAGCTCATGATGTGACCGGTTCATCATCTCCGATCCCTGGAAAAACAAGCCCCAACAGGCACTGTGAGTGCGGCTGTTACCTGGCTCCATACCTCTAGAAGAGTCATGTCCTTCGTCTTTCAGTTTGAATCCCCAACCCAGCAGCAGGATCCCACACGCTGCAACGCTCCCTGCTCCCTGACTCCCCATCCACCCACTCCTCTGTTGGCTATGGGTCACAGGTGTGGAAGATCTAGAGGAAAAATGCTGAAAATACAACTCTAAGAGCTTTAAAGTTGCTGTTTAGTTACTGAAGTAGCAGTCGCTGCAGTAACAACTTACTGCATGGCAGCGGTGGCACTGCAAAGCTGCTGCACAGGACATATTCCCCAAGGAAAACACGGGCAAGCACTGTCATTTACTATCAAAAGGGGGGCAGAATAATTCACAGTTCTTCCCGCAGTCTGGGTATGTCTTGCACACCTACAAAATTATCTCTTCCTCTACTAATGAATGGGCATGAGGAAAGGGAAGGGCTGTGCTGGTACTCAGAGAGTTGCAGTGGAAGAACAGCCTCAGAGCAGCTCCCAAAACTTTATTTATTTTAGGCTACGGAGGCCTAAGGCACAGACGACTTGCAAAAAACTTGGGGTTTAGCTTTTGATGCAGCTAAAACTATTGCATCCTTCTTATTGAGCTTGTTGGGTTTCTCAGAGACCAAATATTTGGAGCTGTCTGCATGACACATGTAGTGAGACGTCATTCATCAGTGGCTGCTCACAGTTTAGCCAACCAAGCTGGGTCTTCTTCCACAGTGAAATTTTGAAAAAAGAGTTTGTAGAAAAAAAAATTGTCGTTGAAACATCAGTATTTATTTTTTCTTGGTTTTTAGATTTGTTTAACACATCCATAAGTCAGTCAAGCGCACAATATAATTTAGATCATTCCCAGCTTTCCTGTCTTCCCAGCTCAGCCCTCGTGGTGACACACGGCATGTGTATATTTATTTATGCGTATTTCTCTGGGTCTGAATTGACTTCATGTAAGTCACTGTTGCTTTTGCAGGTCTTCTATGAGAAGAGCGATTACCAGCTCCCCACTCGGGGCACAGTCACACTGCCGTTAAATAGGCATTAAAGCAGAAATGCACTCGGATATCTCCAGCCAAGCTATCCCAGGCCTGGAAGAAGCCAAGGGCTGCCCTCTGTGCTGTCCTGCCTGGGTGGTCCCAATTACCAGGGTGGTTAGTTGGGTCTACACATGGTAACTCCCCCTTTAGTGTGTTGAAATCAGAGATAGAAAACAATGAAAACTGCTGTCCTTTGATAAGAGCAGCCTGTTCCAATGCTTGATAACCCTTTCAGTGAAGAATTTTTTCCTAATATCCAATCTAAACGTCCCCTGGTGCAACTTGGGGCCATTTCCTAATAATGATATAACTTGGGGAAACTATCGTGGGTTGACTAGAAAGGTATCAGCTGAGCCCATCGCAGACTTGGCTTTTGATGCGTGTTGCACTGGGAGATTTAACCTCAGAGTCAGGAGGGATGGGGACGGGATCCACAGAAATGTGGGTTCCTCAACTCCCTCTGCCCAGCTCATACAACAGAGTCCAACGCTTCATTTAGGCTTGGGAAGGAGCAAACTATATTAAAGGGAATAGAACAATTACTGAGGGGAAGGGCTAAAATAAGAACAGGAGCTACTTGACTGGATTAGAGTCTGAAAGAGAGGCTAAATGCTGCATTTATAGCTAAGAGAAAAGGGTTGGCATTAGGAGATTTCTCAGGTATCCCTGTGTGCAGGTTCTAGATGGGAGGACCCATCTAAGGGCAGGACTCCGGTCCAGAGAGTGTATAACAGATGGCAAAAATATAATATGCCTTTTACTTTAGGCTCTGTTTCTGGGAAACCATGTTGGTGATTTTAGGTGGTGCAGTGTGATGCTGCTGATGGAGGCAGAGCGGGGCAGGAGCAGAGAGGTGGGGTGCAGCATGGCGCTTGCCAAAACCCAGCTGCCCGCAGCATTTGCACATTGCCACCCCATCCCCTCCAGCTGCAGCTTTGAGGGGTCACCAGGCGTTTATTTTCCAGGGGTGTAGGACCAGCAAGAAATGAGGCGTGATTAGGCCAGCAGCATACCACAAGAGGGCAGGGCATATCTGGAGCTTCAGCTGCAGCTGGCTAGGCTGGTGTGCAATGGCCAGACCCAGCTCCGCTGCCCTGCAGCGCAGCCACAGCGAAGGACACCCGGGAGGCAGCAAAAGAAACCCGGGGGAAAAGGAGGGACAAGTCTGATGGTGACTGCAGCCAGGTGGGCAAAGTCTGCTGCCCTGGCTCGCAGCCTACAAAAGGTCCGCTTGCAAAAAACTTGTAGCAGAGATTTCCCCAGAACCACACCGAGCGGTGGAGGGAAAGCAGTTCTCATGCTACGTAACACAAACATATACGTAACTCAACATAACTCACTATAACTCATAGGTAACTCAACATAATTCAATATAACTCAACATAGCTTACACATAACGTAACTCCTATGTAACACAAAGAGCACTGGGAGAATTAGGCAAAAGGACCTAAACATGGCCAGCAGTACAATTTACATGCAGCATGGCATTGATGCTATTCATGTAGTGGCATTGGCATCACGATCCCCCTTCTCTCTCCTACATGAGCCTACCAGGTCTGCGGTAGCCGCACACCTTCAAATTCACTCTGATCCATGCTGCCGAATACAACCTCAACGCAACTAATAAGGATTTTGAAGGTACCAAATAAAAATCCCACTTTCTTATTGTGACTGGCAAACATAAGCCCAACCTCTATGAGTTTATTATTTCAGTGCATTATTTAGTTATCCTGTAGCATGATCTATCAGGAAAAGGACATATGAACAATTCATCCCCACTGTAAAATCATTCTGTGACAGTTACACAGTAAGCAGTCAGGTCAGTATTTATTGCATCATTAAATAATATTCGCTAAATTCTGTGTTGCCTCACAGTGATATTACCAAACTGAGTGGTGTTGAAGCATCTTTTGCTTCAGTAGTACCACCAAAACATGAAAAAAAGTTTCTTAGACTGAAAAAAGCCCCTTATATTTAAATAACACTTTCCAAACAGGTGCATATGACTCAGTCCTTGATGGTGCTACGTCATACAGCCCAGGGTGAATCCTGGAACATTTGTTCCCAACCCAAAGCCAAGTGTGCATGATGTCTGGCCTGACTGAACAGTTAATATATGACTTTCTGAAACTGGATTACAAAGTGTATTTCATTTCAGCAGGTGGTGCTGCAGAGCAGTCCTGTCCTTCTAACTGTGGCTGAGCTTTTGTAATACTGTATTTGAGAAGCACTGAATTTATACACTTAGATTAAGCTGATTTTCAATAGTTTTCCTTTCTTCTATATGTGCTACAGAAGTGTATATTACTTAATGAATACCCTGGCAGGTACGTGTTGCTGTGTAATTAAAGGCTGGGGGGGCTGAAGGCAGCACAGCATGAGCTAAGGCAGGTATTACAAACAGAACAATTCGGCAAGCAATCAAAATCCTGAGCTTCTGAAGCCAGAAGGTTCAAAGCAGTTGGACTGGCATAAGTGTACTAGCATGAGTATGATAAAACCTCAGGAGGCAGAAGCCGTAGGTGTCCAGCACCGTAGGAGGCAGGATTTTGCTGAAGTTAACTGCTGGCAGAGCCAGGAAATTGGGAATTTTAACACTGTGAAGTTCAGGAACTGAAGTGCTGGAGAACTGGAGAAGTCGGGACAGAGAGAGATGAAAGAGTCCAAGCACAGCCCTAGCAGGGGTGGGGGTAAGTTGATTTATTTTAGAGAAACTGTGGCTTGTGCCAGAGTGATTTGGTCCTCCAACTGTACAGGGAACCAACTAGCAAGAAGTGTTCACCGTTGACGTGGCAGGTATCTAAGAAATTTTAGACTGTAAATCTTTAAAATTTGAAGTGCCCTCAGCTGTGGGTGTTTAAAAACCTGTTTCTGCTCTTAGGACCACTTTTTTGAAGAGATGGATATTCTTCATTGTTCACATTTTCTTTACTTTCAAGAACGCTGCATCAAGGATTTGCCCCAGACAATAAAATACCCAGCTCATGGTTGTAGTCATCAAACCTAACGGAAAGGAAGATGATCTTGCAACTAATGCCATTCCTTGGGACTCAGAAGATTTTAATGACCATGTCTTCCCCAGACCCCGACCAGACCTCGAGGAAGCCTCTAACAGGACAGACCTGGGCTCATCTTGCCTGCCCTCGAGCCTGGCAAACATCAGGAGGCAAATCAGCCACATTGCCTTGGCATTACGCCTAAACTAATATTCCCCCTGAGAGGAAAAGATTGCCAAAAGTTCCTTGTCTCATGAGGTAACCTGGCACTGAAAGAAAAATAGAAGGCTACTTAGGAAACCGAGCCTGTGGATGGGCAGGAGACCACACGTAGCTCCTGGTGGGAAGACTGAAGGACTGTCTTGAGGTTGGCAGGGCTTGTGTACAGGCATGGGGAGAAATTCCTCTGCTGCAAGGAACCAGCCTGGTATTTGCTTGACTGGTTGCTTCACAAGGACAAGGCAAAGGGGAATATGAGGAATGTAACTGATTAGAATAAGTAGCTTGAACACGGAGCTCTTCACAAAGCTTTTGAAAGTAGCCAGAAACTGGTTGTCTATAAAGCCATGAACCAAGAAAATATTGGGGGTTTTTTATCATTTTCTGTACTTGGAAACATGCACGATTTTCAGGAAGTATAATTTTGCATGCTTCTGCCCTATAGCCATCCCATCTCCTCTTTTTCCTGGTAAACAGTTAAGGTAGATCCTCACTGCATTTCAAAAATAGGTGTCTGCTATCTCATGGGGCTATGACAAAAAAGAGGGGAAATTTCTGTATCCATAGTTCAGAAGATCAGAAATCTATAAATCACACAAAACTCTGAAATGGTTTCCATTTCCACAGCAAATACCGAGTTCCAGGCTTTTAGATAGCATCGTTAGTGCTGTGGTTAACAGCATCAGTTACCAGTGCAGCGTCTGAAGTTTTCTCTGTGACATCTTTGCAATATTAA
The DNA here is from genome assembly GCA_013389945.1 of Fregata magnificens. NCBI lineage: Eukaryota > Metazoa > Chordata > Aves > Suliformes > Fregatidae > Fregata > Fregata magnificens. The sequence goes on along the minus strand of WAAD01009999.1, from coordinate 284,070 downwards.
CATAGGTACTTCGCAATATTAACATAGATACAGGAGCTTTTAGCATTACGTTATGCAGTCTTTTAGGAGGCTTGCCAACCGACATGATATTATGATATCTACCGTGTGATTAAGAAGAAAAAACTCTTAATTTACTCGAGGATTTTAAAACATATCGTCAGTCTTACCATGAAGAAATACCACATCTTTATTTAGCCTCATTCAGGCCTGGTTTTCCTAACGTGTTTGTCCTACTTTCCCCCAGAGCAACTGATTTCTAGACACATGCTGCAGATTTTCTGCTCTGCAACTCACACAAGTCCCCAGAACAAGCTGAGCTGGTTCCTGGTTATCCTCAAAGCATTTTCACACTAGCCCGGTTTTAACGTGCAGATGTAACGCCAATAACACGGACTCAGGTTTGCAGGTTAGGCTGGTGCAAATACTTGCACCACGCCTTTCTTCGAGATGTCACTTGAAGAAATCTTCAATATAATGAATATCCCCTAAATAAAGTCTAAATTGTCTTTAAACACAATCGCAAGATTATGGAGCCCAAAGGTAAATGTGAACTCTCCTGAGAGTGCCAGGATGGCTGCGAGAGAGCCAAGCTGGATGCCTGGACGGGGACCTGGAGCTGCTACCTCTCAGCATGTTTTGATGTCAAAGTCTTTTTCTGCACTCTGTAACACATCAGGAAGAATATTAAAGTATAAATATTTTTTCGCTGAATTACAGTCTTTCAAAGTTATTCCATGTTTAGGATATGGAAAATGTGTACTTTGAGACACAAGCCCAGAGAATATTACCCAAGAAAAGCATCTCTGAGTGAGTCACAATAGGAAACTTAGATGCCTAAAATGTACATGTAGTTATGTTCATTGCCGTTTAAAAATCATTTCACATGCTTAAAGTCAATTTGAATAGGACTGTAAGGGGCAGCAACACATATTTCCAGCACCTACTACCTTGGTTTTATGATTTATTGAATATATTTGGGAAAATATTTGTTTTCAGGTTGTTCCAGCATGAAAATTAGGTGAAACCCACCCCTGCACAGTGGAGCTGAAGTCCTGCACTCCCCTCTGCATTGCAGCCATCTGGTTTGCACGTGGGAACCCTTCACCTTCATGAAGTGTGCAAGGCAGTCCAAGGGAAGTGCAAAACCACCTTGCATCCTCCCATGTGCTGGGCACCGCCCTCCTCGGCGAGGGATGGAAATGAGAGGAGAGTCATTATTTTCAGGCTGCTCCTCTAATCCAGACTGTCCCTTTTCTGCACATTTTTTCTCAGCGAAGGGAAAATCCATTTGGCTGGCGTCATTTCCTCAAAGTGCCAGCTATTTGTCATGCTTTTGCATTTGCAGGCTTTATGGCACTTGTGTAATGAGCAGTTGGGTTTCAAGGCACTCTTACAAGAGGCAGCAGGTATGGAGCACGCCACTGGTCAATCCCATCTTGGATCATAAACATGTTAGCTGCCACCGTGCAGCCACAGCTGAGACTTATGCACCTTGAGCTGATTTTTTCCTCTCCATTTGCACATGGTGCTCCAGTTAAACACTTGCCACCTACCACCCCTGCCAGTGGGGAGAGAAGTGGGACCTGGGGACAGCGAGGGCTGAGTGGAGTTGAGGGGCTCTACATCGACGATCCCCTCCCTAGCCTAAATGTGAGCTGGTTCTTGATCTGGTGGTCCCAGCCGGAGCTCTGCTGGGGAGGGGGAGAGCAGCAGGAAGGTTTCCCATGGCAGTGAGTTGTGGAAATGGTTTGGAGCAGGGCTCTGTGCAGACAAAACACCAAATCAGCTGGTTGGCAGCCCCTGTAGTAAAGATTTTGTTGCTTGGTCTGAGGCCAGTATTAGTGGGGACTTAATGGAGCGAGGTCCTCTCACTGTTACTCCTCTCTTTGGAGCAAGGGGGAAGCAAGCAAAACTAAAGCAGAGTATTTATTTGGAGCTGTCAGGGACCTAACAGCAAATCTGTGATTTCTGCTCTGGTACATTCGCCTGCTATCTGTCTCTGATTATTGTATGTCCAGAACAACCTGCAGAGAAGCATAGTTCTGCTAATTCAAAGGATTTCTTACTGGCTAAGGATTAAACAAAAATTCAGACAAAATCACAAGACAGTATTTAAACTGCAACCACTTGAAGTTCCACTCTGAAAATAAAGGCTACACATAATAACACTGCAGACTTTGCACTGAAAAATGAAAAGATGTACTACAGTCACAGTAAAACAAGGAAAAAGAAGATTCCTGAAGAACATGCCTGTCATGGTTTAACCCCAGCCAGCAGCTAAGCCCCACACAGTCGCTTGCTCACTCCCCCCTGGTGGGATGGGGGAGAGAATCGGAAGGGTAAGAGTGAGAAAACTCGTGGGTTGAGATAAAAACAGTTTAATAAGTAAAGCAAAAGCCGTGCACACAAACAAAGCAAAATAAGGAATTCATTTACTACTTTCCATGGCAGGCAGGTGTTCAGCCATCTCCAGGAAAGCAGGGCTCCATCACGCGTAACGGTTACTTGGGAAGACAAATGCCATTACTCTGAACGTCCCCCCCTTCCTTCTCCTTCCCCAGCTTTATATGCTGAGCATGATGTCATATGGTATGGAATATCCCTTTGGTCAGCTGGGGTCAGCTGTCCCAGCTGTGTCCCCTCCCAGCTCCTTGTGCACCCGCAGCCTGCTTGTTGCTGGAGTTTTGTGAGAAGCAGAAAAGTCCTTGACTCTGTGTAGGCACTGCTCAGCAATAACTAAAACATCCCTGAATTATCAACACTGTTTCCAGCACAAATCCAAAACATAGCCCCATACTAGCTACTATGAAGAATACTAACTCTATCCCAGCCAAAATGAGCACAATGCTACCCCTACAGACGTAAGGAGTAGTGAAGTGCCGGGATCTGCAGAGTCTGTTTCCACCCTCTGATACATTTATGCACGCTGGGATGTGCTTTGTGGAGATGTATCTTCTTGGATCTGTAATTATTGCTTAGGAAATAATTCTACTGGCGATCCACTGAAAGGAATAAAATCCTCCTCTGTCCCTTCTGAGCACAGGTCAGTAAAACCCAGCAGGCAGAACCAGAGGGCAGGTTTCCAAGAACTAGGACCAGGAGCTACAGTACTCCTCTGTGATTGTCAGTCTGGGTGTTATATATGCACAAGTCCCATGTTGGGAAAGAGACGGTGCTGCTGCATTGCTTCTCATCAACGTGGACATCCCTCCTGGAGATAAACCCCAGATGTGCACCACGGGGTATGCGGGGTGGCTGCACAGGGACGGCAGGAGAAGGTGGGGCAGTGCCAAAGTCATCCATGGAGAGAACAACAGAAGCTCCTGGGAAGCTCTCCAAAGCTCTGACCTGGGCCTCCTCCGGGTATTTCCTTTGGTGAAAAGAGACTTTTCTTCTCTACCGATGTGCGAGGGTGGGATGGCATGAAGCCCACTCCCTTGGTCTGCAGGGACCTGGCGCTTTGCAGGAGTGGAAAGTCCCAGCTGTGGGACATATTTCCCCTGTGGTGGTCCCACCACACACCGGGGAAGGTCACAGCTCAGCAGGTCCTGAGCAAACAGATGTGCATCCAACACATCTGCTGGGAGCCGTCTGGTGAGTGGGAAGGCACTTGGCTGCTGCTGGAGGGGCATTTCTCACAGCAGAAACTTGTTCTTACCAGCCAGCAAATCCAAACTGAAAGCGTGGGTTGCTGTCTCGGCCATGTGAGTTGATAGGCTGAAGTGGCCTAGTTTTAATAGAAGAGGCACTTTCAGGTGAAATGTTGAATCTTCTCAACCCCAGGAGAAGATGTCTCATCAAAATTTTATATGGCCTTAGGATCTTGGTGTTTTATAAACAAGGCCTTTCCAGATGCATAAATGAGAAGAGACTGGAATATCACAAATTCCTCATCCAGGGAAAAAAATAAATGAAGAAAGAAAAACTCAGGAACTTACTTAAAATATGTGAAAATTTATACACATGTTTGGGAGTTTTATCCAACAGCAATACTGTTGCTCTTGCAGGGAACTAGAGTAACTGGGAATTTCCCACATCGTTCCTTCTCCCTTCCTGGGGTTCTTTTGAGTTGAGGTCCTGAATGCGTAGCTGGAATAGGTGGTGTAGTCTTGGGGGGCTAAGTCACCTCAGATGGGGTTTAAGGGACCCTTCTGAACTAAACGTCCATCTATATGGCTACCTTGCATTACATGGGACAGGACTTGATGACCCAATGACCCCTTCCAGCTTTTCATGAAAGAAAACAAGGGAAAGAAAACTTTTTTGTTCTAGGGGTCTTTTTAATTGTCATGAGGAAGTTCTCATATAGTAAAGAAAAGATTATTATCAGTCATAATACTGTAATGCTAAAAGGAGGTTTGATCTCTTTGTACTCATCATCTGCCTCCCTAGTGAAAAATAATGTGCTTTTCCTTTACATGAAAAATAAAACAAAGCAAAAATTACTATTTGTGCTGAGTTTTTTTCAGTCCAGCTATACAAAAAGTCATTTTCCAAAAGCACAAAATTTATTGCAAGTCTTTAAGGAAAGATTAAGAGATCTTTGGGCTGGTGTTGCTAAAGTACTCTAGGGTCTTTAAAATGCTACATTAATTCCTATGCAAGCTTTTCCATCCTTTCTGGATATCCTTGTAATGACTCAGATTGCTTTCTCTATTGTGTATTGCTATTATTCATAGCCAGGGATGCTAAGGAAGGAGTAACGCCCTGCAGTGCTTGTTGTTGCGCTAACACAGAGTGGTAGAGGCAGACTCTGCTGAGGGTGTCCCACAGCCCGCGCGCGCACACACACCCCCACTTTTGAGACTTTTTAATCGCAGTGCTGTTTCAGTATGGGTTTGGGTATCATATAGCCATATTATCCTTGGCAGGCAGTTGTATAAGGAACCTGATCAAAAGATCATTGCAAGTTTTGGAAGAAAATGTCTTCCTTTTAGAAGAACGAGATCCTTAACCCTTTTGATAACCCACTCCTAACATCTACCAGTGAGAGGTTGCTCCCCTCTTTGGCTCAGCTATCAGTATTTAACAGGCACAATTGTTCTTCTGGCAGCAATATTGCAGTTCCTGGCAATTTTCAGAGCCTCTGATATACTGTACCCCACACAGCTACTTAGTGAACCTGGAAGTTATGGAGTGCTGAAAATCAGGGAAATGTTTGGAAGTGTGCTTGCTTGGAAAGGCTGGGTGAGGTTTCCATGTCCTGCTTCCTCCAAATGCCACTTGTCATTTGGATAAGTTCTGATCAGGTTGTTAAATCACTCTGATGCTAATGTGCTCCAGGTGGTCCTACGCTGCTGGGAGCTGACATGTGTTTCATCATGGAGAGACACAGCAGTAAGTGGTTACGAAATGGAAACACTGCAAAGGCTGCCAGTTGTCATTTGTTCAACAGGCAGAATGGTCACGCTGATTATAATGCACCACCACACCTCCGGTGCAATCCCTGAACCACGAACAGAACCCCTGCAATAAATACAAATAAAGCCAAGAAAGGGCTGCTGAGATGTAAATAAATAAAACCATCTGCTAAAAATTGACCTCACCTCCCTTACAAAAGCCCTCCCTAAAACGGAGGGTGGCTGCCAAATGCATGCGTGCTGCTTGCCTCTGTGCTTAGGGAACCGTGATGAACGGCATTTACAGGCTCAGAGTGGATCCTTCTGGGGTCACTGGCTCTGCAAGTGGATCTTTTTCGGTTCAGTGCCTGAGCCTGAGTCGTAGCGCCCTTCTAGGTCACCTCTGTTAGGAGCCTGGAAATCAAAAATGGGCAGTGGGATACCTTGGCTGACAGCAGGCTGTATGCCATACCCATTGCAGTAGAAAGCTTGATGTGTTAACTTTTCCCTGAAGATGCCTGGTGGCCAGCCCCAACCTCTGATTTCGTTGCAGAAGACTTTTACATAGTATGAGTGGATGGAGTGTTACACCTCGGTACCTTGACAGGAGTTAACCAGCATCATTTAAGTCAACAGGAATATAATGTCTTTATGAGAATGAGATTTGTGTGCATTGCATACCCATTACCTTGCGTGTAGGTTGGGATTGTTCAGTGCCAGCAATGGTCTGTATCCTTTGGCAGTCTAAGCCCTTCAGATTTGTAACGATGTTGTATGGAGAAGAGCTTAAGGAACCCTTGGCCGAGGCTGGCTCATCAGAAGGAAGCCGCAGATATTTGTGATTGAGAAACCCAAGGCCCATTGTTAATTTTTTTTTTTTTTATTCTGAGTCTTTGACTAAGATTTTCAAAGGCATGTGGCTGCTGGGGAGGACTTCCAAGAGGCCCCAAGCAGGATATAGAACTGTGTTTCCCATGGGTGGAGTAGACCTAGGCTGCAAAGAGATCCGACAGAGAGTACAAAGAGCTTTCTCATGGCAAGTGTGGAGCACTTCAACATTTCTCCTGAACATGGCCTGTGGCAGGCAGCTCTGCCTGGTCGAACATTGGCTAGAGGACAAGGAGATGGAAACAGGCAGTAGCTGGACAGATGTATTATGTTCTTTCCTGGATCTTTCCTTCTGCAGGGCTAGTGGTTGGTCCTGCAACCAGAGCACAAGTGATGCCCTGGGGAGGGTCAGATACCCCGTGGCCTCCTTCCCCTTCCCACAGCCTATTCATACCTTGTCCCGGTGTGTGGGATAGATTATACAGCCAGCATGGAGATCAGAGCACTTCCAGTAGTCAAAAAAGTATTTTATGGCAATGTCACAACCCAAATATAAAATACCTTAACAGAGGAAACTATCAGCCATGAGTATCTGTGACCAAAGGCTTTTTTAAGACCCAAAATCTTCTGAGTTATCCAATATGGATGAGGGAATAAAAAAATATCTCTCCTTTTCTCTGGTCTGATGTTGGCGGACAATTTTAATACATTTCTTGCTGGAGCTTCTGCACCTCAGTAGCATGCCCATGCCAGCATGGGCTTGGCACCCTGGCCATTTGGGTGGTGCAAATAAAGCCCCCACCCTTCTCCCCCCCCATTTTCTGATCTTGCGGTATAGCTCAGCTGACACGGATATAACACAGCTGAAGGTGTCAACACCTTAGGGCTGAAAGATGAGGCCAGAGAGGTGGTGGAGTCGTCAACCCTGGAGGCGTTCAAAAAAGGTGTAGACGTGGCACTCCAGGGCCTGGTTTAGGAGTCATGGTGGTGTTAGTTGACGGTTGGACTTGATGATCTTAGAGGTCTTTTCCAACCTTAATGGTTCTATGATTCTATGATTCTATGAGGCTAAGTAAAGCTTCCCCTTCCCCCTTTTGAAATGGTAGATTAAAAATTATTGAATTGAGTCCCTTTTGTGTGGGACCTCTTCTCTTGTAAAAGCAATTCCCATTGTAAACTTCTGGATAATAAACATGGAATACCGACCTATCTAGTACCTCCTCCATTTAACAGCAATATGAACAGCATCATTTTAATGGCAAGTTCATTATAATGGTTCCTCTTCTGTACTAAACCTCATACCACAGCCCTAAATACTGAGCTGTCTTTTCAGCCGCTAAATTCCCCCCTCCCTTTCTTAAAGCATCAAAAATGTCTGTTTGAGAGAATGAGCATCCAAATGTTTTCCAACTGTTTCACTGAATTAGTCAGCTTGCTGGCTGAAAGTATTTGAAGCCAGTATTTGTTTCAGTCACACTGGAAGTTCATTTTCCATCAGTTCCTCTCTGCTTATTTTTGGCATTTCATCTACTAAATTTAAACTACATTTCTCAGTCTGTTTGCTAGAAGTTCTTTTTTTGGCTTCAAACTGTTATACTAACTAGCTACTATAAGTAAGTGCTATGCAAACTCTTGTACTAAAACTAAAAATGGACCATTTGTTTGTGAAACTGTATTTAGAACAGGGGAAACTTTCAAGCCAAGGGATAATTTTCTATTTAAATCTCACCATTTGGAGAAATTTGTCACTGTTTCTGTCTTTATAAGCATTATAGCCAGGTTTAAATTTTCCATTTATAAGGAAGAACCTTTTTCTAGGTCAGTACTGCCTCATTTAGATTTGGTCTTGTTTCTATTCAGCTCTGAATTCTCCGCAAGTTATTGGAGATCCACCATGGTTTTAGCTTAATTGTGGTCAAGTACTGTTTGATACCATTTCCAAATATCATTTTCATCATTATAATTATGCCTCTCATCCTCAGCGTACTACTCATTAGTGGGAGGAGTTATACATAATTATTATGGCAAACAAGTATTTTTCAGATGTCAAACTGCAACGGCAATAGGTCTGCACATCACCTCTGTGTGCGACCTAGCTGAAAGCACCCTACCAACTTCTGGGTCTTCTGAGAGGGAAAAAGGAGAGCACTTCCACCACAACTGCGCACGTTCTGCATCTTGATATTTATTGATTCAACTTTGTCCTTTAATAATCCTGGTTTTCATCTACAGAACGCTGTGTCTTTTCAGCTGAGGAAGAGTCAAGTTCTGCATCTGTTTGGTTTTTTGGGTAGTATTACCATTAATAAGGGATTTGCACTTTTATTTTCAAGGGCAATTTATCATACTATATCTCCATGCTAAGTGATTGATAGGAAATCCAGTTTAATCCATTGTTTGTGGAAGAAAATCCAACTAGAATTTTAACTAGATGAAGCAAATGTGAATTATTTTGCTGCTTCTGAGTGGATTGCACACAGGTCCAAAGTAAAAAATGTCTTTGAGACTTGACTTGGGACTGCTGATACTAGACTGATTCAATTCATCCATCCAAAATATTGCATTTTATTGACATTATCAAGTACAAGGCTAATGTCTCTTACTAATCCTCAGCTCCTAGCAGTCTTTACTATCATACACCACCTCTGGTTTTGTGTGTGAAAATCCAGGAAAGCATCTTAACTTTTACAAAAGATGTGTTTCAGCCAAAACATCAGTAGGATATCTCATTCTGTAAAGGTACTGCTTCAGACCTCTGATAGGTGTCAGTTTTACTGAGCGCTCCTGGATACGGTTGGGGATCTCCATTCTTGGACCACGGTGTAGCTGCAAGAAAACAGGAAATCTCTAAAAAACATTTGGCCACATAAGAAATCCTATACTTTCAGTTAATTCAGGTTTAATTAAAAGAAAAAATATTATATATTGCATGTGAACTGCTGCTAATCCCATGTATTGAAAAATGTGAGTCCAATCCTACAAAATGTGAGATTAATTAAAGTAAAACATTTGGGCTTTTTCTGAGGCTTTCATTTCGCTGTTATCCACCAGTTTCCTATTTCATTTTCATGTTTGCCTTCCCAGCCATGTGGGCTAGAAATGAACTTCTTTCAAAAAGAAAGTTGAGACTCTTACACGTTAAATAAGTTTAGCTGATGGACCTCTAAAGAAAATATTCATTACCAGGAGGCTTGTAATAAAATCTGTCATCAGTGGCACGGTGTGTGCAGTGTTGTTCTTTGTGGGCTGGCTTCTTCGAGTGTTTGGTGTGCGTTGCTCTCGGGTGGCTGGCTGACCTCCAGCCCTCTACCAGGGTCAAGGCAAACATTGGAAGCCTACACAGTGAACACAAGTCCATGGATTAACCTCATTATTGCTGCAGGTGAGTTGGTTACTCTAAAGTCGAGTATTTGCATTCACCTATTTTCACAAGAGATTCTGCTTATACTTTTGACCTTAAAACAGTGCCTTTCTATGCTTTTCCCATGACAAACACTAAATAAATAAAAATGCATTTTTTGTTCTAACACCTGAGACTCTTAGGAAATACCAAATCTATGCTGGGCTAAAGGAGGAGGAACTGCCAACACAAGAAAATAGAGGAGGTCTTGAACCAATTAGCACCATGTGTTTTCATTTAATATATTTATTATGGTTTCTATTAAAAAGCCAGCACTTGCCTGGTTACATAATGCTATCATTTTGTGGATGGCAGGACTGGAACTGTCTTTATAAAATATGATATTTTGGCTCATTATTCCAAGAACATTTTCACTTTACTTCTGCTAAGTTTAAGGAAGCAGAATGAGGCTGATCCTGATAGTTTAGAAGGAAACAGGTACAAATTTTGTAAGATAGTAGTGGAGTACTAGTTGTACAGGTGAAGTGAAATGTGCAGGAAGAGACTGTCACAAATCCAGATGCCATCATAGAATCATAGAGTCATAGAATCATAAAATCACGGAATGGTTTGGGTTGGAAGGGATCTTAAAGATCATCTAGTTTCAACCCCCCTGCCATGGGCAGGGACATGTTCCACTAGACCAGGTTGCTCAAAGCCCCATCCAACCTGGCCTTGAACACTTCCAGGGATGGGGCATCCACAACTTCTCTGGGCAACCTCTTCCAGTGCCTCACCACTCTCATAATGAAGAATCATGTTGCGTTGGACACCATTGATAGAGAATGTGGAACAAATACACAAATCAAAGCTCTTTGCTGCTGCTCAGGGTCAGGTCCAGAGCCTGCAGCTGGTCTCTTCTTTGTATTTTGTCTCAGCCCAAATTGTGCAAGCTCTTTACCTCTCTCAGCATGAGCAGGATATTAGCCAACACCAGCTGGTGTCACTAAGGAAAAACCCTCTGTGTTGTGGTTGAGGGTCTCAACAAGGTAATTTTCTCCAGGCTGCAAAGGCGGCTGTAGCATGCCATCCTGAAGACGTAAGCTCGATTTTCCTCAGACTCTTAAAATAACTTTCCAGCGCCCCAGGTTATCAAAATGAAGGCCTGCAAAGTGCTTTCTCAGCACTGGCTAGGGTGCTTAAATCCATTAAACCTCAAACCTTAAATTTATCACCCCTTGTTGCTGTCACAGGCCCATTCCCAGTCCCTTAAGGCAATTTCCCAAAGGATGGTGGAGCTGGTGAGTGACTTACTGACAGTCTGAGAGGTGAATACTTAGTTATGTATGTTAACATTGCTGAGCTGATATCAATGTACATCCACAGATTTATGTCATCTAGAGATCAAGGCTTGGGGATGTTCCCATATCTTAAGAAAATGGCACAGCTCATTGCGCTCTTGCCCTTCTCTTCTTTTTCTCTCTCACTCTTCTTTATTTATCCCAACCTTTTGCTGCAACTTCCCCATCCCTTCTGACACCATTTTCCGTAATCAATTACATTATACTTATTTCTGGTTTTGTACTGGTACATATCATCCCACCATATACATTTCCATATATGTTTCTATATAGCATACCATATACATTTCTAAACCTTGACTTACATGAAGAATAAAAGGAATGAAGTCAGATGTTTGGTTAAAATTTTCAAAGTTTGATTTAAAGACTAAAGGAAGAGTACAAATATTCAAAAAAAACCCGACTTGAAGAAATGACATTTCAACACATCATTCTGAAACCTCCTGTCTCTTTGCCCTGATTCGTGGTTGAACTATTTGTCAAGACCCTTTTCAAAATGGTCTTCTGTGGATCTACTCTCTTTGCAGAGCTGGCATTGTACATCTGAAAACAAGCACAGGAACAGGAGTTTGTGTTCCTGTTGAATATAGGACCAGTTCCACTGATTTCCATGGTATTACTTGAGCAATAAGCGACTGTTTGATATATTTTTTTTAAAAAGGAAAATTCAGATCTAAAATCTGAATTGAGATCTCTCTTCCAATGAAAAATACTTTCAGTGTCTGATCTCATTCTGCTTAATGCCTCACAGTGCTATAGACTGAGTCCTTGTTGCTGAGAAATTGTTTATTTACATGACCACAAAATCACAAATATCTGCAAATAGAGTACTTGAGGCTTTCCACTCTTCAGGACAAGGGCTATTATCCACCATGGCCTGAGTTTTGATTGTATAATTTCTTGGCTGTATCGTTCTAAGCTGGTTAAATAGAACAGTGGGGTTTTGAGGATATTGTCTCTGGGAATTCCTGCAGTAGTTACTGTGGATTAGCACATAACATAATCACAGTCTTATAAGTGTTAATTGTTCTAAAAAGTGCGATAAAGATTATATTCCTGACACACAGCCGACTAGAAAATTACCCTCTTATTAATGCTCTAACCTGAGAAGAAAAAAACCTGTGACTCAGGACTCATTAGAACATTAAGAAATATAATAGGATCTTTTCTTCTTTTTGTTCCCTCTTTCCTTCAGAGATAACAATAATAATAATAACAACACAGGCTCTATCATTTATAAAATTGAATATATTTTCTTGGTTGCAACACAATGACTTTGCTTAGCTTGCCTGGACTAAACGTGGCATTTGTTTATGTAAATTTTTATTAGCATTTAAGGTTAATCATCACCTTTTTTTTTTTTGGTAATCAGAAAATTGGATTAATTTTTCTTCTTTTCAAATGAAAGCCCTATCCAAATGAAGTCAATGGGACATGTGTCACTGACTGCAGCACTAACACCACCAGATTCAGTACACGTTACCCGTGTCATGTGCCACACAGCACAGTTATGGCACAAGGACGTGGTAACTTGAGAGGTGGGCCACCAAACGGTCCCAGGTCCCATGCCCTTGGTAACCCACATCCTTTTCCCCAGCACAAGGAGAGAAGGATGCTAAGTAACACCATGGACTTGTTCCGCCACAGACAGCGGCATCTTCTGCTGGGGACTGTGGGGTGATGAGTGCAGGGGTCAAGCACAGGAAGGCTTTGGGGTAGGTCATCACCTTGGTTCCACAAAACCTGAGCTTTGTGGGTATTGCATTGACCTCTTCTCAAGAAACCTTCACAAAGGCATTTCCTCAGCTGGACTAGGGGAATCAACAACAACCAGAATTCAAAGCCGTACAGATTGAGGAGTGTCACTGAAATGTCTCTGCTGGGCTGATCTTTTTTGTTTTTCTTTACTTTACTTAAAGAACATATCTGGATGTGCTTTTGCTACTGGAACAACCTCTGGAAAGCATACAGTGACTGCAAGCAACAAAACATATTTTATTAATGTACCGTGGGCTATTACCGAGACATGGTTGCAAATTTGGAAAAATCTGTTCTTGTTTAAACATAATAAACAAACTGGGTTCAAGATTTGCAAAAACTGTTTAATAATATTTCTGTCTCTGAGTGTGCATTTGTTCACACTGATAAATCTGAAGAATAACTTTATGGAAGTTGCACTGGAGAAAAATGAGTGTAGGAGGGGAACTAAGGAAAGGAATGTGAAGAAGAAACCGCAGCCTTGTGCTATGGGAAGAAAGGAAGTATCTATTGTAACTTGTACGGGAAATTTATCTATTGCACTGACATTTTGAGGCTGTAGTTGGGGGTGCTTTGAGAGTAAATATTATTATACAAAGAAAAACAGATTGCAGGGTCCTGACAAAACTAGATGCCAGCAATTTGATTCATTGCCTCAAGTAATTCTTGCATGTAAACAGAAGCCCCCAAACCCACTCCTACATACTACTGAAAATGTTCACTGTTTTGTTTTGTCGGCTCGATGAAAGTCATGTCACAGTTTGTTTGAACAAAAAGCTTTTTACTTCAGAAAACATATTCCCCAGTAAGTCACAAGAGACCAGCCTGTATAGCAGAAAGTGCAGCAAACTGAGATCTAGGGTAAACCTTACCCTGAGAATACAAGGGTAAACAAAATAAATTTTCTAACCTAAAAAATCTCTGCCTTCCTTGGACATGTTGTGTGATGAAGCCACAATGGTTTTACCTTCTAAAATATGAAGAGAGTTCTTTAAGAAAAGAAAGAAAGGCTTCCATTAATGTTCCTTCTCTTGAGTCTGTCCTGAGGGTGTTATTTATTCTTTGTTTTGCTGCATCCACACCAAAAGTGTTTGAATTCAGTGATATTTGCACACAAAATCTATCTACCTTTTCTGAGAACTCTAGATATCTGTCACAAATGTACTGGTGGCATTTTCCCAGGGACTCGGGATATTTTTACATTTAAACACTCCCTACTCCTGATATTTAAATTCACATGCTCTTTGGGATCTTCTATACACATTTCAGACACATGCTTTACCACTTAGTGGTGGCAGTAAAGAAGAAAAGACAAATCAGTCAGAAAAGTGCAACTCCTCCAAGAGAACAGTAAATAGGACAACTCAACTTCAATTACCCTGTTGCATCTTGGGAACATTGTGAATACTTCTGGCTTGGTATTTTCCCAAAAAGTCAAAATTGTCCAGACACACTAATAAAAAAATAGAGAACAATCCCTTTTATTTCTAATTGGAGCAGATCAGAAAACACTCTTGCATTTATTTTTCTTGTCCAAGTCCCAAACAACGTCCCTTAACTCTGTGTTTTGGTTTTGTGAGACCAAAGTCAGACAAAGAAAGAAAAGCAGCCAAATATTGAACAAACGTTTCTCAGGGAAGGTGACTGTGATAGTCAATCCATGACAACTCCCTGGCTTACTCTCTTTTTAAACTAAGGGGAAAAGCCTTCATTACAGAGTAATTTTCTACAGATTTTTTAAAAAGTAATTTACAAAACCAGTGAACATCAGCCTTTTACAATTCTATCAAGATTCTGTAATTTTTAAAGATGTCTTAGATATTCTCTGATTAGCTGAAAATAGAATTGCTCGAATAATCTTTTTTTCAATTAAGATGTGATTTTTATTAAAAATGGATGTTTCCATTAAAATATCTTCAGTTTTCTCTCTTTTTTTAAGATTGGCTCAATGCTTGTAAAGGCAACTGTGTGCTTGTGGGCTGCACGGGCTATGGCCTGAGACAGAGTTCTGCCAGTTTATCATTCCAGCAAGCCACTTCTATTAGAATATAAGGTACAGACAGGCAAAAAGAACTTTATTTCAATGTTTCTGAAAAAAAAAACAATTGAGATGACAGGTGGCCCAGGCTAAAAAACAATGACCAGACTGAAGACACTAAAATTAGAGAAGGTTTCTCACCTTTTCACCTGGCAAAAAGTCTAAGTTGGCAAGGATTTGCTTTCATCAGTTTGTATTCAAAGCACGCTCATTCCTTTTTTTGCAAAAAAGACTGGATCTTTGGCAGATAGTAGATTGAAGTCGGCATCTCGCTAAGCCTTTTTCAATAGCAGTCTTTGCCACCATGTACTGAGAAGATGATTTTCCTTGCCAAGGAAAGCAGGAGATTGCTGTTCAAACACAGCGCTCTCTGAAAAGGCAGCTGCAACTCCTCACCCAATGATTTCTTCCTTTGTTTCTGAACCCGAGATTTACTCATTTTCCCCTTATTTACTCATTGGAAAAATCTACTGACTTCCACAGTTAAAGCATTTTAACCAGAGGATGGGAGAGAGAAGAAAATGGAGGCAGAGGGGGAAAAATACTTTGCCTAACCCTTATTCATTAATTGGGATGGAGGCTACTAATTCCCTCACATATTCACACCTTCATGCCACGTGTTTCAGCAAGATCACAGCCTTTCTCCCAAACCACGCCAAAGCATCAGTCAACACAAATGATGTCAGCCCACACAGCCTCCCCCTCCATCATTGCCATCTCCGCAGAGCTCCCGTGGTTGGATGAGTGGTGGGACAACCTGCTGGGCTTCATCCCCACAGCTTCGTTACACTTAGGGGATCAAAAGTGAACACGCCATAAGTCTGAGAATTGCTTCGAGTGCACGTGATGAAATTGGCAGGTCTCAGTTCATTGCCCCGGTCCCACGGCATGGGAGAGGCAAGGTTTGTCAAGGCATGGCATGGCACAGCTGGCTGATAGCGACAACCACAGCAGCGCAAGGTTAATGATGGACGTAGAGCAATATTTCCTGCGCATTGTAAAACCTGTGCCACTTTGACCAAAGTTGCTATTTTCTTTCATGCTGGCTGATGCTAGAGAGTCTGTGGAAGCCGCTGGGTCTCCAAGCTGGTGAGTTCATGATACTTTTAATAATCAGAAGTTATTCCCATGTGGCTGGGCTGATAGACAGACTGACAGGATCTACCTTCAGGGTAGAAATTGCTCTGAAACTGTAACAGCAGCACTGAGGGATTGATGTGGAGAGGCGCTGGGTTTTCTTGGCTCCCCCGGAGTCTGCAGGGGTAGGATTGCTCTGCACCAGTGCAGGATGAGAGGTGGGCAGAGGAACTGAGCTAGAAACAAACCCAGCATTTCTATTTTTTGATTTTTTTGGAGGAGGCAAGCCCTGTCAGCTGGGGGCTTTTGCTGGAAGGTGTTCAATGCAATGAGATTATTTAATTTCTTTCTTTTATTTTGTGTATTTTGGGTGCTTTAAGTCAACTGGACCCGATTTCTGCCCGTTACAGTCATGGCAGTGCAGCTGCCACGACACGGCTCAGCACTGACAGCCACCTTGGGGCTCATGGCAGTGTCCTTTGGGGTCTTCAAACCACCATGGACTTCTAGGGGAACAGGGGAACCATCAGCCCTACCCACTGGGCACCAATTTCAGACACTGCAAGAAGGGGGAGCCTGTAATCTGCAGCCAGGGTGGCTCATGAACAGAGATTACAGGGTGGGAGGGACATTGCTCTCTTCTCCATCCCCTCTGCCTTTGTGCCCAGCCCTGGCTGCTGAAAGCAGAAACTTTCCTTTCCCTAATTTGTTCCTTCTAATTTTCACCATTTTCAGCATGTGGATTTTACCGTTAATTTTATTGCTTCTTCAGCCACGCTGTTTTGTTCTTATCCCCTGAATTCCCTAAACTTTACATCTTAGCGGGGTGGCTGTACACTTTGTTTATGCTGGTAAATCTAAATTATATTCCTTAACCCCATTTGTATGGAAGATAAGTAGCAAAGCAGGCTGAAGAGAGGCAGTAAGTCAATCAATGAATTAACCTCCTGGTTAAATGCCATAGCATGTGACAGGACAAATGCATCATGATCCCTCTTTGGTTTAGAAATGTAAATTTCAACAAGGGAGATTAGCGCAGTTTATAATGACCCAGCATGTTTGCCTTAAAAAATGATATCCCAGATGTTGGCCGGCAGACAAGGATTCAGCCTCTAGAGTCTCAACAATATGCTTGCAACATGAAAAATGTGCTCTTATCAAGGAGTGGAGACTCCAGGCTCAGTATTGATTTAAATTTATGAGCATATTTCAAAGGCAGCAGAGGGTTTATTTAGTGCAGCTGACTGGCTGAAAACAATATTTAGCTTGTTTCTCAGGGCCGAGCAGAGAGGTGTATGTGCAAAATTGTACATGTAAAGCTGTTCCCACGCTGTACAAGGGGGAAAACCCAAATCCTTCCATCCAAATGACAGAGAAGACAGATCATCCCTCAGCCTTGATGGAGCAGCTCTGGCACAGCAGCTTCACTTTTGGTCCACCTGTGGTACTGGGGAATTAGCTGTGGTGACAGCTGGAGTCTGGGCAACTCTTCAGTTTTGCCTGGAAGGAGAGAAGATGGCTGATCCCTGGTAGCACCTAGATGAGCTTCTTGCTCATTAATGAGGGCTGAAGAGCATCCTATCCCTTTCCTTGCATTATTGAAGAAGACACAGCTTATGAGAATGACTAGTGAGGATCAAAGATTTACTGTAGATGTCCCCGTTTCCCTGTGGATTGGCCAACTGTGGCAGGGAACTCTCTCTGAGGACAAGTTCTTCCATAATTGTCCATCATGGACTGTCTCATGCCATCCTCTTCAGCAGGCTCACACAGTTTACTTTAGCTGCAAGCAAAGTGTCTCACAGGTCAATGTGACAAGAAATTAGGCTAAGGCAAAATCTTCAGCTTGTAAAAAAACCCTTAGTATTTTACTACTCATTGACTGTCCCAGACTTCTTATTTCTATTTTAAAATGAATGTTATGGGTTTTTTAGGAAGGAATTCTAAACTTAAATGTTGATTGAAGCTTATACATTTTTTACATACATTTTTAAAGCTTAAGAGAGAGATTTTAGATTTTCTTTAAAAATTAGAACCTTCCTTTTTACTTTTCAAGATCTTCAGCTACTGCTTTCCCAAAACTCTTCAACTTTCTAGATGTGCCTTATTTTCTCCATTAGTTGACATACAGGTTTATCCATGATAAAATACTGGAGTTGAGTTCTCAAGGATTAATCTGACCTTTTTTTTTCTCTTTTATTTGCATTTTTAATGAATATATATATTGTTAGGGTACTTTTAAACACCAGAAGCATTATATGCATTTTAAAATGTACAAAGACGTGTACTTTGTTACATACAATGACTAAAAGTTCAGATGTCTTAATCTCTGTTCTTTATATAATTCATACTGGACAAAATTTAGAAAGGTGACCTTGATATCTGACCCTATCCAGGATAGACAACTCTAGGTGGAGGTTAATAATAGCGTCACGGGTTTTCTTCCTTCACCCAGATAACTCAAAGGGAAAGAGAGAAACAAAAGATGGAAGTATAGAAGACAATGCATATAACTCTGAAAGCAAAGAGAGAAACTGTAGAAATAAACTATTAATGGAACAGCCTTGCTAAAAACTATATGGTCCCTTAAAACTGTAAGAGTTTTCCGGAACAGAATCTTGTAATCTTTTAGAATGAGATTACTGTTACATTTAAGTGAGATTGAATTAGTCATGTTATAAAATGGGAGATCTGTAAAAAGAGATAATAATTTAAAGGAATTCAGTTCCTAGTGGAGTCTTCCTAGGGAAAAAAAATCCAGCCTGGCCACAGTGAGAGCCCTGGCATCTACAGCGAAAATCGCCTGAAGGAGCCCAAAGCTAGAGCATAACCACTGCTGTACATCTGCCATTGACATTCCTCAATATCCAAATAAAGACATCCAAACTACAGGAAATGAACTATATCTAGAATTGAATTAAAATTAGAATTAAAGCCCAGTAGAGTTAGAATTTTTAAAGAAATTAAAAAACATTTAGGAGGAAACATAATTTCGTGATTCTGTGTGATTTCGTGATTCCGTGTGATTTCGTGTGCAAGAGTCGCTTCCCAGGTAGCAAGGTGGAGAAGGAAATAGTGAAAAGTAATATGGTAACAAAGAAAAATGTGGTGGACAATGCTGACGCCTTTTGTGAGGCCTCAAAAGGTGAAGCTTCTATTTGCAATCCCTTTGTCTGTATTTACATTGCCGCACATATTACCACAAAGTTCTGCCTGAAACTTTGTAGATTAAATATTCCTCAACCCTTCTGCAACTCAGAAAGCATCGACTAAAATTTGTCTTCTGGTCTGAGTGGAAATCCATTGCTTCTCTAGATACATCAGAGGCTCTACGTGGCAGAAAATACAGGAGGAAACTCATGGCTTAGATCTACACTTAGATTCAACATCTGGTGATTTAATTTAAATGAAAACTTTTGGGAAAACAGCATATTTTGAGTAGAAGGGCCAATGACTTTTCTAACTTTTTCTAGATTATTTTAATAATTTAACAAGTATTTATTTTCATTATTTACAATTAGGAAAAAAAATATCTGGCATCTTTTTAAAGGCATATTTTCTTGTCGCAAATGCAACTGTAGT
Organism: Fregata magnificens; assembly: GCA_013389945.1. Classification (NCBI taxonomy): domain Eukaryota; kingdom Metazoa; phylum Chordata; class Aves; order Suliformes; family Fregatidae; genus Fregata; species Fregata magnificens. Next base: position 264,747 of record WAAD01009999.1, on the reverse strand, counting down.
TAATACAAACCAAAAAACCCACAAAATTCTTCATGGCAATCTAGGGGAGGTTTGAGATTAAAAGCATGGCATAAAAAATTAAGCTTGTTACTTAACAACTTCATAATAAAGGTCTTTGCTGCTCATATGACACTCATAAGCATGACAGGAAAATACAGCTACTCTGTCCAGTAGTAAGTACGAAGTGTCTGTCTTTTCGGTTGGGACCATTCTCCTAACACGAGAAGTTTTACAGCATAAAGACACTCCAAACTGAACTATGCAGAGATATGTATATTATATACTACACCCTATTTTGCAGGTAGACCCTGAAGAAAGAATTTCTCACTTAAAGAGAGACTAATTATATGACCTTAGTATTTTGAGGATCCATCTGGAGAATTTTAATCACTCAGACAGCATGAATGGTTCAAGTCAGCTCTACTTACAATCAATTACAACTTGTACGCAGTTTTATTGTTAGCACAAGCCAGCAAAAAAGGCACCTTGATAGAAACCATGCTGTTTACATTGCATGCGGTTATATGTATTAAGTTTTATCTTTTTTCTTATATTAAGCAGGAAATCAGGGTACCGATCCTAATCCATATATAGCAGCAGGGACAATGTTAGGACAAGCTAGGATTGAGAAGCAATGCAACATATTTTCCAGTTTAAGAACACTGACTTCTATTGACTTTTTAAAAAACATTTTGTGGGATATGCTGTGCTCTTTCACAGAGCAGTCCAGTGCCATAAATCTCTCCAGCATCCTTAGTAAAATCATCCTGTTACTCAGACCACAAAAGCCAAAAGAGTACAAAGGAGCCAGCACTGACGAGTGCATCTTGCAAAGGAGGCAAATATACTCTTTGAGGTTTGCTCTGAAGGAGCTAGAATAAAAGGTTTTTTAGGGTCATCTGTCAGCTAAGATAGATCTAGGCATCCTCCAGGCTCTGAATTACACAGAAGCATTGTCTTTTGCTCCCTTTTGGACAGAGAAACATGGTCAGGTGAGAAAGGTAAAGAAGGAGATGAGATGCATAGAAGAGAGGCAATAAATGGAGAAATTGCAGTTTGGACAGCAATAGAAAAGGAAGAAGGTGGAAGACATTAGTGGAAGTGTTATGAAATGCTTGTGCTACCTCCACTTTATGGAGATTTTATATGTAGCTGTGCCTTTCTCACAGTCGTTAACAGTCAGCAGATTCAGAAAAAAAGCTTTGTATGTAGTTTCATAGGCTTGCCAGCTAAAGAGGCCAATAAGATCACTTATCCCCTTTCTAAACATAGAATAGATTAGAGATAACTTGATTATTTCTGTAACTTTCAAAGATGTTTTCAATGCCAACAGGAGACTCTCAATCTTCACTTCGTTTAGCAGAACAAATGTGAAGTTTCTCATTATAAGGCATCTCTTCTAGGCTTTGAATTATGTATTACTTTTAAAAAGTTCTGCTTCTTTTCCTTTTCTTTGTAGAACTTACATTTTGCTATGGAACAGCTTACTCCCAATTCCTATTAAAATTAGGGCATCAAACTACTTTTGAAGATCCTGGCTTAAGAGCTTACAGGTTTCACCAGTGACTGTTACATTCCTCCTGATTCATGTTTCTCTTCTGATACCTCCCATTTGATAATACCTAGCTACTTCAGCCCAGTGGTTTGAGATTCATTGAACAGTAAAACGTATAACAGGTACTGTTATGGCTACTGCTTAACAATAGGTTATTACGGGTTTTCTGTTCCATTGCCCTGTCAATAGTTTTGTTTCTTATTAAAACACTGTAAGTGGTGATGTGTAGAAGGCAAAGAGCCTTTTACACCATCAGAAATGCAAAGTAGCTGCATCCTTTTTTTCTGGAGCAGTTCAGTAAATTTCCCTAAAAGACTAACTTGGCTTCCCCCTATTTATAAAGATGAATAGATTTTACTGTTCATTATCAGAGAAGAAAATACTGGCTCAGTACTGACTCACAGATAAGAAAAGGCCACAAAAGGACAATTCACATCTTTGGCATTATTGGGAGCTTCAGACATAGAAACTCTTGCATTGCTATCGCACTAATGATGAATATAGGTTTTAAGAAGCACAAGACAGGCAGGACTGTATCTCCAGCCCGAGTAGATTGCATACCAAAATACTGAAATGGAGCTCAGCTCAGAAATGGCAGTTATCTCACCTTCCAGACACGGCAGATCCTTAGACCTAGGCTCATGCGATGCCTTTTCTTCCCAGATGAATCTAAGACCAAAGGGAATGTATTACACAATACTGCTCAGACCATGGGTCACGAATCAAATGAATAGCTCATCCTTGAGCTTTTAGTAGAATATTTTTTATATACATCATATTACCAGCTGATTTTGCAAGAAGGCCTTTGTTATTTTCTTAAATATTAGTTTGGCCTGAAGAAAAAAAAAAACAAACAACATTTTGGAGACTTTATCATCGTTGTTTCAAGACTTAATTTTGATCCCAGTGTCTGGTGCTAAACAAAAACATTTCCCTTAATTATAACCCCATGCAAAGATATTTCATCATCCTATAGATAACCTGATACAGAGCCACAGAGTCTCTATCTCTGCACAACTCTTCTGTTTTCTGCTTTTCTGATGAGAACATGATGAGGCAGGACACTATGAGATAGAAATACCTACAGATGGTCTCTGAAAATTCATGCAGAGGTGACCTAAAAGGTTATGTCTTTGTCTGCCCATTGTCCTCTTTGCTGTAAGAACTTTCCACAGCACATTACAAGGTTTTTGCCAGCTCTGCTACAATGACGGTGATCTGTAGTGGCTGTGGAGCCAGCACATCTTGGGCCCTGCAGAGTCTGTGGGGTGGAATTCTCTGGGAATCACCTGGTCCCAGGTATCTGCATAAATATGGAGACACCAGCTGCAAAAATTGGGTGTGAGGATTCCCTAGTATAGTGCATCAAACCTGTTCAAATCCAAAAAAGATGAGCCCTTCCCCCTATTGAACCAGTGACTTTGATTTGACCCACTTCTGCATCCAAACCTAAGGCCAGAAATTCTTGTAACGGGCTTAGGGATGTCTATGGTAGTAATAAAAATAGTAACACATTGTTAATTTGAAATACATTATGATATCATTTCCAGAGACAGACTCTGCTATCTGATGGCGATAGACATGGGTGAAGTCAGTAGGTGGTTAAAAGCAGCATTTATGGGATAAGTATTATCCAGGCCCTGTGCCCCTATTGCTGATCATGTTGAAAAACATGCTGGTATAGCTGGGGGCCTTATAGAAATTTGAGTCCTATATTCCTATAGGGGAAAATTAAATAAATAATTTTCTGCTTCAACAGCTGTAGGAAATGCTTAGGCGTACCCTTTAATTTCCCTCATCAATCAGTTCAGATTGTTTTTAAATGGGGATCATAGGGGAGCCATATGCTCAGAGATATTCTTAACACATCGTTCAGTCGAACAGAACTGAACTTGCTCCTTAGGAGGCTAATTTTTCACTGTAATGCTGTATTCTGACTGAATTTCCTAGCAGTTGGTGGTCCATTACATTGTACGACAAGGGCCATTTCAATGAACTCCAAAATAAAGTGGCAGAACAGCTCGTCTCGCTTTCTTCTAATTGCTGAAAACATCTCCATATGCCAACGACAGCACAAAGGTTTTGCAGCGAGCAGTGATAAGGGTAGCTGATCAGATCAAAGAGTGTTGTGAGATACTGTATTCATTATTTGAAGAAAGTCCTTCCTTTGTCACAAGACTGATAAATGTAGCTTGATCTGCCTTTTGCTCTCAGAGGGAGAATGGGTCCTTCTTAGGTGGGTTCTCACCCCTCTGAGCACTCAACAAAGTCTGTGAGCTTCCCCCTATCATTCCCCTTAATCTGCAAGGTCCTTTTCTGTGGGGCTCAAGCTCCACAACATTAATAATTTGAAGGAGATCATATGCGCAGGTCCTGCCTCAGATCCCTTAGTGTGTGAAAAACCGTGTGCTTCCAAAAGGAGCAGTTAGCTCTGAAAAGTTGCTGGCATTGAAATGCCAGCAGTTGTTTTGAGAGAGAAATATTCACAAATGTCCATTCTTTTCAGCCTTTTGTTGCTTATGAAGGAAGCCCTTGGAAACAGAAGGGGAAGAATCTTTCAAGTCAATTGGAAAGTCTCCGGCTCCGTTCCCTAAAGCCACCCCTTCATCCTGGGAAGGTTAAAGACCAGGGTAGATCTTCAGCCACCACCTGGCTCAGCAGCTCCGGCCGTGAATGTGGCACACAGGCAGCAGATCTGCAATATGTCGGAAAGGTGCAAAGTGTGGTGTCAAATTGTCTGCAATGAAATACTGCAGAATGGAAAACGTTCAGTTTTTCTGATGTTATTTCTTTGTGTGAAAGTAGAGAAAGTGAGCCCAAGAACATATATTGAAAGAATCAGCAACAAAGGCAAAGCTTGTGTCCTGACTTAAGGCCAACAACCTGTTCATTTTTTGAGACATGCAGTTGCACCCTGTTGCCTGGGCAGGGTAGCCCAGGAGGGAAGGACAGCCATTCCCTTGCTCTTGCTCTTGAAAGGGAACAGGTTTCTGCATGAGCCTCAGCCCAGTGAATCATTGGGAGCTAAAAGGTGACATTATCTCAAAGGAAGAGGAGAATGAGCAGTCTTCAAGGCTAATGGAAATGCTGGCACTAGGCATTGTATAAATATAGCCTGGTTCTTTCAGAGGCATGTAAATGAAGACTGAATTCATTCTGAATAAGAGATAAAACTTTATAAACTGGTGTACATAAAAGGTAAAAAAGGCAAGAACACTTTCTTTTGCTAACAGCAAAGTAACTAGAGCGTCCTCTAGTAACAGCTCTCAGCATGGGAGATATTTTATATAGTGCAAACAAAGCAATTTACACAAAGGCATGTGAAAAGGTTTGACATATCGTATTTATTTATTAATTTCAAAGAGCTGCCTGTATTTAGTTTTCATTCAAATATTCCCTATGTCCCATGAAGAAACCCCACGTATAGGTTGTATACATGATTGGATTGTTTTGGTGTATTTACGCATGATGCTGATCTAAGGTAATTGGCAGACTCAGATTAAACAGAGATTAATCACAATTTCTACACAGTACAGAGAGATACAGCAATGTTTTCTACAATAAATATCAGTAACAAGTTCAGAACTGAGAAAAAATTATCCCAATTCATAGAAAAGGATGCATGTATTTGGATACATGTTATTTACTTTATTGTAAGAAACTTGACATGACATTAAGCATCAAACATTAATACCAAGTTTTGATCTAGAAGTGGTGTGGAGTCTCCCATTAAGTAGGACCACTTTTTATTGATTAGATGGAACATACATCAGAGCACTTTCTTAATGCTTGCCCTGCTGAGAGAAGATGAAATGTGCTTAATAATATAGAAGTCATATCTATGCCAGTCATTTGATTGGGATCATGATGAAATCAGCCACCACAAGAGTACAAACTTTCTGCATCTACATGCACATCTGCTCATTTCTGCTCTTATCTCCTAAGATCCTGACTGCATGAAGTGGCCTCAGGAATAAAAGATGCATAACTAGGTAACTTTGTTGTTACTAAATCACAGATCTATAATATCCACTTCATGCCCCTAATGGAAAAAAGTATCATTTTCCAGTGACCAAGAACCCTAAGTTAGCTGTTTTCAACTACTTTACCCTGATTTCTCTCCAAATCTTAAATTCAAGCCTGAGATGGTATTTCCAAACACTTTAAAAATGTATGAGGCTGGTGAACTTGCATAACCAAAACCCAACCAAATGTGAAAATTCTGTGGACAACATTTCCATCAAAACACATTTCTAGAATACCAACATATAAAACCTAAAAATTAGAATCATGTTAACCCCCCATCTTCAGCTCATGACATTTTCCATAGAGGAATGAGAAGCTGTAAATTTGGGATGGATTTTTGTGGTTATCCATTTTGATCTACTACGCGATACAGGCTAGAAAGGGAGTTTTATTAGATTATTTCTACACCAAAATTCATAACTTTTAAAGACATTCTCACTTCTTTATCACATCTGTCACCACTAAAGTTGCTTCAATAAAGTTTAGCCTTGCCATTAAAAATTTGTAGCTCATTTCTGTTCTGCTTGTTATTTGTTTTATCAGTCGGTTTCAGCTACTAAAGCTGATAATTCTGTCATTCGCTGAGCCAAAAGAGCCCTCTGCTGTTGGAAACCTACTTCCACCCAGGGGACTTCTAGCCCCACAGTCAAGTGTTTGGTTGCACAGTGCAGAAAAACAGAGGGTTTTTAGCTTTTGGAAGGCAGTATTTCTTATGCTGGCAACTTTCTTGCAGCTCTGTTCTAAAATTGCCAACAGTTGCGTGGGTTGGCATTGCAAACACTGGCATTTCAATTGTGGTGAAATTCAAAAATACTTTCTCCCCTGTCTCCCTTTCTCAAATTTTTCAAGTCTCAGATTTCGCCTTGAAATAGTTATTCTTCAAAACAACATCGAGAAGAACAGCTCAAGTTGAGACATTTTCTTTAGTGTGAACGAGGCAGCCGCAAGTCAAGATGTGTATGTGACACTGTTCACTCTTACAGAGAAGGCACCTTTCTGCAGTATTGTTTTGGACTATGTGTCAGAGCATAGCCACTTCATCCAGAGTAGAAGAAAAACATGAAGTTTTAAAAATGTAAGATGAAAGTGCCTGTGAACGCAGGCAAGGCTAGCAACAGTCTAAAGGCTGAAGCTTTCTAATTTATTTTCATAGCTCTCATAAAAATATGTCTCATTAAAAGTGTGGAAATGGACCTTTAACAAAAGCTCTGCTTCTGCAAAGTGAAAGCAATTTACTGGTTGAAACTCTGGGTTTATGTCCTTTGAATGTTAGTTATGAGAGTTATTTCTGTTCTGGCTGCTGCTACCCTCACCCTGACATCTGGACCTGGGTCCCCTTGGGCTTTCCCTTGCGTCACCCAGCTGAATGCTCCATCCCGCTCTGGGGGCTTTCAGGGGCTGAGTCGTGCAGAGCGATCCATGGTGAGGCTTGCAAGGAAGAAATGAGGAACCCTTCTGACAGGCAGAAGGAGTGTCACAGCCTGTTCCATCCCTCCGCCCGCCACAAGCATTAAGGGGCACATCAAGGAAGAGAAAGGAGGAGCGGACAGGGCAAGCTGGCTGCAGACACATCGTTAAGGAACGTCATTCTTCCCTCCAACAGTTTGGAGAGTAAATTCACTCAGTGGAAGCCAGGACTGAGTCATCTATTCCAGAAAACCTAGGCAGCCAGAATGAAATACTAATTTTCTCCACCCCAGATTTACAGCAATTTATACCTACACGTGCTTCAGTCTTGTATGATCAGTTCAAAGCAGCACGTCTGGTGTACATAGCTGTGGCAGCTCTGATGGGTCTCAGCGTGAGCCGTGCTGGAGGCTGGGTAAATGAACACGTATGGTCCTCGCAATTGCTTTCATTATTAATTATAATGGGCATTTATGTACAATCTCATTTAAATGGATCCATCACATTTAAGATAATTTCAAAGAAATGTTCAAGAAGCTGAAAGTCACTAGGTTCGCTTGAGCCATACAAGCTGACCTTGGTTCAGTCGCTGTCACCGGTGGCACTGCAGAAATCTCTGTGGATCTTACCCTATAGTGCCTCCTGCATTAATTGATGCCCTGATTGATCTGAATGCTGGCCCAGTCACAGGACCTTCCTCACCTTTTCCTGATGTTCAGAAGAGACTCCAAAGTTATAATCTATTGGCCCAAATCTTCACAGCATCTTAATTGTGCACATGTGATTAATTTTATTAGTGCTCTGGATGTTGTTACCAAATCCCAGTTTGATTCTCTAATTAGCCTGTTTTGTTAATTAATTAGGCTTTTATATCCATACCGTGAGAATGTTTTCTCTAATAACTGTTGTTCCAGTTGGCCTGGTTCATTGGATTTTGACAGAGAATATGGAGGCTGCAGAGATTTGAAGTTACTACTGATTTCCTTTCCCACATTCTTATTTTTATGAAATACAGATTACTGATGCTCTGGGTAAGGAACAGCCCATAGCTTGAACTGACTCGTTAACAGACAACAGAAAATTTATGTGGGGAGATATATTGTAAGTAGCTCGGTCACAATAAAACATTATTAATTGTAATTTTCATTGCAAAGGGTCATTATGCAATGTAAACTGTCATAGTTTCTGTTCTGGTTTTGAGACAGATATTTGGCCTGATCTTGGAATGCAGCTGCTTCTTGGTGTTTGCCTACACGCAGCTCTGCCCAGCATGGCCTATGGACTTCAGGGAAAATCAGTGAGGCTAAAGCACCTGGGGAGCTCCAAACCACCGATGTCCATGTGGTGAACCCCCAGAGAGCAGAGGGCTGTACTCAATAACATACTAATAGAAGAGAAAAAAAAAAAAAAAGGAGGAAGTATATCACAACTCACGGTTCCAACAACACGAGGGAAAAGATGGAAACCTGGTGTTTAGCAAGGCAAACCCTGAGCTGCCACCATTAATTGCTCTTGAAGTGGTCAGGAATAGTGAAATGGTCTGAAATAATTGACAGTGACTCTCCACAGCACATCTGCCCCAAAGCACGCACCGAGGTCCTGGTGAAAGCTTGGCGTCATGACGGGCACTCTTGGGGAGGCCATGAAAGCAGACAGGGTTTCACACTCCTGCAGCTACTCTCGCATGAAGATGGCTTCTAGGCTGTTCACCGGGCTGATTCACTGCCCATCTGGGGGATACAGTAGCATTTTCCAGGCATCTTCTAAAAATTCCATTTACGGTTTAAATTAATCTATCAGCCCTGGGCTTGTCACAGGATACATGCTGGGGGGATCCGGGGACTCAGGTCTGAACAGGAGGGATTGTTTTTAGAACAAGTATCCATACAATCAAGAAGCAAGAAACCCCCTGAAAGAGCATCTACCCATACAGAGAGGGACACTTGCACCCTCTTACTAACGACCCAGGATCACTATTTGTATTGACCTCATTTGCATGTTATACTTAAAGGTTGGCTTGGCCGTTGCTGCTGTTTATCTGGTATTATGATCTGCATTTATTTAGAGGTGTAACGGTAGCAATTTGAGCTAATCCGTTCTGACCACTATCATGTGATGGAAGTGTTAATCATTAACTATCCAGAGCCATACAGAAAGAAGAGTTAATTAATACTGTAGGCACCCACACATATCACCCTTTTATTAAGAAAAGCTGCCTGATGACATCAGGCTTCAAGAATGTCAACAGACTTTTTTAAGAGTTTCTGCTGCCTTTGTCCAAGAGCGTTCAGCTCCTCTGAGCTTCTGTAAAGGGAGTTAAATATCCAATTATAACAATTTTTGCCATCCAGATCATGAGCCTATTCTTCAGAATTAGCCTGAATTAATGATATGTGTGGAGAAAAGAGAAGTTACACATCATTATCAGCTACATGTTTTTCTGGACAAAAACAAATCCCTGACCTCATTTTTAAACCCTCATTAGCAGCACTTGTAAAGGAGGTCAGCCTGCTCCGCGTCCAGCCTGCGGAGCCTGTCCCAGCAGACAGGGCTGTGCTGCCCAGGGCACACCATCCGTCAGGCTCAGGCAGCTGGTGGCTCTCGCTGCAACGCCTCGTCCTGATGCTGGGCAAAGGCTCAGCAATCTCTCTTACATCTAAAATGACAGTGATCTATGGCCGGTACCTCCCAGAAATCAGCACTGACAAAGCCAACTACCTATGACAAGTTCACAACTGTGGTCCTCTTGTGATACTAACCCTAAATTCAGGAACTGTGAAGCTTTCAGAAAACTAACTTTTCCTTTTGTGGTGGTTTGACCCCGGCTGGACACCGGGTGCCACCCAGCCGCTCTATCACTCCCCTCCTTAGCAGGGCAGGGGGAGAAAATGAGGTGGAAAGAAACCTCCTGGGTCAAGACAAAGGCAGTTTAATAAAACAAAGACCACGTGCGGAAACAAAAGGGAAAGAACAACACGGACCCCACTCCCCACCTCTCACCACAGCGACGTCCAACCACTTCCCGGGAAGTGAGGCCCCAGCACGTGCCATGGCTGCTCCCGAGGACACAGACAAACGTCCCAAACCACAAATGCCCCCCGCTTCCTCCTTCCTCTCAGCTTTTATCCCTGAGCAGACGTCCCATGGTATGGAATAGCCCTGGTCAGCCCGGGTCGGCTGTCCTGGCCGCCCCCTCCCAAGATTCTGCCCAGCCCCAGCCCACAGCGGGGGTGGGGGTGGGAAATGTTGGGGGGAGAGAGAGAGAGAGAGAGCCATCCCCGGGGCTGGGCAGGAACCCCCCGGCCACAGCCGGACACTGGTGCCGCCTCCAGCCACCGACACAGAGCACAGCAGGCTGGCGTGGGGAAAACCAGCTCCCCCTCAGCCAGACCCAGTACACCTTCCTCTTCCCTTTCTTTCTTATATCCACCCCTTCCCTCTCTTGAGGTCTGTCAAAGAGCCTGTCTTTCAACAACAACCTTGATAATGTGATTTGCTGTCAAACAGTCTATCTGTGTGCTCCCACCTTCATCCATACTATTTAGTACAGATGTGTTTCCTAATGATCTATATTATTATGTTATTATATATGGGGCATACAATATACATTACAATTATAAATTTACATATATATAAAATACAGCCAGCATTATATAATTAAACATTTAAGAACACTAAACTTCAACAACTTTATAGCAACCGTATAAACCCAACTAATTCTATACCTTTCTATAAAAACATATGTACATAACACACTTGCTATATGCAGAAATTTATATTTTGAGTATAACTCAAAAATCTGCATGCCAAATTTCTCCATTAGGGAAATATCCTAATTTCAGTGAAAAGTATAAACATACAGTTTTGCCTCATTTGCTTTGGAAAGTACCTTTTATATGAATCAACTATCAATATAGCTGGCATCTTACCCATTCTTTTTTTCTTTTGTGGCAGAGGAAAACCATGATTATGCTTCATCACCATTTTAGCCAGGACATTTGCACTGAGATGAGACCTCAAAAGTCCCTTTCTGGAGGGAGACTCTTACAATCCCTTTTATAAACAGGATGTCTGTAAAACTGGTTGGTAGTTTACAAGCTGTAGGTTCTTCAAGAAATAATTTGGAGAACTGACTGCAACCAGGTGACACTATTTGAACACATGCCAAGATTTTTCCTGCCTTCTCCTTGTTAGGGTGGTGGAGCACCATTCATAGTCAACCTATTAATTAATCTTCCTAATGTGAATTTTCAAAAACAAAGTTATCTGGTAATATTGAACCTGTGTTCAATATACAAATGCACATGAAAGTACAAGTGCATAATGCTAATAGCTCTTAGCAGCTGCATAAAAATGCACTTTTTCCAAGGAGAGTAAACAGAGAAAGTGAGTTGCAGAAAGTTTAAGCAACATGGTCAGGTTCACACAGCAAGTCAGTGCCAGAGTTCAAAGCAACACTCAGCTCTGCTATTCCTCAGCTTTCTGTGGTCGTGGCTGGACCACGTGTTGTTGCTAGTGCAAAGAAGCCAGACGAAGAGAAAATATGCAAGGACTGCTTCTGTGCCTAGGGGAAAGGGAGAAACTCAGAGAAAAAAAAAAGTTTTCCTCTCTCTTGAGTCCTAAATCTGATTTTGAAAGACTGCAGTATTGCTGCTTATCTGTTTAAAGATGAACATGTACTTCTGATTCTCCAGAATTAATAGCTTTTGATATTTTGTTTATAGAAGCACAATTATAGTCCACTCCAAGGAGACCAGAATCACAACCATCCCATTTCAAACCTTTCTTTATAGCACAGATTTTTATTTTCTGACAAGGAAATGAAAGAGACTGACAGACCAAGCAGAAAGGTCTGTCTGTAGAGGCAGTGTTACCTCAATAGACTGCTCGTGGGCTGATAATAAAACCTTCTGGTTTCATCCTATTTTATTAGCAAAAATAGTTGTTGGAAAAATTTGAGGCGCTGAGAACACCAACACTGTAATAAATGGAGTAAGGAACCACCTGAAATGATGGCACAGGCATTAAGGACCAAGCTAAAAAATAACTGGGTTGCCTGAAAGGGAATTGAGATAGAAATTCAGGGGATCATTAATTGATGTGGCCTGAAGAAAGTCTTTTTGGCCCGATGGAGCCCAGAGCTGGCTGCACGCCTCAGCACCACGGGGCTGCCCGATGGGCAGGGCTGCACCACCGGCCGCCAGGCTCCCCGGCACCGCCGACACGCACAAGCGGGGCTCTGTAAACACCATCTCATTAGGGCTTTTTGAAAAGAAAATTGTTGTAAATTAGAGCCGGGAGTGATGTTTGCACAAGGTTTGCAGCCGGTGGACTACACATTCCCGGCAGGTCACAGGCAGGATGAAGTTGCAGTTTGCACCTGAACCCTCATACATGGTTCACCTCTCCTGCTGTCGCCGCGGTAAATGAGCAATAGCAATGTTATTTATGCAGGAGTAAGTATTTAAATACTAGAAAGTTTAAATCAATAGCAACTGACACCCACTTCCAATAATCTTAGAAATTGCAAGGATTTTTTTCCAGGTTAATGATTATCTGTGGAATTTGGCTGTCTCTCTGGAATTTACTGTGTCTTGCTTTGCCTTTCTTTACCCTACTGTTTTGTTTTAAGCTTCTGGTGTTTTCCAGGGCATTTTCAACATTGCCTTTTAAGTATTTTTTTCTTTTGTGACAGTCTTAGACAAGTAGGCATGAGGAATTTACACATGATTGGGCGAAATAACAAGAAACAAATATTTTCCATTGCAATTACAAGGTTGGCCTCCTCATATAAATTATTTATGGAAAAATACACTTAATACCGTTACAGAGATTTTCCAAGATAAAGGAAGATGAAGCTAGACTTGCTGCACTCAAATCCATTAGTCTGGTATGTATGATGGATCACAGTTAGAAGTGAACCATGTAGAAAGTAGCTGTAAGTGATCCTCCAGCTGACCCGAACTTTTGAAGCTAATTTTCCACTACCAAGATACATCTGCTACAGCAGAAGAAAACTTTCTAGGCACATCACGTCCTTCTTCCCTGCTGTGCTGGCCCTCAGGTTGCTCACACATGGGTCACCGTGCAGACCTGGAGGCAGTAGATGTCTGCGGATATAGGAAGGCTCATGACGTGGAGCATTTCACACAGGAAAATATGACACTGGAAAACACTCAGTTTGTCTGAGCGGATTCTTGAGTGTCTTGAATAACTAACACTGCCCTGCAGTGCATTGCTGAGACATGCGAGGAGGTGTACGGGCACGTAAGGGAGATGACCACTGATGAGCCTCATGTCTACCTGAGCATTCTCATGGCTCAGAGCCCTTCGCCTGTGTTCACAGACTGCCAAGTGGCTCAGGACAGGGAATGACTTTCCCACCCTGCTCAAACGGTACTCACCAAGGTCTCAAAGCAAAATGCCTGAATCGAGAACCAAAATAATTGCAACTCTGGAATTAAAGAAAGAAGTGGCTGTCAGCTCGGCTCATCATAAAAATTCAGGGGAGATGATCTGCTGCCAAAGACTGCATTCATATTAGTTTATGAAACCAGTCACAACGCATACTCACAGCTGTCAAAAAGTCCAGAAGTTCTTAGCTGCAACCTGAATTCCACATATGGCAACTTCATTCATAGGACAGGTATTGTGAATGAAGTTTCCTTTTTCCTCTGCACTTAAGATGAATATATGTGATTTAAATCAAATGTGCCTGTAAAACTCCCTTCTGTTTGGTGATGTGCTGCCTATATGTCTGGAAGCTCACTCAGGAAGAGCTTTCAGCAGTCTGCCCTCCTCCCCTGCCTGTTAGCCTTGTGAGGGGTGTGGAAATCACACACCAGAAATGTTGGTGCAGAAATGGCAGCTTCAGACCGTCGTTGTCTCTCGCAAGAAAAGAGTAGTAGTACCTCCCCTCTACAGATGGTGCATTTTCCCCCAGGGGAGACCTATGACATAATATTTTGGCCAGGGACAGAGGGACTGGAAGACCATTGCAACCTTTAGGAAAAGGGAGGCTGATGTAGAAATAAGAAAAAAACTCCTAAGCTTGAAGCGAGTGTCCTGGGGGGACATGAGGCACAGGTAGCATGTTATGGTTAGCAACCTGCTACACCACTTAGACACACACGAGTCTATGGGGCCGGATGGGATCCACCCAAGGGTACCGGCGGAGCTGGCGGAAGTGCTCACCAAGGCACTTTCCATCAGTTATCAGCAGTCCTGGCTAACCAGGGAGGTCCCAGCTGACAGGAGGTTAGCAAACGTGATGCCCAT
>WAAD01009999.1:228629-249628 GCA_013389945.1 Fregata magnificens | reverse complement strand
GGGAAGTGGTTGAGTCACCATCCCTGGAGGTGTTTAAAAGATGTGGTGCTTAGGGACATGGTTTAGGGGTGGACTTGGCAGTGCTAGGTTAATGGTTGGACTTGATGATCTTAAAGGTCTTTTCCAACCTAAATGATTCTATGATTCTGTCATTCTATGATTCTATGTGCAGGCAGAAAGGACGCTGAGCATAATTTCGTCTGGATCTCCATTCTATGTCCCCGTTATGGCTCTTCTCTAATGACTTGATGCCTATGGCTGCTCATCACAGTGAGTTCAGTTTTTCTTCATACCTCCTGCTCCCCTGTCCTGATTGAGTCCCTCTGGCTCTCTTCCACACCCCCAAATTGCCATCCTGGCAACAGGATTCGTGTGCTCGGGTTGGTCTGAAGCTATCTGTATGTTGAGAAATCAGCTAGCTAAACAGAACAGAAAATCGTTAAACTCACAGTGCAGTTTTCTACCTCTCGGGTTACTAATTTGGCCATGTATTTCACTCTTCAGCCAATTTTCATACTATGTGAAGGGAATTTATTTGTCATCTTGATTTTTCTGTTCAGTTCAAATGAAATCCATCAGGGATTCCAGCATCCCTAGCGACAAGGACACTGCAGATGGACAGACGTGGGAAGACGAGCAGACAGACAGCTTGGTGACAGTGCAACACAATGGGACAGGCATTTCCAAAGACCCTACTAAATAAATTATCTTCCACGGGGCTTGAGGGAGTAAGGACGGAAAAATGATGCTTCTGTAAAACCCTTGGCAGTTTGAATTTGTTGGAGATAATCCAGATGTATAGGAAGGGTGCGACATTTTTGATAGAATCAAAGTTTTCAGGTAAGTGCTTGCAAGTGACTTCTACAATTTATAAAACATCAAGACCTCATATGACTAATCTCATTTAAAATACATGTAAAGTACCCTTAAACCTAAAGCTGTCACTCAGCATTAAGTAATCAAAATATGTGAGTGCATGATGGAGTTCTCTGGAGACAGAGGAGCTAAGTTTTCATTTTTCCTCATTTGCTGGCAAAGAGGCCTTTGGTAATGTTCCCCACAAATGATCCGGAGCCTCTTGTGAGTTTCTGCCGGGATTTTGTCCGAAGTGAATAAAATGCCGATGATGCATGCATTTGAAAATGCTTGTTTATATTCAGAAAAAACATCATATTTAATACGGCTTCAAATCACCTGTGAAACTAGATGGGAAAGGTAATTACGGTGCGGTGTTACGCCTACATAAATATCAGGCCAACCTCAAGGCTCAGGTCTGGACACATGCCATTGTGCAGATTGCCAGCCTTGCAGGAGGTCTGCTGATCTCATTCCAAAACCACTGCAAATCTTCTAAGATTTCCCATGAAACGGAGCCCTGAGACTGTGGCCAATGAGAAGCAGAAAGGGGCGACGAAGCAGAACACAATCACAAGTGTGAAGACAGGGCTTGGTAGCAATATTTGTATTAAAATCTGGGAAAGTGACAGAAGAATTGGGGAGCCTGCATGACTATATAACGTCTCATCATCTGCAGAAGCAACATGGTCCTTGCTCTGCCAGCCCTCTGGACTCAGCCTCTTCCCGCATGCGCCGTGGTCAATGCCATACAACATCATGGCCAAAGAAGAGGAGGCCCATCCCAAGGCAAACGTGTAGGGACCACAGGCAGGAGAGGAAGAGAAGGTCATAAGCAATAACAGCACATAACATCATCCTTAAAAATGCCAGGAGAATTTTGAAATCACGTTGTACTGGTTTTGTTATCAATCCAGTTATAGCAATAAAACAGAAGTAAGAAACTCACTTGTCTGGATACTGCTACAAAGGAGACAGCGGTTCTTCTTACTATTAGTCACAATTGATTTCCTTTAAAAAATATTGTTATTATTTTTATTATCATTATTTCTGAGATAAGCCATTTAAGTCCTGATGGATGCTTCTGGAAAGTACTCCCTACTCAGCTGACAAGCTTGTCTGGCCTCAAGTGAAGCCAAGGTATTTTACTTGGAGTGTGTTTGCCATAACCAGTACAAAGCAAGCAAAACCAATCTGAAGTGCACTATGGGGTGTTTTTGGCTAAGTTTCAATATTTCCCAAACTCAAATTTTGTAACCCAAATGTTAATGGTACTCTTTATGATATAACTCTGTTGAAGTCAATAATATCTCTAACAGTGTTGATCCCATTAATTAGTGGGATATACAAGCACACTGTGAGAAATAAACTCTGTCTTAGAGATCTTATAGTTTAAACATACAAAGGGAATTAAAAAGGGGGATGCTGGTCTCCCAAAGGTCCCTTTCAACCTAGGCTATTCTATGATTTTTGGAAACTAAATACTTAAGATAGATTTAAAAATGCAAGGCAATTTTCACCATTCTGCTTCCTTGGCAGAATTAGTGCCAAGGACCTACGTGGAAAAATATATTGGTGCATTTCAAACAGTTGGGCATTTGTGATGTGAGATGGCAAAAAATTCTCTGGAACTTTATAATTTATGTTATGCCATATATTAGTAAACATCTACATAGCCGTAAAGCTTCACTGCATCTTTAGAGCCTATCACTTCACCTTTCAAACAGCTTTATGCAACTTGCTGGCACAAGCCCTTTTTTAATGGCTATAAGTCAAGTTCAAACAAGTTTATTACACAGCTGTGAAATTATATTGGCTTATCTGCTAATGTAAGTCCGACATGAATCCTTGATGCCTTCCGTATGACAAGTGAAAACTCATTTCAGAGCTTTTCTTTCCCATAAATTCTTGCATTTTCACTGTTTTAATAAGTGAATGCATTATGGAAGGTAATTCCAGCATATCATCAAAAATATGTGATTATGAAGATAAAAAAAATCAGCTCTTCCCACCTTCAAACAAATACATCAGCTATAAATAATGAAACTTCATTAAATGACATTGAATCTGTTTGGATTTGGATATAAGCTATGCAGAGACATAGTTGTCATATGGAAGTACCACATTATGTATTTTTTCGCCCAAATGAATCACACCCATGAATACTACTTGTATCTGAAAGGAATAATTCCTTGCTGTTCTGTCTTTAAAACACAATTCTTAAATACAGAAATTTTAAGGACTACTCTCTGATGACGTTGCATTTGCTCGCTCTATTGCATTTAGCATGACAAAGACTACTGCATTTATGTGTCGTCTTCAGTTCCCACCAGACTTTTGACCATGACTTCTCAGGCTACCCTTAGGCTGTGGATACTGAAGAAATCCCATGAAAAATGGCCTTTGAGTAGGTTTCAGACAAACTCCGCGTTGCATTTCCTTGCAGCTGCCTAGGATGTGTTAAACGTACTGCTCAAACTCCACATGGCACATGTACAGCAATTTTGGTCCAGGAAATACCAGACTGAAATGTGAGAGTCATTACTTTTTGAAATTCAAATGTTGGCAGGTAGGTGATGTCCATGGGAATTTGCTGGAAGTGGCTGTTTTCATACAAGTAAACTGAAAAGGACATTCCAGCCGCAGATCACCCGCAGCCTGGCTGTGTGCACAGTGGGGGGATTTTGTCCCATTTTCTCCAACTGTTCCATAAAACTACTGTCATCCAGTAATCTCTGTTGTCCTAAAGCTGGCTCAGTCTTACAGTTAAAATAAAATGCACATAAAATTTGCTCATTTTTGAACAATGCAAAACCCCTCTACTTTAAACCATTGACTAATGCGGACCTACAGTCTTTCAAATACTGATAAATCAACCAAAAATAAATAGTATTAAAAAAATATTATTAGTTCTGCTTTTTGTACTGCTAGCGTTACAGATTTTTTAATCACAAGGTAGCCTCTTCAGTCCCTTTCCTAGTGATATTCCTGCTGGCATTAATCCAGCAGTGGCTGCCAAATGCCAGGGCAATGTGTTGTCAACACAAAATCTACAGGCATTCTGGGGCATGAAGAAATGTAGTTCCCATCATAAAAAAAAGAGTTATTGCATTCTTTGCAAAAATGCCAGAAATTCTTTTTGGTTTTTTTTATGTCACTGGTTAATGTTGTCTTTCTTAAAATGCTGTTTCTTCTCATCTGTTCAGCATGGAAGGAAAAGTAAAGAAAAGTCTGGAAAAGAGTATGTAGAGATTTTTCGTTTCTCCAGCAGAAGTGAACTGATGCAGGTGTATCGGATCTAAATATCCCTAAGTAATAATGATGATGGGTGCAGTCTCTGCTCCGCATTCCAAGCATTTCTGCCATGAACTGAACCATGACCTAAGATGATGATTTTGGGAAGCTCAAAATATGAAAATCCCACAATTCCATTTCTTGCTAAGAAAAGGGTTCATATGGTGAAAATGGTATCATAGCACAGGGAAGCATAAGAGAACAAGGAACTTTTGTTTCCATGGCAATCCGAGCTCCTTCTTCAGACACAAGCACAAAGGCAATATGCTGAATGATTATGCGAAGGTCACGTTGTTCTTACCAGAAAAGTTAGAGACAATACACCTGGCTAATTTCCCCCGTCAGAATGTGTGCTGTATTTCTAACCGGTTAAAATAGGCAACTGCTAAAGGAAATAATTGCCTTCATTAATGTCATCTGTTTATTTTAAAATCTGTTTTTCTAAAGGAAACAGCAGCCTCCTCGTGAGGGAGGGGAGCATAACTGGCTGTTCTTCAGACTCACTCATATTTTGTATCATTATTTGATATGCTCAGAGACAAATGTTAAGAACCCACGTATTTTTGGCATCCCTCACCTGGTAAAATAAAGACATTCCCTTTAAAGTCAAATGCCTCTTAAAAATGAGTAAAATGTGTCCATATGGGAGCTCGGTTTTGTTTCCAGTCATTTTTGCAGTAAGAGCCACTCTTTCAAGGATCTACCTGATCAACAAGTGCAAATAGGCTTTTAAACGCCTGGATATCCCAGGGATGCATGCAGTGTACGCAGGTAAGCAGGAGGACAGTATCTGTCTCTGTTACATATGTAAGAAACAGGCATCTAAGAGATGCATAAATGTTAAATGCAGCTCACTTTGTATTTCCCAATGTAAGTTTTACGTTTCCATTTCCTCTGAGGTGGTTTGACCTTGTTGACAGCAGGGGTAAATGCTTTATGCGGAAAAGAAAATGACTGTTTAAAAAGTGTAATTCTATTTTCTTGCTCCATTCTGTGCTCCATGATTTACTACAGATCTGAAGTACAAAGGAACAGAAACTTTACTGGTGTTCGGAAGGAAAGTTATTTTTAGTGTTGTTTTGTTGCCAAGGCATATAGAAACCTTATGTGCTACCTCAGAAAGTTACCGTGGAATGGCAATGAGAGAGGGATGCCTATTTCTTCATTTTTTCTTTCCAACCACAAAGCTTTTCTCCAACTAAAAAATGATGCACTTATTCCAAAGGAGAGGTTGCAGGAGTCACCAAGCAGATTGAAGTTGAGTTAAGCATAAATGTGCGATCATTGATTGTGTAGTATAAATACAAATAAAGACCTTGAACCAGGACAGTGATACACATACAACTCTGCCTCTCTTCATTAAAAATCCATTCCTGAATCTGAACTTTGTGAAGTTACAGTTGTTGACAACCAGATAGGGAGAAACAAAGCTGCAGAGGTGGGAGGGGAAGAGCACAACACGTAGAGCCCAATTTTCCCAAACAAAAACCGCTAGTTCCACTAAAGCCATATATTGTCAAAATGGTATATGTGAAATAAGAGCTGGGAAACACCATCTCGAGGCATGAGAAGGGCAGGAAAGGGTGGCTCACGTGTGCCCTCCTGCTGCTGGCACCTGAGCATCTCCAGCTCTGGGGTGACACAGGGACTGGTCCAGCTAAAGACAACTTTTTGCCTGTGGCAAGGGGCGAGGGGGAGCTGGGAGTGCCTCTTTTTCCATGGGTGTTGTTGAAACCGGCTCACAATACATGGCTTGAGAAGAACTCAGCTTAGAGGGTAAACCATCATCTTTCAAATAAATACTTCTTGGGAACAGAGGGGAAAAGCCCTGCTCATTTGCAGATAACAGCATGTTATGTTTCACTTCAGCAGGACAAAGACTGAATGCAAAGTGTAGAATGACTTACACATTATTGCTGGCATCGGTCCAGGAGGGGAGGATAATCCTGGTTACAGTTGTTCTACAAAAGTATTAGTTTGCTTTATCTCCTTCCACATCGACTGCAAGTTTTTAAAAGCTATTGTGATACTTCACAGGCAACAATAGGGAACAGCCCTTAGGCCAAAAACATCTGAGCCTTCAGTGAACTTAATACTCCTGTGCCGCGCTAAGAAGAAAAAACATCTCCTTTCCTGTAAGTTGTATGTTGCTAGGATGCTGACAGAGAGAAAAAAGTGGTAAAAACATCCCACGGTGAGGAAGACCAAAATTCGGCCCAGGGACAGAATTTTGTGTGGTTCCAGCTGGCTGGATGCATGCACACCCCAAAAACAGAGGTGGCTCTGGAAGGAGCAGCAGTGCATCCATACCCATACCCACAGAAAGTACTAAAATTCAAGAGAAAGAAGTATAGGGGAGCTGGTTATTGACACAGGTTGAGACCCAGGAATAGATATTGATAGGCATGATTGGGCGAATAAATCTTTCGTAAGGTAAGTACACACTGAGCGAAAAGAGGGTTATTTGTGGTGACTGCGGGAGGGGAAGGAGTGAGTATGGCACTGCCTGAAGTTCTGCAAAGTTCTTACCTGCACAAACGGAGGTGTGCAAGCCAACCTGCTGCTCCTTGAGTCTCTCGATGTGTCCTGCTGGCTACATCCTCGCGGCTGACCGCGAATTCCTCACCAAGCATCTCTTCTGGCTTGGGTGTCCCCAGAGGCGCATGTGGGCATGGCTTCTCCTGTTTCCAGCAACGTGCAAGCTCAAGTTTCACCTCAGATCACTTGGTGAGGAGGCCCTTGCAGGGACTCTCAGCTGACTGCAGTGCACGGAAACTCCACTGAGATCTTCACTGCTTTGATGCATTTGCCTGTAATCTGCCAGCAAATTCAGAAATTATTAGGGGCGAGATGAAAGAATGAGATGAAACACCGCTGGCACATGCTTTGGCCCCTAATTTTACCACTAACACCTCAGTTTTAAACAACATGAACATACAGCAATGAGTTGTTGGATACGTAAATAATAAGGTATTGTGGTGGGTGATCTGGGTAACACTTGGGTGGATATTTGTGTCACTTAAATGTATTTTTTTACATGTATTAAATAAGTACAGGTTTGATATTGGCAGGAGAGGATTTTTGCTGCTATACTATAGGCAGCTATAGTCATGCATCTACATATATGCAGCTACTATGCATACTCACCTATTAAAGATGTCCAAATCCAATATGACACATTGTTATAATACATAGGATGAATTAAAAAAAAAAGCCCACAGAGTTGTCTTTTTATAGAAAAGGTATTTTATGGGAGAGAAAATATATGATGTTTACATACATACATTTTTGAAATGTATGCATGTAAAGTTGCCAAAAGCAAATAATGTCAAATTCCTCCCAATCACATTCCTCAGGTCTTTAATTAATGTACGCTTGACTCTATATTTTATGAAAATACTTCTTGTTATGCTTGGAAATGTAAATCCTCTTCTGTTTCTATGTATCCTTCTTTGACCACTGCAATGAGTTAAATAATAATTTGCAGCTAAATCTCCTTTAGCTACCGAAAAAATAGTTCATTAATGATGGCATGGAAAAGTCTATTTTTCTGTTACTTCTCTAGGTATGTGAATGTCCACAATATTTGCAAAAGAGTGACTGCGCTGCAAATGGTGGTGAAATTACACACATTTTCTCTAGCTTGTGCTCTGCCCTCAGAAGTTAGGACCAAGGGAGGAGAGGACTGCATACTTTGGAAAGGGAAAACAAGGTAAGAACATCTGTGAAATCACTAAGATGGGATATCCAGGATATTCAGCCTACCACTGCATACAGAGAACAAGCAGTCTGTTTCACACACCGTATCCAGCAGGTCTTAGCTCCCACACCGCACCCAGTCTCTGCACACTCTGTGCCAAAGGTGACAAAGCCATCTATTCCAGATAAAGCTATCTGAAAAGTTTGATGGGAAGCAGTTTTCCATTAAAGGATTTTTTTAAAAAAATTTAATTCAGTAAAGCAGAGAGAAAGCAAAGTTTCTTTTATTCTAGTTTTAGAAATTAAAATTCCTATCTGTAAAATACAAAAAGTCATAGTTTTCAGATTAAAAAAAATGTAAAACTGAAGAACAAAATAGAATTGCTAGTGAAAACATATTTTAATTTGTCTAAAAGGAAGGACAACAGGCATAATATCATCACTAGATTGCTTTTGAGGTAGTTGACTAAGAAAGCAAGGATGATCATTAAATACATGGGACTGGATCACCCACAGTCTAGAAACCAAATATACCAAAAGATCTAGCTACTGAGATAGGAAATTATGCTTAATATGGTATTAAAGTTATGAGAAACACACACGAAATGTGATTGCAAAGGCAGAATAAAGAGTGGGGTAACAGATGTAATACTTTCTCCTAGATGACTGGACAATGGCAAGAAATACAATATACATGATGAAAATATAAGCTGGTATTTTCAACACGGGAGTAAGGATTCATATTTCATGCGAGCCAACTGCTGCACATTTCCTTCAGCCCTGAAGGTTATTTTAGAGGTATGAAAAAGATGAAAGATACAATTTTATTCTCAGACAAATTGATTCCGTTAATGACACTGGGTTGCATGTGTGCAGCTGCTAACACAATACATCCTAATCTGTTTAGAAGATGTTTCAGAGAGAACAAAAGTCAGGATCATTCCAAAAAGAGCGAGAAAAAGGGCCGCTGATGAAACATGTCCTTCCTGGTTTTCAGCTGGGTTGAGTCCAGGGAGCTCCCATATACCCTAGGAGAAACCTCTTATAAATAGGCACATGCTATGTGTTGAGTTACATTACTTATATATAACTAAAATAGAGTTTATATATATATATATGAATATATATATATATAAAACCTAATATAAGTTATATGTAAACTATATATGCTACATATATGAACTAATAGAAACAAGGGAGGCTAAGATCGGTGCTGGAGAGGGATACTACGTTTGTAAAAGCTAAAAAGAAAAAAAAAAATACCAAGAAAGGGAATATATCACAACATATATGGAATGAGGATTATTTGCCACAGACCCATATCACACGTATTGTTATGTATGCCCAGGGTCAAAGTACAGGCAGATGAACCCTGCCAGATGCAGGCAGGGCTCGTTCCTGGCTCTGTGTGCCCACCCGCATCTGCACAGCATCTCCTGGGGGAGGGAAACACTTTCATACACAGGCTGGGAGGCAAAGGCTGGCTGCCAAGTTTACTTTTCTTTGAATAAATGCTCTCTTGGATTAGCTGCATGCGGGAAAACTGAAGAAACTGTTAGGGGATTTAACTGAAACTGCCTTATAACTCTGTTTTTGGAAGAAAGCAGCAACAACAACAAAAAAATGAAAGGCAGGGGAGGAAAAGCAGCGAGCTAACCACGCTGGAGATCCCACCTGCCAAACGCCGGCGGAGCGGAGCGCTTGTCCGTCTGTCTGGCTGGTGAGCCCGACGATCACATGCATCCCCGTCCTGCCCCCTCCCTCCGCAGCCCTCCGTCCCGCTGCGCTCCTCGCAACTTTTGCAAAACTAGCCCAAAGCAGAGACACTTTTCGCAAGCAGGCTCCTTAGCCCTCTGCGTCTCCTGGGGGCGGCTTGCCAGCTGCCAAGGCTCTCTGTTTTCCCTGTTTCCAAATAAAGTTCTGGGACTTGCAGAGGAGATTTCTGCAAAAGCAAACCATAATGACTGCCCTTGGCAAGAAGGGCTCATGTTCTTCTCAACTCTGCCTCGCTCTCTGCACCTTTGGGCTGGCATTGCTGGGGGATGTGTCCCGGGCTGTACCCATGGACGATCAGGATTATTACCTGCAGGAGATTAGCAACAGGGATCATTATTATTCCTTTCCATATCCCGGTGAAGAGTTTTTTCCTTTCACGGAGCAACCTGGAGAGGAAGGACCTATCCGTGCTGCAGAGACAGAGGAGAACCCAGGGTTCAAACCGAGCAGGAAAGAGTTAAAACCGAAGAAAAGCAACAAAAAAGGAAAATCCATTCTTGAAACTCCACCAGGTAACTTTCCACCTCCTCCTCCAGAGCCTGGAGTCTGCTGAATCTCATGCTGCCTGTGACTTTTAGCATTAATGAATATCCAGTTAATGGCAGTCTTGGTAATAATAACAATAAATGTGCTCATGGTGATGATGATGACAAGACATTAACTTTTAATATCCCACAGAACAGATCTACAGGACTTTTACAGGCTTTTTAACCCTTTCCTCATCAAGTAAAGAGATTTCAGAGTGGTAATCTATTAATTAGGCTGCACTCTAGCTAGTATATGGACTTTTCCTTCTTAATTACACTTGACAACCGGCTGGCTGTTAAAGCTGCTGTTCTATAAGCAAAAGGAGAGAGACAGATTCCATAGTAAAAGCCGATTGTATATGGTGACACCTTACTTTGTCCCTTCTCGTTTTAATCTAAGAGAGGTACCTGAATTAATTTTACTTATAAACCTGTGAATTTCTTTGAGATTTCACTTTAAAGCTCTCCAGAGGAAGATATGTAAACAAAGACCTTCCTGTAAAAGACCAAGCCATAACAAGCTCAATTTAATTATTGACCTGTAAAATAAAGAAATTGAACAGGAACAAAAATGCCTTATAACAAAAAAGGCCACCCTTAATTCCGTTTTCTATTTTCTGCATTTGATTGGATGAAAAGACGCAATGATTAAGGTTTGCAGAAGCTTGATCAGCTTTTACTATCCAGTTGTTCCCATTAAAAGCTAATTGCACCACCCTGAAAGAAGAGTAATTTCTTTCTGTGTTTCCCAAATGCGTGGTAGGTACTTCAGTGGTTTGGGACATTTAGGAGTGAGTTTGGCCGCTCATGTGATGAACTTTAGAGTTGTAAAATCCCACTCCCCTACAGCTGAACTCCCCTTTACTTCAGAAGGAAACTTTTAATGTTAACAGCTGGAGCATGTGGCACAAAGTTTGCAGTTTAGAGCCATTAATATATGCAATACAGCAAAACAGGATCAAGGGTTGTAGAGTGACAATAGCTTTTCTCAGTTACATCTAGCCGACTGTAAAAAAAGTATTTTCAATTTAACATTAACAGTAACAGAAATTCATTAGCCTTTGATTAGCAAAGATCTGAGCTGTTATAATAATTAATAGTGATAAGAAAATACCATTTCTGAAATCTGGAAATTGGTTTGTGGGACAGGCAGTCTGGATTGGTGGTGTGACTCAAGGCTGAAATCACGGATGACAGCAAGTATACCTTGTCCAGGGGAAGCAGGGACATGAGACATCTGTGCCCTTGGCTCCGTCAGGGGCTGGCAGCTAGGCAGCAGCTTCCCAAGCAGAAGGTACTGCCTGGCTTATTAGGTTTATTATCTAACCATGGACAACACGTGGATTTTAAAGCTACCTAATTAGGTACCAGGCTTTTTCTTCTTCAGGGTGGTGAAGACAATCGAGATTTCCAGCCTGTAGTGGGATGTTCTGCAGTTCAGCTCTGCTTTCACCTTCCCCGTTGGCTTTTTCTCAATTTCCCCAGCACCATGGCTTCACACCTACTCCGCCAAACATGGAGCCCCATGACAGCGATGAGGATAGCATCAAATCTGTGAGGGCAATGTTCATTTGTCTTTACAGACAGGCGTCTTGCTCGTTCCTCACCCACCGCACTGAGCACCTTACAGGTGCAGAGAAGGCAGCAGCCTTACCAATAACTACCTCCATCATCGTGGAGCACTCATCCCTTCCAAACCTGGTTTGGGTTATGCACTGTAGACACAGCAGTACAAAATTCAAACTATATTACATTGCTGACCTACCAGGGAGCATACTGAGGTCTTACAGGCAGTCTGAATTTGGTCATTTCCTAGGAATGTTTGATTTTACAAATGGAATCACATTCATTTTTCTAGACAGGAAATTGTGGAATTAGAAAGGGAAAAAAAGACCTCCTCAAACCTTCCCCAGAAAACACTCCGTTGTGTGCCAACCAATTGCCTTGTGCAAGATTCATCTTCTAATTTACTGCTTTTTGCTTTCCACCCTACCTGACTCTCTGAGTCCAGGGAGTCATTTTATTTCTGCATTCAGTCAGGTGAGGTCCTTCCTCAGCCGCCTCCTCTTCCTCGGCATGGCCAAGCACAAGGTCAAGGGGAGCACGGGAGAGGCTTGTGATGCACCACCAAAAGCAGCTGGAAATAGCTCAGTCCCTCCTTCCGCAGCAGGCATGCACTCTTTTGACACAGCTGAGCTACCAACCTCCAAGCTTTCACCAGCCATGTGCAATAAGAGGTTCTAAAGGCTATGAGCTTTTATAAAAATAGCAAGAGGTACAACAAACAACTGATTTTCCTCCACCAAACTTTTGCTCCTTGCTCCAGTGCATGGAGGCTTGACACCAACTCAACAAACTGGCTGTTAGACTTACTTTAATATGGGAAAATGCAGTGTGTTTCCTCGGGAGCAGCTGAACTATTTTAACTGAAATAGCCATAATAAGCCCTAAGGCAAACACCCAGCAAAGAGAATGGTTACCATTTGTTAAAGATGTAAGCGAAAACAGGAGCTTTTTAGCAGGAAGTGTCAGGCAATTTTAACTGCAGACAGTGCTAAAAGTTCTGGCTATAATATTTGAAATTTCTCGTTTCTCCTCTCCCAAAGGCAGGCAAGGGCCAGGTCCTGCCGGTGCAGTGACTCCACTGCTTAGTGCCGTGTCACCGTGTCACCGGGGATTGGTTTGAAATGAAGATCTGAAAATCTGGTGCCTCTCTGAGGTGCCTAAATAATAACACATACCTGTAATTTCTTACATTTGGCCTGTTAAGAGGACAGCTAGAAATAATAATAGCAGTTGCCAAACAGATATACATGAATAGTAACTATAAATCTGGCTGTGTAAATACGTGTGTTGTGTATATATGCGTACATTTATGTGTTTATACATATATCCGGAACTGGAATTAATTTATTGGACATGCAGTAAATACAAAAATTTGCTTTTTGTGAGGCTCGCTGGCAGCCGGGCATGCGGGATTAATTAATTTAACAAACAATAGTCTGGCTGGGAGCTGGGATGAAGAAAGCAGAGGAACGGGAACGTGTGATCTGCCCTTTGGCTGAGCAGCTGGTACTGATCAGCCCTAGCTTTGAATCAAAGTCGAAATCAAACATAGCAGTCTGAAGGACACGGCACAGAACAGATGACACGGACTCGATTTATTTAAGCTAATTACTGAAGGTGGTGAGAATATAGATATATTCAATCTGTGAAATATTAATGTAGAATGAAATTCTATTGGTGCCAGTGGGGTTGCAACCTTTTTTTTTTTTTTAGGTATTATTAGAATCAATATTTGCAAATACTTGATTCAGAGAACAGTTAAAAATATCAGTCTGCCTCCTTGCCCTTTAAATGACTCATAAATGAAGTGGTACTAGGTCATCCTTGGAAGGTAAACAGTTGGATTGACAGGTTTCTGTATATACATATTTCCATTTTCTAATTCCATCCTTGTTTGTTTAGGCCTCTATCCAAAGCCCATTCAAATCAGTGGAAAGAGTCTTGTTAACGTCAATGTTTTTCTTTTATGAGGCCTTTAATAGAGTTTAATATACGCCGTCACAGCTACCATCTGTGGGGCAGACCCCTATAAATGCTTTGGGGGTCTGTCTGCGTACTCTGAGAGGTTTATGGGACTGAGGTCCCCACGATCACTGCTCAGTGTCGGACATTGTTCTGGGTCATGACTGAACAGTTCCCACTGCCAATCCTATTGCGCCCAGATCTGCCACAATTAAATCTGTAATTGTTTTGATTTGATTTCCAAAACTTATACTTGTTATAGCAGTTTTTCTTCTGGCCGTACCTCAATTCTGACTGCCTTTAGAAAATAAATGAGTGATGTTTATTTACGTGGCAGTGCTCAGAAAGGGTTTTAGTGCACATTTATTCTGTATTTCACAGGTCTTCCCAAGTTTGATCTCTGTGCAATCCAACGTATGTGTCTGTGTAGCAGTCACGATTTCCTTCCTCTTGTCTTGTCTGTTGCTTTCCCCAGGCTTGATGAAACTCTTCAGATGCATCACTGTTTACTTGCTCCATATTTGTTTATTTTTGTGCAATGTTGCCGCCTGTTCAACAATGTCATTCTTAAGGTATTTGGTTTCTGGTTTTTTTAATTTATGTAGGGCACAGGAATCTCTTGGTTGGGTCAGGATCTCATCGGAGCAGGTGTCTGAGGAGGAGTCAGTGGGGGAAGGCAAAAAGAGGATAAAATGGCCAATGCAAGCAACCATGAAAACTATTTTGCGGAAAGAATTTGAATGTATAAAAATAGACTGATAGTCTATTAATTGAGGCGTTTATCAAGATATGAGATGATGAAGGCTTGGAGAGAGATCAATGAGTGAATAAGGAGGAAAAGCTGAATCATAGAGATGTTACTCAGGAAAAACTGGAAAGATTTTGTTGCAAAATGGTGGTGAAGACCTGAAGAGAGTGCAAAGTTAAAAACATGACAAGTGTTACTGGCATTTGAGTGGTGAATTTGTTCACTTGGAAGAAGATGGGAGGGAGCGATATATAAGGCATTGAACTGATAGCTGAAAGCACTTAAGAAGAGGTCACCAAGATACACCAGGTTTCCAGCTAGAACAGAAGGAAACATAGAAGGAAAAGGTAGCCTGTGAATCAGCACGGCTTGCCAAAATTGTGGTTTTGGATGGGATTAGCTAGAGCAAAGATGGAAAGGTGGGAGATTGAAAACAGACAGGCAGGCTGAAGGCATACCTAGAGAGTTAGGAGGAAGTCTAGGAGCAAAGGGAGTCATCAAAGTCAAAGTTTTCCAAAGACATTTGAAGTCCAGCACGTTGAACTTTGCTGGCACGTTGAAGACGGGGTAAATGCCTCAGAGCTCTGGCTAGGAAGAAGTCATTAGAAACATTGGCAAGGTGCCCTTGAGTGGAACGCAAGGGCTGAAAGCCAGATGGGGCAGGTGACTGACATGGGTCTGGCAGGGAGCAGAGCTAGCATGGCTTTCAGCAGCGTGTCAGGGAGCTTAGAGCGAAGGTGTGAAGGGAAATGGGGCAGGAGCTGGAAATACAGAATAGATTCAGAGGGAACAGGAAACAGGCTTTTGGGTTAGGGAACCAAGTCAGAGGGTAAAATGAAGGTTGGGGGATGACTGCGTACATGGGCTGGTATTTAAGTGAAGGCTATTCAGTCATAAGTGACTCGTATAGGAACTAAGAAGAAATAAGCACAGAATTACCCATATGCTGGGTAATTACCAGCGCTGCTGTTTTCTAGCCCGTTGGTACCCTCTCTCTTAAACCTTGTAGCTGGCTTCCATTCCTGAGAAGCCCAGAGAAAGTGGAGCACTCCTGTGACCTAGAATGTAGATTGTCATTTTAAAGCTTTTGCTTAAATTTCTGATACTACCAACTTTTAAGAATGAACTCATTGGCCCTAGGTGCATATCCCATGAATTTTAATATGGCCCATACCATGTCCTAATTGCCAGATGTGACAAGCAAAGATGAAAACAAGTGGCCTTTAATGAGCTTGCTTTCATCTATCAGCTTCTATTTTCTCCTCAGCACTTCTACAATTATGTAGAATAATGAAATGTAACATAGCCATTCCATTAAAGAGCCCATCCTTTAAAGAATGTCACAACAAAAGAGGACAAAGAATGACTAAGAATGAATTATGAGCAATGCCCTCAAAATTGGCCAAACCTTTTTGATTAGCATCTTTCCTTATCCATGGCTTCAATGAATAATGTAACATGAGAAAAAAAAATCAGAATAAACACATTTGATTACGCTAGAGAAAACCACTTTCTACGATAATTCTCCTTACAGTCTTCTCTGAATTCAAACTAATTTTTAAGGTGAGAAAAATGCGTCTTTAAAAAAGGATGATTTCACTGAATAGATTTTAATAGTATGAACCTGAGTCTAGACTTGTTCCTGAAATGCCAGCATATTACGAGTCACTCATTATTTGAATTCATTCTTGGTTTTTAACGTTATTCCTTGTTCAGTCAGCTGGCTAGACAGGTCAATCTGATGGTTCACAATCACATTTCACTTATTTCTTTTGGTTTTGGAATGAAGACTTCTGTTAGCTATGTGAACTCAGAATCTATCAAAAAGATGAAGCAGTGGAAGGTATGGTGCAGAAGAAACAATTTCTTGAATTTTCAACGTTTGAGCCTTTTCTTCTTGGGATTGTTGAGCCTTGCGCAATTCATTGTCTATGCAAAAAGAAGACTACCAAAACATTTGTTGTCTGGGTACAGAGTTGAGATTTGGTTGTCATATTTACACATAGTGGTTGCTTGTGCTTATGTTATTATTATGCAAAGGATGCAGCAGATCTGGTCGTCTGGTCAGCCCTCTGGTGAGGTTATGCCTTGTGGTATTGCTTGTTTTCTAAAGCAAGGCTTTTTGAAATGAACATATAAATATGTGCCTTTAGCACTAGGTTTTTGCGTACTCAGGGAAAACAGGAACAAGGAAAGCTCTGATGTAGCCGAAATTATTTGCCTTTTAAAATCCAGTGTTTACACATGCAAAACACTCCGTAGCTTTTACTCAGCTCAAACTACCATTCACCAGGAGAAAAGAGAGGTGATAGGAATAATCACTCATGTTAGAAAAAGGCAATCACCTTTAATCTTTCTGTCGCTGGGAGCTACCTTAATGGGCAGTTTGGTCCTATTTAATTCAATAGGCCAGGAATCAAAGAGAGCATTCGAGTTTCCTTCATTTTTCCATGGGATGTCATTCAGGGGTGGTCATGGCCATCATATCTGTGCAGTTACATCTCCAATGTAGAAGTTACTTCTCAGTAACATGCCGGAAAACGCTATCCATGCCCAGGCAAGAATAAAGTGTATGGACAATGGAATAAGGGTATTTAGAGGACACCGTGGCCAGCCCCAAGACAGGTAGCTAACACTGCTGCTGTCTGATTATTTTCCTGGTGGGGACTTCTTTTCCTGAGCCACAGATGATGCTGATCACAGAGCACCACAGCTAACTCTTTCAGGGTCTTGCCTAGCTCCTCTGGAAGTCTTTCTCTGGCTGTTTCTGTTGACTTCAAAAGGTGTTTGGTGGGGTTTTTACATATCTGACCAAGTAATGAAAAACACCTACATTAAACCGTTAGTAAAATATGCTGCAATGCTAATTTGTTACTTCTGATGCAAATGCATTTCTAATTTCCTTGTAACACAGCAAAAGAAACATTTATGATTCCATTCCCCTGTGGTTTTATCATCCCAGTGTAGGGAATAACAGGGTACTCTGGGTGTCTGCTGTGTGCTGGAAGGGCTGGAGCAGAACCTTCCATCAGAGAGGAACAAGGCATTTTATTCTTTGTGCAGTCACCAGGCAGCGTTAAATCAACTTGACAGGTGTAAAAGGAAAACTGTTTCTCTTTTCTACCCATAGCTAAAAATGGCAACAAAAAAAAGGTGAGAAAAACAAGAGGGGGAGTGAAGAGATGCCAGATGGTGACTCTAAAAGTCAGAGTGCCTATGAAGATACCAGAGGAAGCATGTGGGCATCATTTAAAGCATCTTTGGAGTCCTCGGGTTTAGCTGCTAATCTCTCTAGCCCTGTTTGAATTAAATCACAAAGGATAGTCTGGTGAGTCTGCGGATAGATATCTAAGTCCTCTTTTGGACATAAAATAGTTCCCTTCTGGTGGGTAACATACTTGCATTGGCAAGCATGGATTTGTACCATGTTGTTATAGGTTAAATGGAGACAATGAAAGATAAGGGTTTCATTCCTTATTTCCACAGTGATCTACATCATTGTTCTAAACAAAAAGAGGCTTTAAAGTGACTTTCTGATTCTGTCAGGAGCTGTCCTATAAATGGGAATCAGGCCCAATACGCTGTAAAATATATTTTACAAGAATGTCTTGTAAAAAATTATATGAGATAATGTTAATACGTCAGAGCTGGAGGAACACATTTTACTCTTGGATTAGGAAGAGTGAATGATTTCCTATTCCGACACACGAGTGAGCCCCAAACCTGCATTGCATGGTTTGTGTGGGGCTGTGTCACACTGGGTCCACTGGTATTTGATATTGCAGAAAATTGCAAAAAAGTTGGCAAGCTTCAGCAGACCGTAGCGACTTCCAGTAACTATTGCTCGTGGGCGAAATTGAATATCTGATTTAGTAGTGAAAGCACCCAGATACAGTATTAATCTTTAGTTTACTTGTGGTTATTTACAGTATGGGAATCCTGTAAATGTACAGGTCTGTAAATAACAGTAAATAATACAGTTCTACTCCTGCTTTCACACAAGCATTAGCAGGATGCTGTATTTGCAATTTTGCTGCTGCATCCAACAGTCCAAACAAGGAATGTAATAAAACTTGTTGTATACATAAGTTAAACATAGTCCATGTACTGGCAGCTTACACTTCCTTTTACTTTTTTCTTCTACGCAGTGTACCTACTCTGTAGTTTCTAGCTACCGACATAGAAAATATTACTTTCAAAGTGAATAGTGTACCTGATTAATTTAGCTCTCTTTTTTTTTTTTGGTTAATCACTTAAAGACCTATTTGGGGTTTTATCTTTCTTTTTTTCATTAGCATGAATTGCCTGACAGACTTCTTTTATGAATATCCATCAGCCTGGGGCTGCTT
Organism: Fregata magnificens; assembly: GCA_013389945.1. Lineage (NCBI taxonomy): Eukaryota > Metazoa > Chordata > Aves > Suliformes > Fregatidae > Fregata > Fregata magnificens. The sequence continues at coordinate 230,852 of WAAD01009999.1, read as the reverse complement.
GTGTATTAAATGAGGTATGTACCTGGCAATAGTGTTATTCTGCTACAATCTACATGATTCCCAAGGACCAACTAACAACACAACTTGAACGTGCATGAAGTTGAAAGGGTTATGTGCATTTTTGTGCTTGTAAACTTGTAAAAATACAGGAGGTTTGAAAGAGGTGTGATCTTGTGCTCAAGACGACAGATCAGAATCTAAGAGAGAAGCTCCTGTCCTTAGAAATACGGCCACAGGTAGTGGTCGTTTTGGTAGTGGTGATTGAAACTGTAGGTGACCTTTCTCTATTTCATCCATTGTGAGTTAATACAAATATCAAAATAATCATCAGGGCAGGATTTCTCATCCCCTAGCCCTTCGGTTGGAGAATCACGCTTATCCTTCTGTGTTCTCCAAACCCCCTTCTGAGCTTTATGAAAAGAGGAGTATCTCCTGCAGCATGGGCTGAGAGCACCTGTGTGCCTCAGGAGCTTGATGTTCAGCAACTTCCCCTGCGAGATGTGCGTTCACATCAGCAATGAGAGCGCTTTAGCCATCCGGGCAATCGTCTGAAGTCAGATAAAAGGAAAAATCCTGTTCCATTGCCGTGTCTGGTGGCCAGGTTTCACCCAGAGCCTGGTGCGTTGGACATGTTGACAGTGTCCTGATCTGTTCAGGAGATGTGGACAGACAAATGCTCAGTTTTGCATCCTAGTACATGGCAGACAGATCTTCACCATCCAGAAGGAGACACTATGGGATACACTAGGTACAGCATTCAGCTGTTCCATAATGAGACTCAGTTGGCTTAAGCATGAGTCCTGTATTCAGCTTGTTCTTATTTCTTTTGGACCTCGATAGCTCATCCAGACAATGGCTAACAGGGCTTCCTAAATCTGATTTGCTTGCTTAAATTATGGGGTTTGAGTGCTTCCTGTAGATGATTTCTTCCTCACACTCCCAATTATCACAAATGTAGTAGTTTTCTTGTCATTTCCCTTCTTTTTGGCTCTACAAGATTTATTCTCCTGGCTGTGACCAAAAAGGGAACCTGAGGGGGACCCCCAAATCTCCCTGTTTGACTTGCAGAGTTTTCTTTGGCCTACGGAGGGGCTCAGGGGATTTGTTGTCCCCAGATTTGCCTTTTACCTGTTTCCTCATATGAACTTTAAAAAGCAAAAGAGTCTCCCATTTCAATGGGAGTTCTGTTTGACAAGAGAGTACAGAGCGAGGCCAAGTATCTCCTTCCTCTAACACATCCAAGATTTACTGTAAACTGCCCAAGTGCATTAATCATCGCAGTGTGCTGGGAGACCGTGTTGTTTGCAATGGGGGCAACTGAAAACCCTCTTTCTCATTCTTTCCCAGAAATTAGAGTATTTTTATGTTCTGCTTTTCAGAGATACAGTGTTTTATGGTGACAGGTTTATGGCTTCTCTCTACTGTCAGGGTCCTCCTAAAACATCTATCAAATGAAGGGAAAAGTTCAAAGTGTCTTAGAAGAGCTGATCTCAAGTCTGGATGTAAGCACTCCCTACACCCACCATTAGGACCACCCCTTACATGAGATTTGGCTTTAACACACTCTTTTTTCCCCAAGATTATTTTCAATAGTGTAATGAGTTTGCCCCATACGCTTGACAGAAAATGTCTGAACGCAGGGCCAGGTTTCAACCCTCCCAAAGATTTGTCATTGGCTTAGATCAGAAATTTCGATTTCAGCCAAGCAGCCTTTCATATGTGATTGTCTAAAAGCAGAACTTGAAACTTCAGCCTTTGACAACATGATTTTTCTTTTTCCCTTTAATTGCTGATGTACTGAGAAGTTACAGAAAACATTTCAGAAACAGAATATTTGCCACCACGAGCTGGATGACAAGTACCTTACGCCAAAGGATGGACCCAGTTTTATCCCACAGAGTATTTAAACCGCGCTCTCTTTACACGCTTTAAATTCCAAACAAAAATTCCATTGAGAACTCTGCCAAAAGTATGTCTGGGTTATATACGACCTATATAAAAGGCTGGAGGGAAGGCTGGAACTTCCCATAGTAAGTCTGGACTTGGATCTGCTCCAGGATGCAGGTGACCCAACAACATGGGGACATGCCCCAGTCTTCAGTGCATGCCACTGGAGCAGGAGGCTTCTCTTAAGGTGAGACAATAGCTCTTATGCTGCCGGTGAACAGAGGGGAGGGGAGGGGAGGGGAGGGGAGGGGAGGAGGAGCAGCAGCAAGCAGGGGC
>WAAD01009999.1:183346-228554 GCA_013389945.1 Fregata magnificens | reverse complement strand
GAGGAGAGGAGAGGAGAGGAGAGGAGAGGAGAGGAGAGGAGAGGAGAGGAGAGGAGGAGTAGCAGTAGCCAGGGCCAGTCGTAGCCAGGGTCCAGCACATACCCCAGCTAAGACAAAGAGGAAAATTTCTTACAGCTCTTTTGGCAGGTATTTTTTTCCTCAGGCTCCTCTGGATGCTTTTGGATCCCAGCAGAGGACTGCAGTCCAAAACTCTTGCAGGCTTCTCAGATGAGTGTCTGACATCTGGTCCAGTTCCTTTGCACCAGGTATTTCATTAGATACATGTAAGTGACAAAAAGGGGCCCCAAAAAATCTTGTCTCCATCTTGTAGTGGAGCAGATGATTGGGGGATTATATATAGAGGCAGAAAACTAGGAGTCTTCTTCCAAAGACCTTTGAAAATGCTGACAACGTGAGCCCAGGTACTGCAGAAGCCCAGAGATGGGTGGAATGCATGAGGCTAAGGGAAGAAAATGGATAAATTCCTCAGCTGCCAAACTTGCAGCCCAGGAGGAACGAGGTTTGAGGTATCTGGTCACTGAAATCACGAGGTATAGCATCTGTTCTCTGCCTGAATGACTGAATTCTTTATTTAAAAATAGAAGAAAATATGAGGGGTAATATACTCTTGATCCAAATTTTTGCAAAACTACTACTTGTTGCTTAGGATCTGAAAACACTTCTACAAAAAAAAAAGGGTGAAGTCTGTCTGCAAGCAATAGTTCAAGTCCACAAGGAAGAAAGAGCAAAGTTCTCAAGCAGTAGCTGAAGGCATTAGGTGTTCTTTTAAACTATTAAATGAAAAGGAGGGGAAAAAAGTCTTGTACGTCTACTTTCTAAATAATCCAAATCATGACAAAGGCTAGTAGCATGTGGAATACAAAATATTGCAGACACATCTGAATTGTTTGATATTGCTAATATGCAAACAGCAAATACGTACTTGGGGTTTTTTGATGCTTGAATGCTAGTCAAAAGGCAATCAACCTGACTGACTGAGCGAGGAATAGAATGGGAAACTTTTCAAAGTATGATAAAAAAATGCAAGTATGGAGTTATGCAGCTAAAATGCCACAGAGCTCTTTGAGAAAGCGGAGAGAAAATAGCACAGAACTATTCCTCTGCAAAACCATTCCATACTTCTGTTCATTAATCCTGAATCAGATTTTTTTCCTCCCAATTAACAAGTTGAAAAATAAATGGGGGGGGTGGGGGTGGTTATGCTCAGGGAAGCTTGCCTCAAAGCTTTCTCTATTCCACCTCTTTTCAAGTGCAGGATACCTATGCTTACTAAATACTTCCAGCTCCTGTGGGTGGGAAGGAGGATGGGTTCTCCAAGGCAGCAGCTGTGTTAATGATAAATCCCAAATCATAGGTTGCACTTTTCGCATTAGCACATTCATGTTTTGCAGTGGAGACAAGGGCTCTGTTGGTGGCAACATGTGCTATTGCTAGCATGACACTGTTCTCCAGGAAAAGGATGTCAAACCTCATTGGGCAAGTAGTGTAAATTAGGGTTTACTTGAATGCTTTCCTGAGCATGCCTCATGGGGTCCACAGGCTGGCAAGCGCGTTGCCTTCAGTTTGGGCGTTTGGGCTTTCAGACTTGAGCAAGCACACATGCACATGCAGTTTTAAACTCACTAACAACTCACATTTTGTATCGTTTGAAGCTTCTGACACATTTAGCTTTGAATCAGTGAAATCTCCGATATGCTAAATGTTTAGCCTGTGATAATGAGCCTTTGCTGGACCCGGGCTAAATTGTTAAACAAAGCAGAAAAGATGTTTAGAGAGAATGAATTTTGGGAATATTTTGCACGCTGCACAAAGCTGCAAGATTGTAGGAAGCTGGAATAAGGAGGAAGGACCTCTGAACACTCAGCCATTTGAGTTGGAGAGATGCCCACCCTTTGAGATATTTGTCTGAACCTTGCTTGAACTGTTTCAGCGCCTTCACTCTGTAACATGGAGCCGGAGCTTCATAAGAACTTCCCTGCTGAACCTCCAGTTCTTCTCTCCGATCAGATTAGAAAACTGAGAGCAATGTCTTTCTCACGGTATTTTTAGCATTTCTGTTTCTGTGGGCAGGAAGCTCAGAGGCTTGTGAAAATGCTGAGTGCTCAAAATTTAAAAGATATTAAGTGAGCTTCTAAAACCTGGTGCTTGCTTGGTCTTGGGGCATTTTTTTAAATTATTTTTTTTAGTTCCCTAAATCGGCTTTTCCATGACTAGCTTGAGGGCAGGTAGAGAGGGGGAAGTAAAATGGATGGACTGTGGTATGTGCCATTGCCTTTTTGACAATGAACATCTGAAAGCTAAAAAGTCATCTGGAAACTGAAATCCTTTGGGAAGTGGAACAAAAGCTCATGGGAAACACAGCTGGTGAAATGTGGGAAAGGGAGAGCCTGACTACAGAGTGTGTGTGTGTTTTCTGAGCTCCTTAAAAATCATGCCTTTTTCAGAAATTACTTCAGGGAATAATTAATTGCCTGTGCAAGCTGGCCTCTGTGCTTAGATTTCTTCATCGATGGTGCATTTTCCAGTGGGATTCCTGTGCTCCTCTGGGGTTTGTGTCCCCACAGTGAGCCCAAACACCAGTCATAGACCTGTTCCCAGGGGAAGCATCCCTCCTGCACTCCTCCTTGCACCCCAGCAATTCCACCCCTCTGATCTTTAGGCTTTTCCTTTCTTTTTTCTTCTTTTTTTTCTTTTCTTTCTTTTTTTTTTTTTTTTTTTAAATGAGGGTAGTCACATTTCAATCCAGGCCTGGGTTTGATTTTCGCAAGTCTTAGAGATTTAATTGTTTCTTGAAGTTTTACTTCCTTTTGCTTTGAACTCTTAAATACTCTGCTTTCAGGGTGCTTCTCAAGGGTGCAACAGCTTGGACGTAGGGTGCTTTAAAGGAAAGAAGAAAGCTCTGTTATATGAGTTCCTAAATCTTTTGCTTTTCAGGACTTCTGAGTATATCCAAAGAACCTCCGGTTATTTTCGTTGTGCACTTGGCCAATTTTTCATCCCTTCACTAAAACAGTTTTCCACTGTTTGGGACTTTAAATGTATTAGCCACTTCTGATTTTTTAGTACTGTCTTAGAGCTGTGCTTGAATCAACCAGGCAATTAAAAAAAGAAGTCCCTCAAAAAGAATGATTAAGTGAAAAGCAAACAAACCAACTAAACTTATTTTCTCTTTTGCTGTGCTCTAGAAAATACAAACTGATTCCTTTTTCAGGGTTGGGAAGGAGCACAAAGTTTGAGTTCAGGTTAACTGTAACCACACAACTTTCTTCTGAAATCATTGTCTGAGCAATAGCTCCAGGCACTACGGTGACTTCTATGCTTTATGAAAAGTGATCGGTTTTATTCATTCCTCTTATTATTTCATACGAAATAATAACAACAGATGTGATTTTAGAAAAAAACTTAGAAACATCTAAACTCACTGCTAGAGCAAGCACACCAGGTCTCCATAAAAGTGAGACTTACACTTTATAAAAGGTTTTAAAACCAAGTTGGATTGATTTTAGGTATTTCCTGTCACAGGCTCTCTATATAGGTCAAGTATTTAGCCCAGATGTGCAACCTGGAGGAGGGCTAGGCAGCCACTGAGACCAGCCTGTGCAGGGTGACGACTGACAAATAAACTCCGAAGCTTGAGCAGTCGCTCCCACCCCCTCAGTGATGCTTCCTTGTAGCGGGCAGCACAGTTGCTGCTGCGAGAGGAGGAGGGTTATTCATTGCAAGGGGTATAAGCACGGTTGGGTGCTGGGGTATGATGGTTGGCTTGGCAATCTCTGCTGAAGCGGTCAGCCCGCCTTTGAGGGTCTTCTTGCTTGTGCATGGAGGTGTGTTTGCAACTATGTGTTTGTCTACATGCAGAGGAGGCAAATTTTAATGTCACTTCTGATTAGCAGCATATTCTTTGGAAAGATTTAAAACTGGCAAAGATTAGTTTTTCACAAACCAGCAGGGGAGGAATGACTCTCAGAAAGATGATCCAGTACTAATCACCTAGGTCTCACTGCAGATACAGACTACTTCTATTCCACATTCTGTTGGTAAACACGTATTTTTAGTTTTAATCATGAAAAAATGAAAGATGACATTTCAATTTATAGCTAAGATGACTGTCTGCTGCCTAAAGGCATAGCTCATACTACTTAATCATGCTGGCTCTAGAGTCTGCTGGCTCCCACCAAGAGCTAAGTCAGAAGGCTAAACAGCTTACTATGAAACCCAAAACTGAATAGCAAAGTGATTCTCTCTTCTTCCCTGATTTACTTGTGTTAGGCTTTGGGCTGCTTCACCAAAGGAAGCTAATGCGTCTGTTTCAATATCACATACACCAGGTTTTCCACCTTGTAGAAAAAGGAAACACAGTTTGGTCTATGCTAGAGCTTAACATGATTAAAAGTTGAATAATGTTAAGTAGTGCTGACAGGGAAGTGGCTGATTTCAGTCTTTCTCAAGTGTAAATTTAGTACTTAGGAATGGAGGTAACTATAGTAATGGTGATAAAATTTAATGGCTCGTCAGTACTAATGAGACCTCCTTTACAATCTCTCGGTTTTCCTGCTCTATGTGTGTGGGCTTCCTGTGTGTGCAAGGGAGAGTGAAAAGGTGAAAACTGGTCGATATCAGAGTGGTGCCACCTATTTCAGTGAAATTAGGTGTTTTTAGAGAACTGCTGAAGCTGTTCATGTGTATTTCACCACTAGGTCTACTATAGCCCCAGGTACGCAATTCTGATCCTCGTGATGGAGCGTATACAGCGCCTCTCCTATGTCCTCCCACTTGGATACTTCCCTTGTGCTGCCTGGGATCCCTGTTTTGCTCCAAAAGGGTAGCTCTGCAGCAAAATCCTTAAAGCTGCCAGAATTATTGGTAGATGTATATTTCCAGGGCCCGAAGTTATGGAAAATTTCTAGGTTATGCATGTTTAAGGAATTTCCTGACTATGCTGTCACTCTGTACAACTGCATAGGGAATGTGCTATACCTAACTACGGATATATTTACTTCTGTACAAAGTTGCTACTACAGCTTTCATAGAGGGGGAGGAAAATAATTGCACCATAAGCCAATTTTATAGTCATACAACTGTTTTTATGCAGTTGTACTATTTTTGGTAAAATACACTCAAATGGAATTGTTAAAGTGGTTAAACTTTAGCACTTTAAAGGTGTCTCATTTATTGGGCCAGGGTAGTATCTTAAGATAGCCACTATTTCCTGTCTAGATTTTCTATTTGTTAATGGTATTCCACAATTCAGTGTTTATTTTTAATGGCTACAATTAATGTTCTTATTGTAGAATCTTTGGTCTTGCAGTATACCTCAGTGATTTGATATTTTAAGCTATTTCTGGCATGAACACATTGGACAGATATGCATTTTTAATGGTAATTTTAGTCCTATACCCAGCCTTGTGCGAGTGGTCTGTCTCAGTTTTTTTCTCCATCGTTTGGCTAAGTGTATTTGTTTGGCTCTGGAGAAAAAAGGATGGTTCTCATTTTTGATGGCTGTACTCAGTTTTGTGGCTTTAGCTGGAATTACAGAAAGTCCTCATCCTGTGCTTCAGAAAAACATCAGAGGAGACATTTTAAAACTAATAGCACAGAAGTCAGCCGTAGTCAAAGCTCATAATAAAAAGTTGAGAACTGATATGATATTTTTCAGGCTGTATTTTTTTAGACCATTAAAGGGAATAATACGTATTTTTCAGAGCAAATAAATACACATATTCACATAGAGAAAGTGGAGGACTTGTCAGGTTTGGGTACAAATGAGAGGGTACCTTGTATTACCAGCATCTGGAAACCTTTCCTGAGGCTATGCCTTGGTGACACTTAATCCCTCCATCTGCTGATGGTCCGCACTGAATACAGCTTGTACTCACACAATTTCTTTCATTAATGTGCTGGATGCCATGACCGGGTTTGCAATATGATTCCCACCCTTGTCCTTTCCCGTGTCAGGTCAGCAAGGTGGTGTTCCCATGGGCAGCAAGGCAGAAACTCTTGGGTGCTTGCCTGCACCTTCCTTTCCTCTGCCTTTTTCTTCTCCTGAAGAGACGTGGGGAAAGAGAGATGAAGCCAGTTTAAGACATGCAAGAGCTATGGACAAGTGTTTCCATACCTACCCATCTCTCCACCTGGAAGGGGCTGCTGCCTGAAGGCATATATGGGTATGGTTGCTTCTTCCCCCTGAGCAGAAGGACCATAGGCAGCAAGAACCAGAGCCAGGAGGAAAAATGGAAAATTATTCTAGTGCCCAAGCATGCTGACTTTGTGCATGTGGGATTGGGCTCATGTATTGTCCATATCATAAATCACGTCATCTCCTACGCAGGCTGCACGATGGCAGCAGTAGGCAGCTCAGGGAATAGATATGGTATCTGGAGTCGAGATGAGCCTCTCGAGTCTGAAAGCTTGGCCAGAAAACTCCCAGAGAACAGACTTTCTGGAAATCCGTGCTTCCAGCTGTGCCAGGAATAATAGAAGCTCTTCCTGCTAAATGTGTTGTTTTGTTGCATCTAGAACCAGCCACAACCTGGGTTTGTGAGGGAGCAAAAATGAGAACAGTAATGAAAGAAATAAAAAAGTATACTTTCTGAATCTCAGAAATGTTTGGTTTCATGTCAGACCTGACCTAAAGGATCAAGATAATTCTTAATTTATTCTTTATTTGCCTTTAATTGCTGAATTTTCCCTCAACCTTGGAAACAGGAGAAGAGACACTTTTACCCTTGCATAGAGTCTGTACCCTGCAACTTTTCAGGTAACTGATGTGCCCAATCCTGCCAGCTGGTGCACAGTGTTTAGGTGGCGTAAAGAAAGCATGGAAGTGTTCGGTGCCTTTGCACCACGGGAGGGCTCTGTGTGTCACTGGTATCAGGTATGGTGAGGACACAACTTTGGTGGCCTTGAAACCGTCTCAGGGCTTTCACTCTTGTCTGCTGCCTCTGACTCCAGTGGACACCTTCCCTGCCCAGGACTGGCCTTGTGCCATCAGGCAGGAGCTATTTGCAACCTCTCTGTAACTACCTCCTTTCCTAAAGAGCTGATTCAGTTTGTGAAGCAAGGGTAGTGTGAGACACATGAAAGACCTTTGCAGCAAATCTTCTCATGAGAGTCCTAGCAGGGAAAAGAGTGTGTTTACCTGGAAGACTAAGCAGTGCCTAGCAAGCAAGCTAGGATTAAAAAGCACCTCCCACCCCCACAGGCTAAGAGGCTGCCAAAAAACAGCTCCTGGCCCAGAGGCAGGCCTTGGAGAAGATGGTTGCAAAGAAGAGGCATATGCGATCATCAAAAGCAGCTCTATGTCAGATGGGTAACATTTGTGGGACCCTCACTCAGGTTTCGCCCGACACCTAGAGCCCATGAAAATGTTCTGCCTGATTTAAGGAGGCTTTGTGTCAGACCTCTAGCAAAGCTGGGTTTTGTGGCTTCTAACCAAAAGTGTTTGTGCCTTTTTTTAATCTTCAACAGCAACCATAAGGACAAGTGTATGTTGCAGTACTGTGACAAATATTGCCCTTTCCCTCTGAGAGAAGTCCCTGACATTTTAAACCCCCGTGCAGTATTTGTTGCTTGTCGTAGAAAAATATACAGCTTTGATGCAACATTAGAGAACAATTAATGTTGTCTTAGGATAGAAAATTTTGGCATCTATTTAATCCTTTATTTGATCTATGATCTGGGACTATAATTCAGTATTTTAACTTCTATATAGGGGATTTGTTGTAAGTGCACATTGCTTGCTTTGTTCTTTTAGTGCCCTGGGAATGGGTTTATAAGCAAAAACAAATAAAAGCAAACTGTGTGTGCTTGAAGAACCTTCATCTGCCTGCAGTGCTTCAATCTGGGGTGCATGGGGGCTGGTGGCCTGAATTCAGGCCAGAAAAGAAACTAGTATGTATTGCTAGCAACACTTCGGATGTGAACAAAGTCAGAAAAGCACTCAGACTGAAGTGCATGGACCTCTTTCCAGGGAAAAGTTGGGCCATACCAAGTACAGAGTGTGACTCATGAACATCTGCGGAAATTTCACACTTCCACGATCACATCGTCAAAACAGCAAAATTTAGCTGGACCACGGTCCCCCACAAATGTCCTAAGACTGTAAATATAACTAATTGTTTAGAAAACGGAGAACCTTGTTCTGTTTAATTCAGCCCCCACAAAGGTTGTCCATCACAGCAAAGCAATCAAAAGATATTTTCAGCAATAGCAGATCAGCAGAAATGTGCTTTTAGTGTTATTTCACCTTTCAGGTGCATTGCATACCTGTGACCTAAGTATTACTTGGGACACGGGACTTAGACAGCCAGAGTTTCCATTAAAAGTTTCTACTGTTGGAAGATGAATTATCAACCATACTTTTCATAGGAAAAGCTAAAGTTAGCTGTTAGGGTAAAATTTATTATATTGACCTCATTAAGAATTTTTGTCCATAAAGATCTAAGAATAGTATTAATAGTATAATAAGTGTTAAAGTCTTCATCCCCCAAAATACATGTTTGATTGTGTGCTTAACTTACCTATATCATAGCTTCATAGATTTACATCTTCGTTAACTATATGTTTAAGTGTTTTGCTTAAACAAGACCTAAATTCCACACTGATCCTGGGACGGCCTAGAACAAGAAACCGGGAATCAAAACCTAAAACTAAATCTGTTTTATGACATGGGATTTTGCCATGAGATACCTGACCATACCCTGTTGGCAAGGTATGTGTTGAGTCCCCAGAGAACAAGGTCTCCAGAGAAGGGACGAGTCTATAGCCAAGTCTGATAGGCAAATGGGTTTACAGAAAGAAGAAACTGGTATTAATTACAGTGATAGGTTGTTACTAGAAATAGAAATAGCACCCTAGAGCACATCATGCTGGCACCATACCTGCTTCCCTTCCAACAGTGACAGATCATCTCTGTTGCTGTACGTGCCTGCTGGCCGCTGTCATCCCCTGACTTGGGCAAACTCTGTCCACACTAAGGCCAAGATGTGCAGCGTGGTTTTGACCCTCTAAGCTGAGCAGCATAATTTTTAAAGATACTTCAGTGTCCATTGTTGCTGCTGAATGCAGTGATAACTTGGGATGTGCTGCATTACCGAAAATCATACTGGCAGTGTATGTTTTGATGGAAAATGCACGACTCAAAGAAATCAGTTAGTTACACTGGAAGGGTGATGCGGTCTTCGTAGTTATCATAGTGATGTTCTTCTGTTGACTTTGGTGGTGCAAGCTCAAGCCCCAAATGCAAAGCTACCGATGCCAACAGCAACAACAAAAAATCCTGGCACTAAAACCATTCTTTGCATAGAGAAACTTCTGTGTTAACTCACCGTCAGCACTGCCTTGACCTCCTCTTGTCTTCTGTGAACTGCTGTATCTCTGTAGCCTAACATCCTTTCTCCCCAAACATTTCGAAGTGCGAGGGGTTTCTTATGTATTTAAAAATGACAAAGCTCCTGGAGGTAAAACACATTTAGAATCATAAAAAATAAGTAGTCAGAGTACATTCTGCCCCCAAATGTCAAGGAGACTGTCAGACTGCACAAGGCTGATGTTTCTCCATTTCTAGTTCCAAGTACGACTGCATGAGGAGTTAGACAAGAACAGACTTGTAGGAATTTAAAAGGATTGTAGGTATGGGTTTTGAAAATATAAGTGAAAAGGAAACATGATGCTTCTTTTTTCTCTCTATTTGAAAAACTGAACCTGTTCCTAAATTGATGGAAAATATTCTTTAAATAAAACAATAATTTGTCTGTTATGCTTCCGAAAGAACAGTGCAGAATGATTTCCTAAATGCATCCTTATTAAATACAAAAGCTATAAAGACAATCTGTGCTTATCTGACAATCTTTATTTAGACCAGAAGAAAATAAAATAAATTAATAATTTAGGCAATAAAGATGAACGGAAGTGTTTTCCTTGCCCTGTTCATACATATATCTTCTACTTACGGAATTAATATGTTTCTAAGAATGCCTGCTAATACAGTTTTATCATAAAGAACAGCTAATGTTGCCGCAGAGCGCTATAATTATACTGCAGGTGTAAAGACAACCAAGCTGGCTCTGCAGAAGGTGGTTTTTTTGACCAGAGTTTCAGTGGAAGATGCTGCATCAGTGGGGCACAGCCATCATGATGCTGAAACTGCTTTCAAACTGGGCTAATATCCTTGCACCATGCTCAGCCATGCTGAGATTGCCAGTTGAGTTGATGTTGGCTTGAGACATGTTGTGCCGGGTCCTGCACTTTGGTCACGACAACCCATGCAATGCTACAGGCCTGGGGAAGGGTGGCTGGAAAGCTGCTCGGCGGAAAAGGACCTGGGGGTGCTGGTTGACAGCCGGCTGAACATGAGCCGGCAGTGTGCCCAGGTGGCCAAGAAGGCCAACGGCATCCTGGCTTGTATCAGAAATAGTGTGGCCAGCAGGAGTAAGGAAGTGATGGTGCCCCTGTACTCGGCACTGGTGAGGCCGCACCTCGAATACTGTGTTCAGTGTTGGGCCCCTCAGTACAAGAAGGACACTGAGGTGCTGGAGCGTGTCCAGAGAAGGGCAATGAGACTGGTGAGGGGTCTAGAAAACAAGTCTTATGAGGAGCGGCTGAGGGAACTGGGGTTGTTTAGTTTGGAGAAGAGGAGGCTGAGGGGAGACCTTATCGCTCTCTACAAGTACCTGAAAGGAGGTTGTAGTGAAGCAGGTGTTGGTCTCTTCTCCCAAGTAACAAGCGATAGGACAAGAGGAAACGGCCTCAAGCTGCACCAGGGGAGGTTTAGATTGGATATCAGGAAGAATTTCTTTACCGAAAGAGTGGTTAGGCATTGGAACAGGCTGCCCAGAGAGGTGGTGGAGTCACCATCCCTGGAGGTGTCCAAAAAACATGTAGACGTGGCACTTCAGGACTTGGTTTAGGAGGCATGGTGGTGTTGGGTTGATAGTCAGACTTGATGGTCTTAGAGGTCTTTTCCAACCTTAATGATTCTATGATTCTGTTCCATGAGACAGGAGCCCAGTAGCTCCTTCGAGTTGTGCTCTCACTATAGGCAAGCCCTAAATTGTAACTGGTAAGTTCAGATTTCAAGAGATGAAGTTGTGACTGAAGTAATTCTCAAGTGTTTCCCCCTCCTTATTTCAAGGGACAGGCCATTGCTAACAGTGTCGAAGTATCAGAAATGCTTTGCTGCCCTTAGCTGGGATACTATCATCTGTCTGGCTAGCAGAAGCATAATTGAAAATAATGGACACTGAGATATAGCATTTAACATAGCAAATCGGAAAGGTGTTTTGAAATGGAAACCTCACAAGAATACTGTTCTTAAGTCTGAATCCAAGCCCCGTCTCTTTTTAGGTCTTGGAATGAATTAATTTGATCCAGACTTCTTATTAACTGTTTGTTTCTGAAGTGAATACCTATTCATGGGTGCAAATCACACACGAAATCATGGTTGAATATGGGCCTGGAAGAGAGAAACGGCCATAACAGCCTCTTCCCTGCACCTGCAAGCTTAATGCTTGCTTTTCAGTTGCTCTAAAATATAAATACTCTACCTGCATTTTGTTAGTAAGTTGTTATGTACATAGTACGTGGATTTAAATGTCTTTCAAAGCCATAGTTGAATTTCCTGTATTTTATAATGGTTAGTTTTTCAACCGGTTAAAGAAATGACCAAATAACTAGGTCATTTCCAGTTGAATCCATAAGGTATGAACTGCTCCGATTACTCATGCTACCCAATTTCAGTAGCTGCTGCAACTGTTTTTCAAACTAGCATGGAGAATACAAAATCATTAAGACAGTCTTATTGACTTTGTGACAATTTTCATTGTTATATGGAAGATTTCTTAAATAAAATACCTTAAAGCAATACTTTAAGAAGTACCGTCTTTATGAATGCCATAAATCAGTTTCTTTTCCTGTATGTTTTTTAAAAACAGGTTGTCCTGGTTATCTCTAGTAGCTTTAAGAAGCAAGGGGGACACACATCAACAAAATAATTTATCTAAAATTAAATTCACGGTATGACTCAGGATTTTATTTTTTTTCAGTAGTGAAATGGCAACTTTAGGTGGATTGTGTTGTATTATAATGAGTAACTTGGAGTTAGTCAGATGAGGCCATGCTGAAAAATTTTCCCCTACCATCTCTGTACATGACAGATTGATGTTTTGGTCTAATATGCTCCTCTTTTCATCCCTTTATTGACACTGGAATTCATATGCATGTGGAAAAAATTAATATTCTTAAAGTGTTCATAGTCAAATATTATGTCTATAAATAGAAGACAATTTCATTTAAAAGCAAAATCAAAGGTCTTCTCTTGTGGAAAACAGCACAAATTCCGTACATCAGAGCTACTGCAAACAATAGGTTTGATGACTCCAAGAATATCATCCCCGTGCAGAGCTGCACAGACAGAAACATCTAAAGGTCAATGGTCTTTTATGGAGAACCCTGCTGTTCTGTTCCCCGTTTGGGACGGTCACTGGAGAAGGAGGGGCCAACTGTGAAAGGAATGCTTTTCATTAATTTTCAGTCAAGTATTGGAGCAAAATACTTGATTTTTCTCACCACGTTAAAAGAAAAAATACGTTTACATGATTTGGTAAGCTAGTGAAGTCACAGCTTAAAATCTAGTTCATTTCCAGAGAAAGCAAGTTAGGTGTTCTACTAATTTATATAAATAACAGTAAAAAATAAATTCCTGGATACCATTGAATTGATGGTAAAGATCCTAATGTTTTCACTTGAAATATCGTAAGCCTTGAGCACATTGAGAGAGGACAGCGTATTGTTAACAACATATTGCACAGTTTTCATCAAAGGTATCTATACTGCATATCGTAGACAGCTCCTGCCTGCTCTCAGAGCCTAATCTTGCTTTCATTGAAAACTCCTGTTAAATTGAGCATTTCATAATATTGGCCTCTTAATCTGATACGTTCACAGACAATACGAATAATTCATCCTTGAAAAATAAAGAGCAGTCAGGCGTGTTTAACTGAGATCCATAGGAACATTTTTGAGTCTACTATTAGGCTTCGGTTTCTCTAGGAACAGAGATAATACACAAAAATACATGCAGGCATTTTTTTCAGCCTGTGAATACCCATCTTGCAGTCCAAGAAATCCTCCCTGAAATCCACAGGCAACCCAAGAATATTGCAATCTTATCGTAAATTAGTCTGAATAAAACAAACCCCACTTCTCGTACATACACTGGCAGGTGTATGTCACTCCAGGTACCTTCAGCCAGGTCTGACAGGCTCAGAAATAGTGCCTTTCTTACAGGTTTCATGAAGATAGGTCTCTGTACAGAAGAGAGCAATGGCGAGGAAGGGGACGGCAGATCACGTGGCTGTGCATCCTACAGAGCAGCGATGTGCTGACTGCCCCCGGGGCTGCTCCGTAAGCCTTTGCTCCTGTTTGGCAGCGGAGAACGGGCTGTGAAACGCAATCTGGAAGAGACGGAGCTTCAGGGGATCCGCTGCTGCTGGAGCTGGCTGTTCACTTTGTGGGACATTTTCTACTTTTTTATTAACTCCTAGTAGTACCTGTAGATTGCCCCTCAGCCTTGTTAGATGCAGTAAAAACATCGAATTAAATGATGTTTTATGAACTGAGTATGTAAAAGCAGCTTGCTTTTATTTCCAGCTCAGACCTGGCATGGGTACTTCTGGGTGGCTTTTGAGTGCCTGGGAATGGTGAGACTGTTCACAGAGCAAAATAAGCCAAAGTGCAAAAACATTTGCAGGATTACCCCATGAGATTGATTTCCAAACCTGTCTTGAGGACTGAATTTGTTAAAGAAAGGCAGGCAGTTGCCAGCTATATAATTTACTCCCAGTAGGGATCTGTCAGAGCCTGAGACTTCTTCCAGTCGGAGTACGATGAAAGATGAAGCACTCTATAAGGAAATGCGATTAAAACAATCACCCAGTGAAACAAAAATCCTCTGAGCTACTCCTTCCTCTGGCTTTCCTTATACATCCTGTCTCTCCTCTGGTTTGGATAATTAGATTGAAAACTCTTCAAAATGAGGAGCTGCCTACATTTCGTCTCATGTAAGACTAAACTCACTGTTGGTACTTTAGAAAATACATTATTATTTAGCATTTGTCTTTACTGCCTCTGATGGAGACATTTGGCCTTGGATGCGTGTGAGAACTTTCCTAAGAATGAACAAAGAAATACTAGCTTGAATTGACAGTGCGTAACCTTTTTCCTGAGGGATTTTAGGTTGTTATGAGCTAAGGAGAAGCATAGGAAATCTCATATGTTTTTCCAGTTTGTGCATAGTAATGCAAAACTACACTTGAAAGTTAGACACGGTCAGGATGAGATTCTCGGTTACATACCCTCATGACATTTTGGTAAGTGATTGAAAATATATATGTAAGTGGGATACAGGTGTAGAGCATGGGAGTGAGCTCTTTGACAACAGCAACAGCTTGCTCTCTCTCCAGCAACCGCGGCACAAGTGAGATTGCAATCCCAGCTGCCAGGCTGGTGAGGGAGGGATGCTTTGGGGACTAGAGGGGTGTCCTGGGGATTGGAAATGTGGCCTGGGCTCCATGACTGGTGCTTGGCTCCTGTCTCTGTCACAGCCCGTTGTGCAACTTACAGCAAACCTCCTACACTCCACTGCAGAGAATATCTGTCCTCTATCCAAACCCAGAAGCGATACGGCCACGGCAGTGCAAAACCTAGTCTAACCTCACAAGTACCTGATCTAATAATAAGTACGACACTGCCCCATGCAGACTTTCCAATTCCAGTTGGCACCGAATTCAGGGTCTCTAAATTGTGCTCTGTTGTACAACTTAGGTGCTCCCAAAATGCCTCTCTGTGCTTTTGTTCACCTTCTGTGAAACACTGAGAATGGGTCTTCCCCACCTCACCGTGGTATTTTGAGGATAAATATGCTAAGCATTGCAAGGGACTTAAATACTGTGGTGGCTGGGGTCATTTTAGAGCAGAATATTTTTCTGAAAATCATGAAGCAGATGCTTTCCAACATCTTATCGTCCAAAGCCAGAGCTCCAGGCTCTAGTCTGCTGCTTCGCTGGCTAGCTGCTAAAGTAATGACATCTGCTTTTGTTTTTTCAAGGCTCTGCACAATTTAGAGCTAGAAAGATGGCCTCTTGCTTCAAAATTGCCCTCTGTGTGCTTAGTCATTACCTCTGCAGAGCTCGGCTGTCCGGCCTCCCAGACCTCTGTAACAGATGCTATTGTGCAACGTGAGGGACTGGGATTGAAGTTTCCAGAACAGATTTTAATTAGAAACATAACTTCATACAGTAGCTTGGAATGAGGACAGGGGAGAAAAAAAAATCAAAACAAGAGATGAAAGAGAGAACGCCAAAAAGAGAGAAAAATAAAAGGCCGGTTTACTGGCCTTTTGTACAGAAAAGCACTTGAGACAAAATACTGTGTATATCTGTGAAAAACTGAAACGTATAGCGAGCAGTAATAACTGAGACCCTCAAAAAGCCAGATCCTCAGCTGGTGTAAATCAGCATTGCTTCATTGATTTTATGAGAGCTGCCATTTCTCATTGACTTCAGCAGTGCTGTGGTCATTTATACCAGCTGAGGACCCCAGCCAGTTTGGCACAAGTGAAATCCAGAAACGTTGAATACTTATTTGGTTTGTGTTGGTTTTTTTTTTTTTTTAATTAAATTTTAATCAATCTTTTGTTTTGTAGATTGTCCTCCACTTGGTCTAGAGACATTAAAAATTACTGACTTCCAGCTCCATGCCTCTACAGCAAAGCGGTATGGCCTTGGGGCCCACAGAGGAAGGCTTAATATTCAGGTAACATCAATTTTTCTCCTAAGTGGGAGAATGGCTTAAGGTTGTACTTTTGTATAAAGAGAACCAATGGATGGTTATCGGTTCTGACTACTTTGTCAGCTCATGTAATTCAAATGAAGGTGAGACACTGGAATTATAGAAGTGAATAAGGTTGATGGATAACCTTTAGATTTGTGGGGCTTAGAGAAAACTCCAAACTTAGTGTGCTGAGGGTGCAAATCCAAACAGACCTCTGTGAGCAAGCAAAGGTGGAGGCAGCCCAGAAGTGCTCCCTTCCCAGCTGCGGGAAATTGTCCCAGCTCCCTTAACAATCAGCCTGGAAGGAAGCTCACGCAGCAAGTTGCTTTTTTGTTGTTTGCCTGAAGTTAATGACAATAGTTAATTGAAAGTGTGGTTTGAAGTGAAGCACTTGCCCTAAGGCAGCTTTTCAGAGGCAATGATTATGCTACCAAAAAATACTTCAGTTCAGAAATCACTAGTACACAATCTGGTTTAGCTTCTTTTATTTAACATTAAAGAAGTGCTTAGGTACTTTGCAGGACCAACTTCTATTTTCCCATTTCTTGGGTTCCTGTATTTCACTTTATTAGTGCTATTTTCTGAATCACAGTCCTTTTCCATGTAAAAATGTTACTTTTGCATAAAAAGTACAACTTTTAAAACTCAAAGTCATAAACAGGACACTAGCACCAAGTCAACAGTGAAAAATCTCTAAAGTTTATTTCATTTATTAGTTACCTTTCATTATTGGACCCTCCATTAGTGGGGTTTTTTTCCCTCCAGCTGGAGGGGTTTGCTAGTTAATGAACTAAGACTGGGACTAGGAAGGATAAGCTCTAACCAGCAGTGCAATTTCACATGGTGCCCACTATGGTGTAATGGTGGGCAGCTGCTGGAAGCAGGGACCACTCTTGGTTAAAACCTCATGGTGCAGCTGCCCCCCCTTTGCTTCAGCTTCTTCTAGTGCCTCTGCATAAACAGCTCTGTGAGCTTCTCTACAGGGGAAGAAACACCTCCCCCCCCCTTTTTTTTTTCATCATTGATTGATTAAATGAATTAATTTTGGTCCAAAAGCTTGGTAAATGACTTTGCTGTGCAGCCACATGGAGCAGCAGAGCCAGCTGGAGGTGAGCGGCAGGAGCCCGCAGGCAGCACGGAGGTGGGAACAGGCTCTTCCTTTCCAAGCCAGCGTGTGGGTACAATGGGTTGGGTGCAATGTGAGGTCTCGCCTGTAGCCTTCATAGTTAATTCCTTTTGAGATCTGAGTGAGATGGTTTGCTTCTTTACTTCATGTTCTCTGCTAGGAAAAAAAAAACCAACCTGATGAACACCAAAATGGTATGCAGGTGATATTCAGATGGGTTTTATAGGAATGTTTAATTATTTTATTACAGTTTTGTTTATATAGTGACATAAGACCAAGGACTGTGATGCAAATCTCTGAATTCTTTATTGGTTGTGGTTCCTCATTTTCTATCCTGGTGTTAAAGTCCAATTATTTAAACGCAAGAATGACCATACTGGTTTAGACCAGGAGTCCATCTAGTCCGGTGTCCTGTCATCATTAGTAACACTGCATTAAAATAAATAGAGAAGTGTAAGAGTCTTACCTGTGGATGATGTTTTCCCTAAATATAGTCCAGGGTCTCCAGCAGAAGCCAAGGGGACAGTCTCTTGCTGGGAAGCAAGCAGAAGCGAGGTGCCACTCAGCTCTTCCTTCCTGAAAGCTCCTGGGGCTTGGATTAGACCAAGTGCGTTTCTTTTGGTGTCCTGTCCCCTAGGACCTCAGGGCCCACACTTCTCCCATCCCACCTTCACCTCCTGGGTAGCAGCCTTGCCTGGGCCCTGCTGGTTATAACCATAACGTTTCTGCTGGTTCTGTGGCAGATGTTTCTTTTGCATTTATTGTGAGAATAAGGTCCCCACCTCTGCAGTGCGGGGGCTGTTGTCCCCTCCCTGGTGAGCTCTGTGGAGTCTCAGGTGAAAGGATCTTCTGTCCTGTGCAAATTGGGTTTTTATTCTTCTTTGTTCAAAAGATGGTGCCTTTTTTCCTGTGAACAAAGGCTTCACGATGTCATGCTTCTGCCTGATGCAGGCTTTTGTGTTGTCATTTTCTTGATCTGTACAAATTCTGCATGGATTGATTCTCCTTACCATCCATACTATTTCTGGTACAGGGGCTTACCTGATTCCGGGACTGTGGGAGGCTCATATACAAATAACCCAACAACACCTGGCTTATAGCAAAGGGACTTCTCTGGCTTACATACTTCTCTTGTTTAAACATAGCCCTTTTTCTCTCCTATATCTTTACCTCTAATAAAGATTTCTAGTAATCCTCAAATCAAAGGCTTTTACCCTTACGGAAAGCTTATCTCTATACTATAGAAACAGTAATTCCCTAAATCCCCTGACCACTTAGAGTTACCACTATGACTGGCAGTGTTAAAAGTATGGGCTTGCACTTATTTTTCTTTAGATACTGCTTCCATTGGGATTAGCTTAAAGTTAATAGCACTTTAAAATTTTTTTGAAGGCGCTTAGAATTTGTAGACGTCTTCCCTGTCGTTTGGGTTTCATGCTTAATTTTACTTTGCATTAAGACTTCCAAATTTTAGTAGTATTTGAAAGATATATGCGTATAACCAAGAATAGGTGCTACAGGGGACAGATGTGTTAGCTGGGTAATGAGGTCCCTGGTAACTTCTGTTTGCCACTCAAAAGGCATGCTGGGGAAAGGCAAAAGGCACTGGATTTTAGAGCAGCTGTGTTTTCATGCTGTTTAGTACTGTATGTGAAGATGTATGCTATATATACAGTGATGAGTAATTTTATGGGACGCTGCACTTGTGGTATGGTCTGGGTATCACCATGGTGCCATCACAATATTGATGTGACTATTGTGTTCCTCCCTGAAATAAGACAAAACCTGCTCTCTGCTCAAACTCATCATCTGATGTGAAGTCAGCTGAGAAGCTTAGGGCTCACGCCAGGTAACTGGCACTAACTCAATTCACAGGGAATTCACAGAATAATGAAGTTTTCCAAAAACTTCTGAGGGTTATTTTTTTCTGTTCAGATTATTTGAAGCCTATGAAATTAATCGGGCAGTGTATGCTTTATTCCGAAGAAGGACAGGCTTAGCAGGACTGGGTAAGACCTTCTAGGATCTGCTCCTCTTGTGACCTTGCACTGTGTGGGACCCGATCTTGCTCCCAGTCCAGGAATCCACCAGGAATGTGGTGATTAAACTGGGACCTCTTGAGGGCAGGAGCAATGCTACTAGAGCCCTGTATATGGGAGATCTAGCCTGCAACTGCAATAGTGGCACAACCAGTAGTAATTTAACTCTCATCAGGAGAAAATCACAGCATAAAATAACATTCATTGAGGTGGTCTGCTTTCAGGGATAAAAGTCATTAGTATTTGTCACTTGTACAATAATTAGCAGTGGTTAAAACCTGAAATAATGAGTCAAATTATGTTTCTTCCCCTTCCTCATTTTCCTGGTTGGAGAAATCCAAACAACACTGAAGATTAACCAAGTAATGCAATCACATGTATGCAAAAAAGCAGGATGTATTGCTTTTTGTCTTTTCAGTTCTTTGTTTCACTAGTTCCTTTTGAAAAGCTCTATTATCAAAAGACAAAATTATTGAAGTTCTACCTTCAGCCTGTGTGCTTTAATTCTTCTCTTCTCTACTGGCAGTGGTTGCTATAAATACCTGTGATGAGTAACGGTTTGGGGGTTTTTTTCCTCCCAAACTTCCTATGGTAAAATAACGTTTATGATCACCCTTCTACCAGTGGAGAAGAATTTAAGCAGGAGTGGTTTGATATTAGGTATATTTTTACTGCTGCTCCAGCTGACTTGTGGCAGAAGTCTGAAATTTCTTTCTTCATTTGAACACATTTAGGCAGTAATATCTTTCTCCTCATCACAGAATAAGGCTTTTGGAACAGTGATAATGTGAGCAAGTGGTTATTCTGTCTTGCACATGTCTAACTCTGAAGAGAAACATGAATTAAAATCAGAAGTTTTATCATTTGTAAAGGAATCATAACCTTTTGATTTCCCTTCATCTTAGTCTCTGGGTTCATAATAAGCAGTTGGTTTGTTTTATTTGAATTACAATTTTTAACATTCACACTTATAGATAGCTTATTCAGGAGTGACAGGAAAAAAAAGTCCCTTTTTCCATATCAAAAAGGTATTTTTTTATAAGACACTACATATTGAGACATGTTTTTGCATTTGGCCGCAAGTGAAATAAAGCTGGGTTAAACTTTGAATTATTCTTGAAAATTCAGTGAAGGAGAAAAGGGTTTGCTTAAGACCTAGTCCTTACTTGCAGTTTTCATTAGCTCCTTCGCTCTCCTACTTATGAAGATAATGTAAGTGTTTAAAATGTATAGCTTAAAGTTATGTATGTCAACTTGAATCCATTACCTCATTAATTCATTATACAACTTTTAAATTCAAGTAAACATCTTACTGAGGAAAAAGGTATCTTAATCTCTAATCTTTGATTGAATATTTGATGATAATTGTTCTCATCTTTCAGGAATGAAAATTTTTCCAAATAATTTTCCAAAGAAATTAATAGCAATTTTAACCACTAAATATTTGATTGAGTTTATAAGGGTTTTTTATAGAAACAATATTTTGAAGTGGCCATAGGGCAAATTCAAAACCTCAAGCCCCTTAAGAAAAAATACAGACTTGAAGCTTGAAAAGACACATTTCAACACAAATTTATTGGAATTCTTTTCCTCTGGAAATATTTCTGCTAAGAACTTCTCATTAATTAAATTCTTCTCTTTTTCAAGTAATACTCTGTGATAGTTATACACAGACACCTGCTTCTTTTTACCTAGTAAAAATATTCTCTTAGCTTCAGAGAAGCTGATCTCAGGAAATAAGAGAGCAGGAAAAAGCAGAAGCACAGTTTCTTTTTCCTTTTGTTCTCCCTTCACCATCATTTAAGACTACAGTATTTTAAGCTGTGCATAACTGTAAGCATGTCCTTTGGACTCCCCATATTTGATATACAAGTTAAGCATGCGCTTAGCTTTATTTAAGTCCAGCTGCAACCATGGAGACTTGAGTATGTAATTTAGGGTTGGGGGCGGGGGGGGGTTGCAAATAAGCTCTTTTTTTTTCTTCTCCTCTGCTTCCCTCTCCTCACTGTAATGTAGAGGAGAGCTTTACACCCTGATGAGCATCACGCCAATGGGAAATATCCTCAGTCTGACTGAGGACCAAGGATGCCAGCTGAAGCAATGAGACACGTGGGTACTTGGTCTGCAGAAATTGGTGGAATTCCATCAATGTGTAGGGGATTAGTGTGATGCTGGTTCAAGGTGCTCTGCAGATCTTAACACTTCCTGGCAAACACTGGTTTTAAACCCTCAGGCTACTTCAAATTCCATCTTATTTTAAAATGCATTGAAACCTTTCTTGAAAAAGGTTATAACTCAGGTCAGTGATCATATTTATATTCTCATGTTTTCCTGTTGTTCAGTTCTCCTTGAAGAATTTATCTTCCATTGTTAATAGAGTTTTTCTCTGTATCTTGTACCTTGTCTTTTATACAAACTTCTCTTTAAAATATCAGAGATATTTGGTAGATGCAGGGAAACAATTTTTAAGCTGCCCTATCTCAGATTTGAATACCTGAGAAAACAAGAAGATTTAGGAATTTAGCAACAAAATAAATTGTTTTGCAGCACTTCCTCCAGATGCCACCAGACTCACATTGGGAAAAGGGACTAACAGCTGCCTCCTTTCTTTCTGAATTAGACCCACCCAATGCCCATTTAGGTAGAAACCCTCTGTAAAAATGGAGGTAGGCAGACCTGTCAATCTCTGCCATTGTAATCCAGCTATGACTGTAATATCTGCTAATACTGCACCGTGGGAAGCTCAGGGATAATTCAGGAAATCTAACTGACAGTTGTATTCTTGGGTCCTTCATTTATGTTTTGTATATACACACACCAACTGAAAAATATACCACTGAGCAGATAATAGCTATATGCCAGAGCTTTAAGATCTGTCTTAAATGTAAACTTACAAAGTTTTCCAGACTCTTCATTTACATTTGGGAAATATTTAAGGATATTCCTTCTTTGAATTGCAAGGATGGCAATGATAAAGCAGCGTTAAACACAGATGAAATATCACAAAAATACACATAGCCTCAGAGGACCATATGGAAAAGCTTCTGTGCTCTCTATGGCAGTAGCCAGCTTGGTGCCAAACATTTCCTGGGCTTTAGTAATAAGATAAATGTCTGAAGGCCTCAGATGCTATGTTTCGTTAAATGCTATTTCAGATGTATTTAGAATACCGCTTGCTCAAAATACCTTGCAGCTATTTCTGTGAAAATGTTGAGAAGACTGTGGTGTTCTTGCCAACATAAATTGGAATATAGATTGGTACGCAAGTTGGAGTACAGCTGGGCATGCCTAAATTTTTGGCTTTCAGTATTCATTTGCTTAAGGCTTGAATATCCCTAGTGATGAAAATTAATAAATCTGGGATTGAAAATTGGTGGGAAAAGGTATTACTGTTTCTGTATGCTCTATGCTCTCCTTTGCTGCTTCCAGGGGAAAGAAGATTGCTCCAGCACCGACCATTATTTACGTGGGCTGAAGATAGCTTTTTAGGACTTTCATAACTCTGAAGATCATGCGGATAATTTGTTCTGGATAAAGGCTCTATCAGGCCACAGGCAGGTGGACTGAACTGAAGCTCTGTTTATGCCCTCTCACTCTAACTTAAGTTTATATGTAATGGTTCTTGGTTTTTGAAGGGACTTTGCACAATTCCCCTCCCTGCTTTGAGTAAGAAAATATTTTGGTTGTTCCAAATAGCTGTTGAGAATGACAGTCTTAGGGGTCTTAAAGCAGAGCCAAAGGAGTACGTGGAATCAATAATGACTTCGTCTTGTCTTTTCTTTTCCCCATGAAAGACCTTCCGTTTCTTGGTTCTGATTTATGAAGACAGTTTTGCCTTCTTTTCAGGCAGGTGTTAACGAAAATGATTTTTATGATGGTGCTTGGTGTGCAGGAAGAAACGACCCATATCAGTGGATTGAAGTAGATGCTCGAAGGCTAACAAAATTCACTGGAGTCATCACACAAGGAAGAAACTCTCTCTGGTCGTAAGTACATGCTTACTTTTCTCCATGAGATTCTGAGCTTTCAGACCAAGGAATTCATGTTGTATTGTATTTTGGGGTTTTGAGGAAAAAAGAAAGAATGGAAATGCTGTGTGACATCAAGTAATTGAACAGAGGAACAGTAAAAGAAAAAGTGCTTTTATAATGGCATAAAATACAAGTTTAAGGGTAGCAAACTTCTATAGTCACTATCTACATCTGGCAAAGGAAGCACCACAATTCCCTCGGATTATATGCCTTTGCACTCACCTTGTCCAATTGGCTTGTGTTAAACTTCCTAATTATTTCCAATATTGAACTTGATTAGTTTATCATCCTAAAGAATAACCAGTGATCTCTGAGATTTCCTAATACATAGGCAATCGCCAAATAATTGGTAAAATTCCAGAACAACACTATTTTTAAATAAGCAGTTAAAGCAAACTTTATATCTGTACTTTTTTGTTGTATAGAGGAATTTGTAACATAACCAAAAACTACACAGTATGTGTTGACCAGGACTGCAGTGTTTGGTAGCAGGCATGTTGTGCTGTCTTTATGGATGCTGGGAAGATTCCATGCAGTTCAAAGCCTTTAGGAAGGAGTGTTTGCCACAAATAAGGCAGCTGCCTTCCTGCGTTGGTCTAAGGAGGCAATCCAGCCACGTGTACCCCAGGGACTCATCTTTGGTCTGATAGTGCTGCCCACTTCCAAGGCTGAAAGCGTTTGTGAGCTTTCTGGTTACTGCTTGTGTTACAGATGAGTATATGGCACTGGGAAATAACTGTTTTGCACAGACTTGTGTGCATTTACTCCTTTGACCTACTTCTGAGTGTAGGTATCCAGATTGGTCTATAATACAGCCAGCGTGGATGGGGTGAGAATTATATACCAGGAAAACAGCAATCAGCTGGCATAAACAGCTGGAGGTGACTGTTTATCTCCACACACACACACACACACACACACATCCCCGCCTTGATCTTTACGATGTTCATTCAGTCTTTTTTAATTTCTTATTTAGTCTCACTGCATTATGTGAGCAAATAATCCCACTTGTGCTGCTAAACCTTTTGACCAAGTATGCAGGAGATGCACAGCCTGAGATCCATTCTGGTCAGGTCTCTCACTTAAGAAAATGAGTGTGTCATATAATAAAAGGCAAACCAGAAAAATACTGCTATAGCTAAGAAAAAAGAAAAATAAGGTTTTTTCCTTCTATAGTTTAATTTTCTGGGTTTTTTCACTTCTTTTAACATTGCTGTGGGAGTAGGAGCCTTTTTGGCAATAAGGTTTCTATATTTATTCCACATTGTTCCGTGTTAGGCAGATAATTACTGTAGCAAAATCTTATTCTTTTCTATATTCATACTCTTGACACTGCTGTTCGTATCCACGCCAGTGCTGCACTGCTTTGTCTTGTCGCATTGCTATTTTTAGTTCAGCTGTGTTGCGAGCTTACAGCAGGACTTAACACTATTTATAGTTGGTATTCACGGTCATCTTTTTGTTTGCTTGGTTGGCTTTTAAATTACTGAATCTTGCTTTTGCCCTCTTCCCCCACAAAGAGTTGGTGGGCAGATCTCTGAGGATCTGCAGCAGGAGCAGGGTTGGTGCTGGGAGAGCAGGTCCAGGCTCCTCCTGGATTGTTACTCGGATTTGCAGAGAAACAGGCACATTTCTTCCCCATAGGAGCAAAGATGGACCAGCTGTGCTGTGGGGCAGGCTAAAGTCTCCTGGAAAACATCTCCTGTAAGATCAAGCTCTGCCCCGTGGAGGGGCAATGGGAGTGGGGAGAAATAGTCCCATGAAGGGGTGACCTCCTTCCCTGCCTCCAGCTTGCACACAAGGGACTGCCGTGGAGGTGGCTTTTCTTGTCAGTGTGATGGCCTCCAGCTCACTTGGTGTCTCTTGATACAGCCTTGGCTGTGGGATGGCCTTCCCTGGAGTCCCCCTCATTTTCTCTCTCCCCTCATCAGATTGAACAGATAAAATCAGTGTAGTTGATGTTTGTGTGCCCTGCTTCTGCACGTGTAGGTCGTTAGATTTTTAAAAATAACTTGGTACTCCCTGAGGTACCGACGTAGATGTTCATGTTTTCAAAAGAGTTTAGGCTGATGTATGCAGTCCTCATCTGAGCCAAGAGTGGTGTCCTGGAATTTCCAGAGTCTCAGCACCTGGGAACATCATACCCAGGAAGACAGCAGATGCTGCTTTCTGAATTAATCATGTTGTTGCATGATCACCATGAAAGGTGATCTTCTTGGTATGACTTTCTACCCCAATTCCTCCAGCAGTCAAGAAAGCGAGAGGAAAGGAAAAAACATGAAATCCTGGTGTGGAGAAGAGCTATGCAAAGGGAAATTGAATCCAGACAACAGTAGAGACCCTGAGCTTGGAGCAGATATTGCCTTAGGGCGGGGTTCAGAGGCACTGATGGAAGCTTTGGTACCTGTGGCAAACTCAGGAGACAATGACCTGACCATAGTCATAGGGGTTGCATGCACTGAATTGGCTTTTGTAAGCCAGCCCAGGAGAAACAGGCTGGTGTGGGAAGGTTCTTTTGTGACCGTTTTGCTGTAATGGGCACTAGAAGCAAAGGAGGCTCATTGGCTTCCTTCTCTTATACTTAGCTACTGACTGTGATGGTATCAAAAAGGACTGTTTATGATATGAAAGTTTGTACAAAAAGATGCCATTCTGTTACCTGAGGCACCTTCCCAACTTCATGAAGTTATGTGGCAAGAATGTAGTGCTTTCATAACTAATAGAAACATATGTTGGAGAATAAGTTGTTTCAGGTAGGAGAGCCAAAAAACAACCCTCCGATCTGTGTTGTATTAGAAGCAAAAGCCTGCCAAGCTTGAGAGCCAAGGTAAGATTTTTATTTAAGCCTTGGAGACTTTCCCAGCATTATATAAAAAAAAAAAAAAAAAATCAAGACACTAGGATATATGCTGAGTTCACCAATGATATTATGGGATAGTGATAAAGAATCAGAAAAGCAACCTTTATTTTTTTCCTTTTCCCTCTTTGTATTGAACAAGAAACTTTAACAAAGTGCAAATATTGACTTAGCAGAAAGTCCTCTCTGAGCTTCTGCCTAGATCAGATTTGTACCTCTCCTGGTCCCTTTAGCTCCTTGCTGCTGACTTAGTGAGGACACGTAAAATTACAAGGGAGGGCAAGCAAGGACACCCTGCTGAATCCTGCAGCAAATAACTTTGCCCCTCACTGCAGGGCTACAACATCTGAGTTATTAGCAGTCTGGCCTCTGATTCTACTTGTATTTCTGATGTAGTAGCCAGAGCTAGTATACTGCTGGTGGAAGAAACCATCTACTTCTCTATAGCAGCACTGGCAACTGTAGTCTGGTTTTGCTGATGGCCCGCTCCACCCAGAGACTGTCTGTTTACATCCAGCCTTGCTTATTGGTTTTTTTTGGAGCTTTATAGGCAATGATGAGTTGAAGGTTACACTTGACAAAATGCAAACAACACAAAAATTCGTGGGGTTGTCACTTTCTGTATGCTGGCAGGAACTGCTTCACCTCAGTTATTCCTTTCCCATTCTCACTTGGAAAGTTGCTCTTTCTTGTCTGTCTTCCCCTGTGGGCTGTGGCTCTGTTTGCCTGTCCAGGGCTCTTGCGCTTGAGATGTGAGAGCCTTGAGGAGGAAGAGGCCAAGGTGCAGAAACAGCTCTTGAAAGCACAGATGACCTGACTAGAGAAAGGAGGAAACCATGCTTGGTTAGTAATGAATACTTGAATTGCTTAATGATTTCCTTTTTGAGGAGAAACATTTCTGAATCAAATTTTGTGCTCAAACTGCCTGGCTGTGAATTCCACAAGAGTCATGTGGAATCAAATCTTTCTGCTTTTCTTTTTTGCCTCCTGTAACAAGCAAAAACAGGCTTTGAACAAGAACTCCTGAATTTGAGGAGTCCTTCCTTTTACCAGTCAAAGCAAGCACGTGGACTCAAGGGCTGTTGCTGTTCAGGCACCTCAAGCTTTCTTGGGAAACCTGAAATCATGGCAAAGCACTCTTTTACCATTGTAAATCGCAAACTCTCTTTAGATTACCCGGAAGATCTGCAGATGTTGAATTTCACAGGTAAAGTGGGGCCCATCTGCAAGAACCAGGACTTCTTTTGGATTTTTACACTGAAGATATCCAAAACTCAGACGTGCCGCAGGTGTTGGTTGGTATGGATAAAAGCTAACACCTTGAGAGTGGGCAGAGTATTGGTTCCTTTGTATGAACCGAGAACATCCGAAGATCAGTGTCTCTGGGCAGTTACCACACTGTTTCACTATGAATATCCAGTAGCTGATAGATGGACATCGGTGACATCTCTTTGCAGAGCTGTTTTGTTTGCCTTCTCAGGCTAGAGAGAGTTGTATGAGTAATGTGACCTTTTAGAAAGGCATGTGACATCCTCCTCTGAGAGGTGGATGGTGCCATAGCTGGGCTACAAGAGAGTTTATGGCTGAATATTTAGGGGACAAATAGAGTATGTAACTCTTTATATTGCTGCCAATACATCTTTCAGTTTTATGAACCAAGTATCTTTAAACAACTTTAAACAACTGTTCAAGGCTGTTGAGTGGGACACTGGAAGCATCACTGTGGAATTGTGCCATATATTAAAGCAATGATGTGATAGTTTAAAATATGCACTCTCTTGACAGGGAAAAAAAACTGTAATGACTCTTAGCAGTTTGGCAAGAATCTAAAAAACCTAGGAATGCATGTTTCCCACAACCCAAACAATCTGTTGATAATTCAGCATCATCTTTTGTATCAAGAGAAAACCCACATGTCTAAATAGACTCAATGTGTACTGACTGTAATATAAAGCTTCAGACTGTTTCAATGCAGAGGATGTTTTGATTTTTTTTTAAGAATAAGATGCAATGTCTCTGAGTAAGATTTATTGAAATTAATCTTTCAACCATGTTAAATTATGCATTTTCACTGCATGTCATGAAATAACAAAATGACAAAAATAGTAAAAAGCACGGATGAAATAATCTGTGCAGAATGCTCAAATACCTAAGCAAAATTCTGAAATGTTTAGAAAAAATAAAAAAAAACTTATTTCCAAGTATGTTTTCTTTAAGACCTTTCAGCCTCATGAAAATATTGAACATTTTTTACTTTTATGCAAGATATTGGTCTTTAAAGAAAAAAAAAAAATGGGGGGGTGGCAATTTTCAAAGTCTGATTTGGGTAGAGGTTAGTCCACGTGCCTTGCAAACCTGCAACAGACCTTAAAAAGCTAGTTGGTTGGAGGAGACAACAAATCAATGGTGTTGCTGGCTGGAAGAAATAATTACAATGACTTACACATATTGCTTGCTCCTAAACTGACCCACTTTTAAACTAGTCATTTTTGTTCATCACTGCTGAAGCTATGTTTTAACTAGAAGCTAGTGTAGACACCATTACACGCTTCCTCCTGTGTCTCTTGCTTGACTTCCTTGTGCTACGCTCTAGGGACAGCAAATAATAAATATCCAGCAGCTTTCATCTTGTGTCTGATCATGCTTTTGCTAAAGACAAGATATTTGTAATTGAATGGGGAATAATTGTGCAATTTTCTATAGTACACCCTCATCCTTGGCCTGCTCTGTGTGCAGTGTAGCCCTTTGATCCCCTAGCATCCCTTTTGACAATCTGTCCTTAGGGAATTGTAGGTCTGTAGCAAACTAGGTACCTTCCAGAGAGATAGTTGAGGATAAATTTAGGTCAGTGCAGTTTACTTGCTTCTAACTTTGGCAGTACAGCATTCTGCTCTTTCTTTAGTCACAAAATGAATGTGTTGCCCAATTTTTAGTTACTGGCAGTTCCTCAGGAGCTGAGATTTGCTTTTATGGACAATCTCTATGTGAGGATTGCAAGGTGGTAAACTTCCTTGCTTGCAAAAGGGTAAAAATCCTGGCTTCCTCCCCAGTTTATCAGCCATTCATGGTGTTAAGATCATGGTCTCAGCAGTAAGATTGGCTTCATGAGGAGATAATCACATCAGCATCCTCAGAATTCCAATAATAAAAGTATAAAGAGCAGTGAGAATCCATTCCATGTAACTGCATTAACATTTGGGACTGTATAGTGGTTACTCATAGGTATTTGAGTTGTTTCTACGGATACCTAAGAAAACAGAATTTAGCACTGTACACAAGAAGGGACAAAATACAACAACAGCACAATGCTGCTTTTGCAAACATAGTAGAATAAACTCTAAATCCTGCCCGGCTCACAAGGAGAACAGACATACGTGGCATCGACTTTCAAAGTAGTACCTCCTATCCCCGTGCAGGGGCTGTGAAAACACACCCTGATGAAACTTCAGCAAATTCAATGAAAATGTCTCAATGTTTTATCCAAACCATGTAATAAAATAAGCAGCTTCTGTGTACTGACTTGACTTGTTACGGTGCTTTAAATCAGTGCAAACTGTTATTTGCCCTGACTGGGTGACAGGACTGCAGAGATTATTACAGCTTCCCTACAGTCAGACTCTCATAGAGTGAATTGTTCCAAAGCGACTGAAATCATATCGAATATATTGGTGGGAGTTACAAACCAACCTGAATTCAGTATAGAAAAAGCTCCCTTGATATATTAATGTCACTAGTTGGATATTATACTAGTGTTTATGACTGGTTTTCTTAATAAGTTATATTTTCCATTAACTCTGGCTTGGTGGAGCCGTCTCATGGGCTTTCAGTTGTTGCAGCACTGATAGTCAGCCTTTGGCAGCTCCAGCCTCGAGTGCCTCTCCATCTATTTGCTTAACTTCAATCCCTGTGCCATGTTAATCTTCCACCTGGATTCTTGTGCCCTGCACAGGATTTTGGTACAGCGTTCATCACTGCTGATGAGCGCTCACCATCTGCTCCCAGCGCTGGGGAGCTGGGTTTGTGACCAGCTCAGACGATCCCGTATAGTTGGAGTTCTGACAGCACACCCAGAAATGTATTTATCCTTTCACAAGTTTGTTTGACAAAAATGTCAAAACTGATGATGTTCTGTTGTGGGTATGATTTGTCCTGGTGCTCTTGCTCTAGTTACGGCTCTCTTGCCAAAGACTCGGTGACTCACCGTGCAGCACCGGGAGGGAGCGGGTCACTGCTGTCCCCATGAGGAGGGGTCCTGCCTGGGTAACCGCTGCTTTGCACTGGGAAAGGGTGCTGTTGTGTGGAGAGAATCATGGAATAGAATCATTAAGGTTGGAAAAGACCTCAAAGATCATCAAGTCCAACCGTCAACCCAACACCACCATGCCTCCTAAACCATGTCCCGCAGTGCCACATCTACACGTTTTTTGAACATCTCCAGGGATGATGACTCCACCACTTCTCTGGGCAGCCTGTTCCAATGCTTGACCACTCTTTCAGTAAAGAAATTTTTCCTAATATCCAACCTAAACCTCCCCTGATGCAACTTGAGGCCAGTTGAGAGAACCTGCTTTACACAGTGAGGCTCCCTGGGGATGTTCAGAAGATGAAGGAAAACTTTTTTTTTTTAACCTCTGTGGAAAGGACCACAATGGGCAGTTTGAAGTCAAATGAGCTGAAGACTTTAGGAGAAGGATATGTCAAATGAATACAAGCATCTGTTGCAACAGATTACTCACACTTATTAATCGCAGCCTTGATTTGTATATTTTGCATGCACATTATGACTCGTTGCAACGAGAATCATTGCGTGGGGGGTTACCTAAGGGGCATCAGGCAGCTGCTCCTTTTCCCTCCACCCGTGCCCTGCACAGCCTTCCCAGGTCAGCATCCCTTCCGCGTACACCAAGCGACACTTGGCCATGTCTTTGTGTGCACTTGGTAGACGTGGACCCCTTGATTATCTCTTTAAATATGCTCACAGCTGTGCACACAAATGGCAGAATTTGCTGGTTACTGTCGGAGCTGTTCGTTTTCCGTTACTTTAATATTCACAGGAAGGAGACAAAAAGGCAGAGTGAGGTAGGGACTATACAGTTCAGACGTTTCTCCTCAAATACGTGACCGATTTACAAAGGTGTGATAGGCACAGACAAGAACGGAAAATTAAAAATGTAACAAAAGGAGGTTTAGCAGAAAAGGTATCACAGCTTGGTTGCCTTTAGCAGATATAGAAGGTATGAAAGGGGAAAGTCTGGTGTAGGAAGAATTTCAAATGCATGCAGATCTCTGCAAAGAGTGGCCTGAAATGACAGGTGCTAAGACCATAGAATCTTTGGGCAGAGGATGTCTTTGACCCCACGCAGGAGGCCTGGCACCTTCAGGTGTTACTGTCTGCGTGTCCAACAGCAAAAGGAAACACCCACAGCTGGCACTGGCAAGGTCAGAAAGTCAGAGATTAAAATCTTGTAAAAACCTGGCTGTAAGTGGCAGCCGTTGGGTGGGAAATGCATTTGCGACCCCAACTCCTCCTCACTGAGAAGAGAGCTTTGAAAAAAATCTATGCTTAATTCATTCTGAGCAAGTAAAATTTTGGCCCTGAGCTTTTTTTTGCAGGGCCTCCGAAGAGCTGGATTTCACAGCAGTATATTCATTTAAGTCAGCTAGAAGCAATTTTAAAAATTAAACGTTCAAAGGTTTCAATTATTTAAAAAAATACCCGTGCTTGCTAGTCAAGCTCCATCTGTTAAATCATATTTATTTTAATTAGGTTGTAAAGCTTGCTGGGCTACCTGTTGTTAGCCTGAGCATTTTTTGACTTGGCTTGTTTTTGAAACTGTTGGGCAGTAGGTGATTTTAAATTTTATCAGCATAAATATTATTATAGTATATTAATATATGGTTTTATATTTAATTGCATGAGACTACAAATTACTTTTTCAAGCAGAAAGCCATTTAATTGCCAACATGCTGATTCTGTTGCATGAGTACAGTTTAATCTAAGGTTTGCCTAGGGTTTTTTTGGTATAGAGATTCTGCTATTTCAAGTATTTTGGCTTGTCAGTTTATATGTTATTGGAGGATACACATCTGTATGCCTGTCTGGTTCTATTTTCTATTAATTTCAGGGTTTTGTAATACAGATAAATCAGATTATCATGACAGCAGAAGAATAATATGGTCAGCTGGAGCCAGGTCCATTGTAGATGATGCTAAAGTGAACTCTGCCAATGTTTGCTAGTCTCATCCCCAACATCTCTGCCACTGTGGGCTTGAGCTTCTGCTGAGCGGCACCTGCCAACCTTCCTTGTTTATCTCAAATCGTGGGATTTTAGTGATGTGGAAAAGCATCCTTAGAGACTAGGATAAGCGTATCAGATTTATTTCACTTGTTGCTTATTCAGCTTTACATAAATGAGAAGCTTGGCCTTAAAATACTACATGCAGCAGATGCTGTTCAAACAAAATAAAACCATATCCAAATAGTCAGAAGTCTCAGCTGATGTACTCGCCTGCTGAAGGCCAGGCAGCGAAACCCCTGGCATCTCTCCCCTGCTTCTCATTTAGCACTCGCTGTGTGTTGTGCTGAGTTGGGATTCATCTATGTGTCTGACATACGTAAAGAAAAGTAAGAAAATTATACTGGGGAAGACAAGGCAGAAAGATGTTTTGTTGTTCTGGTGCTGCCATGATATCTCTCCCTGTGCTCAGTAGCCTGATGATGTGGGTAGATAAGGAAAAGCTGATTCTCTGGACAGGAACCTGCCAAGGCTGTAGGATATCTGCTTTTAATTCTCCGTTTTGATTCAGGTTTCCTCTCTGTCCCTGGGCAAGTCACTGAATCCCTCAGCTTGTCTTTTTTTGGATGGAAGTGGACAAGCTGGACATTTAAATGTATCACAAGAAACTGAATTTAAAATCAAAGATGTTCAAATAAGCCTTGTCTAAAGCGAATGGATTACAGACAAAAATCAACTAATTAATAATAATTTAAAAATCCACCATATTAAGTGAAGTTGAATCATATTTTGATTTTTGCATTTACTTTCTGTGAAACCAATTGACTAAAGTTGGTAATAGATACTGAGATTTTTCAGACAGGTTTCTCCTGAAGACATAAGGCTGGCATAAATTTTAAGAAGGATTATTAATGGGAAAGCACCTGAATCCAAATGATTCCCTTCAAATCTGTATCTCGTGATCCTTTTCTAGCATTGACAAAGTTTGAGGCAGTCACGTAAGTAGCACTTTGTGCTAGAGCGTGACGAACTAGAGGTAACCTCGAATACTTTTGAAGATACTGTCACGCAATGATTTCTGTATTGCCTAGCTTCCTGCCAAGAAAGAGCTCGATAATTAACGCAGTCTTTTCTGATTGCTGGCACAGGACTTTCCCTGAATTATGTCTCCTTGACTCTATAAAACCAACAAATATCTGAGGAATATAATAGTAGGTCCAGGGAGATTTTCATAGAGTGAATTCAGAAGAGCTTCTCTAAAACAACAATGGAGACATTCTTAGTACTGTAAAGCTTTATCGCTTTCTTTCAGCTTTCCTTAGATAACTTTATTGTTCAATGCTGATGGGCCCCGAAAAGATTCGATGTGACGTGCTGCAGAAATTAATGTCTGCAAATCCCAAACCCAATGAGATGGATCTTCCTGTCATCAGGTAACAACACAAAGCAGATGACATTCCCCAATACTTCTAGCACAAGACTTTGCTTTAGCTGTCATGTTTCTGTGATGGATTTCCCTGGAAGTTTTAGATTTCTGTGTCTACATGAATAAGCTGAGCAGCACGTATGTATTAAACTCTTCAATTCCAGGAAGCACTGTGCTTACTGTAAACAGACTGGCTGTTGATTCGAGCATGTGCAACACGTCCATCTGCTTCCTGGAAGCATCAGACCTCCTGTGCCGCACATGTGTAGAAAATCTGCAGCTTTCGAGAAGACTCAGTATGTGAATGCTCTTCTGCTGGTCTGCATCTGTAGAAATATCTGGGATTTAAAGATACTCAGTTGCCTGGTCAGAAGGCCCTGTGCATTAGCTTCTGCTAATTTTCCAGATACTCTGAACACATGAATGCATGCAGTGTTCCCCTTCCCCACCACAGGGAATGTGATTTCGATGCAGAAGATGCCATTTCTGAGCGGAATCTGAATTTACAGCAGCCTTCTTAATATCAGCAGAAGCTGTTTTTCTTATGGCGTTGGAAAAAAGGGGGAAGAATTTAAGCCCCTAGAGGCGGTTTTGCATTTAGTGCCAGTGGAAGAAGAATCTGGTCACCTGTGATGTTTTTATTCTGCATCTCAACAAATGCAAAGTGGATGCTTATTCCTTACAGGCAAGCACAGTTAATAGGATGTGGTGTGTGACCTAATATATTACACTGATTTATCTCCTCCCAGGACACTCTGTAGTCCTTCTATACTGCAGATGTACAAGACTGGATGTAGTCCCATTTGTATTTTAATTGGCAGACTGCCTCTGAAAAGCATGTTACTTGTTGTCACTCAAGACAGAGTATGTGTACGACTGATTAGTATACATTTTCCTTTGGGAGAAGTTTGAACCTTTGTAACTGTAGGGAGTGAGAAAATTAAAACATGGTAAATAAAAGTCCTAGAATGGAAATATTAATGTAACAGTAAGATTTTCTTATGCCACTGAAATGAGGTGGTTCTTTTAAAAACTGTCTATATATGCCATGATTTTCTTACAAAATTCTCAATTATACAGAATGTCCACTGTTACCTTGTTTTCATGCGGTTCTGATATTCTGTTTGAAATTTTTTTTTTTCAGGTGTAGAGTAATGAATATGGATGGTATTGTGTTTGTCCTCCTAATCTTATTTGTGCAGTTGAAGTAAAAAAATTTCAGTAATGCTTCAGAAGCAATGATGTCTTTTTGGTTTGTAACATTGCCTCTTTTGGTCATTTGCTCTGATTTTGAAAAATGGCCAAGACTATTAAAAAAAAAAAAAACCACAAAAAAACCAACAACACAAAAAACCAACAAAAAATCCCTACACCACCATTTTATGTGCACTGAATATGTACACTACCACCACCCCCACCCCCCCCCATTTGAACCCATGAGTTTTGCTCTCAAACTTGGTTTCTTTTTCAGTCAGAAAAAGTTATTTTTCTTCTTCCTGGGGTTTTGATGTTGACCATTTCCAAAATTCCTAATTTCAATCTTTGCTAGCTGTAAATCTACCTTCCTTCAACTTACGATTACAGCGAAATCTTCTGGTGCAACTGCCAGGTTATTGCAGAAGTTGAAGGAAGAAAGTAAAGTGCTTTGCAAGAGTTAGTGGAAATTTTTATAATGCACTGAAGTCACTGTCTATTTTGTTGTATATCATTTTACAGCCATGAAGACTTGAGATGCCAGCAGGGCACTTCACAGATCTCTGGCAAATCCCCTACCCCAGGAGATCTTCCACTGACAGGCAGACAATTGGTATTTTGAAGTAGTGTGTGTGTTACAGGTGATAGATATATTCATCTCCTCAATGCAATAATAAAAAGTTCAGTCTGCTTGGCAATAGTCAAGATTTTTCCATTTAAAATAACATGAATGGCAACACCTATTCCTTGGAGAAGAGTGGTGAAAGATTTGCAAGGGACTGGTTTAGTGTGTAAAACAGAGCTGTCTTTGTTCAGTCATTTTTTCAAAATCACCTGATATCTTCATCTTTGATTTTTGGAGGTATTAGTATACTACATAGAGAAGTGCTTTTCTAAACCCTACTAAACGCTTACCTAATCTTAGGTTTTAGGTGTCATTGTAAGTCTGGACATCAGTTTGAATCTTCTGTGTAAGTGGGACCACTGCTACTGAGAAAATGAAATAGCAGATGGAAATCTAAAGTTATAAATTTTCTGCTGCCATGTATTGATTTAGGCATTATTTGACGGTCGCTATTTTGTACGAGACGAAGCTGGGTGAACTTGTGCTGATCTTGTGGCTGATGAATTTGCTGTTGTTCCGGCCCTGTCCTTTTTTTGGTCTTCGCTAGAAGCCTGACTCTCTTTTAGTGAACATGTAAAGGCTAGTTTGTCCCTTTAAACGTACGCACAGTGAAGTCAACGTGTGTGTTCATAGGTAGTTTGCCAACACTATTTGTTGATTTTAAAAGAAAGAAAAGCAAACAAAGTTGCATTCGCATGGGTGCAGTACAAGGGGAAGCTTTTCTTAGGTGTGTGTGTCCTTCCAGGTGCTCCCTTATCTCCGATCCATATGCTCTGATGCTTCTCCCATAACTGCCCAAAGCGCCACTATTCTTCTTTCTCATCCCAAGAGCTTTCCTTACTCTGGTTTCACTCCCAGCTATCTGACTGTGTAGCTTAGCTAAGAACCCGTGTTCAAGAATGACTGCTCTAGAGGACTGCTGGTTATGCACGATCAGTTTAGATACATGACAAGAGAATTTAATCATGCTGGACTGACTTTACGGTACAAAGGTACCTCCAAGCCACAACTCTCCTCCAAGTCACTGCCTATTGAAACCAGGAAGGTGTTAGGGAAAAAAATAAATTACTGCTGCCCTTTCAGACCAACAAATGTGACAGGAGAGTCAGGGCATTACCTTCTCCATAGCTGTGTACGCATTACCATGGAGAATACCCAGGCAGTGTAAAAGCTACATAGCTTTAACTCCACTCAGAACATGGGAAGCAGCATCTTATTTCTCCTCATACTTTTCTTTAGCTGAGTACAGACAAGACATCGTTTAAGTACAAATGAAGATTTTGCTTTTTTAGATTAAAGGGGATTTTGCTGTAAATCAGATAACAGACCACTACAAAGATCAGCCTACTGAAGATTGATCTGGATATTGTAGTAGTGCACTAGTACTGTGATCAATTGGACTCTGCTGTGCAGAGACAGAATTGTCTCTTTGTTCCTATCTATTGCTAATAAATACAAGAATGACTGCAGGCTCCAGTCATTCTGGTATTGGAAGAAATGGAAATTTTGCTGGTTGAAATTCATGGACTTTTCATCCTAGAGGATTTATTACTTTTTTCCATCCTTTCTGATAATAACAGCAGAAATAATAAATGTTCTGTAGCTGAAAAGGTAAGATTTTTGAACACTGGATGCATCTGTTCTAGATAAACCATTTATCCTGAACTCTGCATGTAAAAGGAAAGGAGAGCAGTAATCCCTCACCTCCTGGAATCCCAGAATGTTACCTCGTTGATTTTTTGCTTCTATGTGCTAAGCTTTCTTAATTATCTGTTGAATCTAGATTTGCATGTCACTGTTTCAGCCAAGTGTTGACATGACTTTGCCAAGTGGGATTCCATTGTTAGCAGTCTTAGAAGCTTTATTACATTAAACATAATTTGCAGCCATTCTAAGTTATTAAAAAATAACTTAGATAATCTTTGTCTTTTTCAAGGAGTAACTGGGTGACCTCTTACAGAGTATTGGTGAGCAATGACAGTCATGCATGGACTGCTGTCAGAAATGAATCTGGAGATGTGGTGAGTATCATGAAACAGATGTTTTATGAAGAAGAGCAGAGGTGGGAAAGTGGGGGCTGTCCACGTGGAGTTTTGATTTGCTGGATTAGTCAGTGTAAGACTACAAGGCAACATCTCTCAGGGATCCTACTAATTTTAAGAGCAAATCACATAATACAGAGAGGGACCCAGAATATCCGATATGGCAAATCTGCATGTCTCTGCCTATGGATGTGAATGCCACCCTGGCAGTGGTCTTGCCTATGATGAGATATGTGTCTTGTTGCATGGCCCGTGCAAGGGTTAGGATCAGTCTGCTGATCCCTGAGGACATTTCATGCCCATGAGGTGCCCATTGCCAGAGAGAGGGTGTGGAGCTCTGGCTCCTTTGCCCCTCTCTGGGGCATGGGGGGATTGTGCTCTTTGAAGAGCAGTTCTGGCCTGAGCCACCGTCAACCTGGGGCTGTACCGGGTGACTTTGTTTCTATTACCAAAAGTGCCAAAAGACTTTTTGAAGAACTGATCTTGCCCTTTTCCTATGTTTGACTTGCATAGATTTTTGAAGGAAACAGTGAGAAAGAGATCCCAGTTCTCAATATGTTGCCGGTGCCTCTGGTTGCACGTTATATCCGTATAAACCCTCGGTCCTGGTTTGAAGAAGGTAGCATCTGTATGAGACTGGAAATCTTAGGGTGTCCTTTGCCAGGTAAGAGTCTTTCTCAATTGATGTTGACATGGCTGCCTGTGCCAAGACTCAGAAATTTTATTTCCTTTGCATATCTTTGCTTTTGATACGATACCTGTCTTTGGTGAGTAGAGTTATGCAAAAAGAAACAAAAATATCTGTCCAGACACATGGACAGTATCAGGATAACTCTTTAAATGCAACCGCATAGTATCTGTAAGTGGCTTTATTAATAAAACAA
Organism: Fregata magnificens; assembly: GCA_013389945.1. Taxonomy (NCBI): domain Eukaryota; kingdom Metazoa; phylum Chordata; class Aves; order Suliformes; family Fregatidae; genus Fregata; species Fregata magnificens. Next base: position 190,245 of record WAAD01009999.1, on the reverse strand, counting down.
GATTGCATGGATGATCTAACAAGATGTTCTCTGTTGTTTGGGCTGAAGTGCAGTGCAATTAATCTTACTAAGTGCACATGTACTAGGGAGGCAATAGGATTACTTATTGGGACAGTTACTTGCAGATGTCTTAAGCTTCTAGGGCAAGGATGAACCATTATAATTATGCAGTCTGATTTTAAAATTTTTTTTTATTGCATTGTAAAGGCCATAGGACTTCCCTGAATTAATTTGAAGGCAAATACTGTGACTGAAGTAGTGCTCATCTTGTAGGGGGGAAGGAGGGGAGTTGGGGATGTAAGAATTTCTAGCAGATTTCAAGTGTTATCAAATCCAGCATGATCCCTGGTGAGTCTCAGGTGAACGTAGATGGTCCTGTCCTTGGTAAAGACTGTGGAAAAGACACAACCTGATGTTTAGCACAAGCTTCAGGTGTTAGCTATTTCTCTTATCATGTGAGTGCAAAATACAATTAGGGTTTTGCTAAACAGCGTATACAAAGAGGAACCTTATACAAGGCCACTTTCCAAAAAAAAAAAAAAAGCATTCAATACTGCAAATTATGGCAAAGCCATGTTTCTGTTAAGCATATTGTAAATAGTCTCATGGTGGATTTGTGTCTTCATATGTATGAGTATGAATATAAATATTTGAAAAACTGTTTGTTCAAACCTCTTCTAAGTTGTCCACTACTCATTCCAGATCTCTCATCTGCTTCTTTTTTTCTCTTTGATCTTAAATTCTGGCACCTTGGGGATAGCTGTCTCTTTTTTTTGCAGGGGGCTGTGAATAGTATTTTCAGAAATACTAGAGCCAGAAAGAGAACTGCCTTTCCAGAGCCTATCATTACTGCTTTAACTGTTTCTGCTGCTGTTCAGACTTGCTGCCTCCAATTCCACTGTTGATGTAGGGTCTTCACATTGCAAGAAGTGGTAGCCTGATTTTTGTCCTTTAGATGTTTAAATACTCATGGAAAAAAACCAGTCTGGGGTATGGAAGGGATAATTCTCTGACAAAGCGAAGTATGGGGCAAGTATTGTCATAAAACTTCATCTGTAGGTGCATTACCATGAAGCAGTGAAAGTTAGCAGCACTTAGACAACTGCTTTTCTGGGGGTAACAAATACATCCCGGACTTGAATGGCAGTGACCAAGGGTGTCCTGTGTCTGTGAATATTCATGTTTTCAGTAGGATTCTGATTTATTTCAACCGCGCGTTTGGAAAACTCCAGCTCTGTGGGTTGCTTGTTTCCCACTGGACTTTTTACCCTGGAGGGGCAATTCCAGAGCCAATATTTCCCCTCAGCTCTTGAAAGGGCTGTCGAAGACCAGTGATCTATCCCAAATTCCTGTGTAGGTTTGCAGAGGATCCACTCTCTGTAACACAGGGTGTGAGGCTGAAGGAAAAGCGTAGTTTTCATTAGCACCGTGACTTAACTGGCATGCAGGACACACACGGAGGTCTCCAGGGAATAACAGAGATGACACTCAAACCATTTTGGAGAGCAACTTGCAGGGAAATTCTCACAATCTTTTTCATTTCCATAAACCTGTACTTAAAGAGGAAAGAGCAAAAATGTCAGTATTTGGAAAGGTGATTTTTATTAAGTGCAGCAGGTATTTACACCAGATTTTTATTGGGTATACACCTATACAGGGCCAGATGCTGCTTTGCAGTCTTAGCATTTGTCTCCCTTCAGCGTCACGGGGCTGTATCAGTGGGTGAAGGTGTTATGGAGGTAAGAACATGTCTGTGCTTCCACCACTGTTGCTATGAGCGTTGTTGTGGCTTGTTGCAGGTCTTGGATTGGCATAGAAACAGCATCAGTGCTTCTTCATGGTAGTCGTTTATTGAGTTAATTGCCTGCAGTGGCTGATTCAGTTTATTCTTGAAAGAAAATACCAGAATCATTCATTGAGAAACACAATGGGAACGGGGTGTGTTTATTCAAAATATAATTGGACTAAAAGAACTAATAGGTTTTGATAAGCTGCTGACCCGTCTTTTTAGCTCAGAAAGAGCTGACATTTCATTCTTCTAGCTGATTTTATTCATCGCACGCAAAGCGCTCAAAACAAAGCTGTTCCCCAGGTTGCAGAGGCCTTTCCATGCACGTTTGCTTCCTGTAAGACGTGACTTATTTTTTGCACTTCCCTGTAACTGGATTCCTCCCCCTTTATTGGTGTCATCTTACTCGTTCCAAGTTAGATAAACTGGCTGGTTTGGCCATGGGTCCAGCGTCTTTGATAGCGCTGCTCTAACACGCTGTATTGACTGTGCGACTAGAAATCAAGGGTTCTTTTCTGATGGAGGTTTCCTCTGTAAAGCTGAGCAAGTCTCCCAAATTCATCAAAATCAGGAGGTGGAGCTCTGTCCGTTCACACACCTCTATCCTTTCCAAAGCCCAAAGACCCATGAAAGAAGTTATGCGATGCTCAGTTTCCTTGAATACCTGGTGTGGTTTTGATTATATTTGCACCCTGAATGTGAACATACAAGAAAACAAGTTGTCAGGAGGAGCGGTTTGGTCATGTTTTAGAGCTCCCACGCACTATGTCCTCCTGAGGCAATGACAATGCATGGGCAGATGGGCGTAGTGAAATACCCCAAGAAAAAAAGTGCGACTGAAGGAAAGTAAGTCATTTTCCATGACTGTGAATTTCTTTTCATGTCATTTAAACTTGTAATATTACGGTTTATGTCTTTATTAATCCCTGAATAAATTAAGCTATTTGCACTCGGTCTGTACTCTATATCAGCTTTCCAACATGTAGGCTCACAAGGGAGGGTAAGAAAGGAATAACAGATAAAGAAGAAACCTGAAAAAGATATTAATATTCTAGGAAAGCTTGTTAGCACTGGGAGAATGTGATGGAAATGGTTAAAGACTGCTAGGACCCACTCCTGTGGGTAGGGCTCTGTTAATAAAACCTGCTGTATACGCTAGGTGCACTAAAAGTTGGAGAAATTGTGAGAAAACACTATTTAGATAATTGGAACAAAGAAGTTACTGATTATCTAACTGGTATTATATAAGACGGTTGTAATTTTTATCAGTGAAATGCTTATATATTATTCATAACATACGTTTTTGGTGTATTGTAGGCTAGTTTTCACAAACAACCTTTTCTAGACTATTACAGTAGCTCTACAAAAAAAGCTGTGTTATCCCACTGTGTCAGTACCGTCTTTCAGGCAACAGAAGTGATTTGCTGTTTCACCAAGGGAAAAACATTTAGCTGTGGAGGAAAGATGCCAGATAATCCTACCTATAGCAGAGAATCAGTGCTGCCGTTTCTCGCTGGGGAAAAAGAAGACAAAAGCACCAGCATGTAATTCCCTCTCCAGTTTCCAAAAATGTTAGTATTTACATAGATGTAGACCGACACACACAATCTTTTGCAATTGCCTCACAGGGATGGATGTACTTTCCTTGCATGTTCTTTCTCAAACCTAAGGAAAATCAAAAAGAAACTCCATATGACCAAAGTACCCAGAGGTAGGAGAGAGGAAATTAGCTGAGCTCTTCATGCATTTATTTATGCTGTAGAGTATTCAAGGCAATAGGCAATTATGTTAATGGAATAAATTTGTGATTAAATTTAATTTTTAATAATTCTTCTATGGAAAACTATCATTGGTATCACTATTATGCCATCAGTTTCAACCCAAGATAAAAGGTGAACGACTCTGTAATGGAGTACTGTGTTTTGCAGTGGATTCTTCATTAAGTCCTATTTTCATTGCTTGTCTCTTCTTACTAGTCTACCTGGTTAAGTCTAGGAGTGTGCGCATTTTGTGTAACACTGTGACTTTCTACAACTGTCTTTGGTTATAAGTGCTCATGTGTGCAGCAGTACTAAATTCAGTGAACTACTTGTGAGAGTAAATTTTTGCTTAGAGTGACAGTCTGTCCTTGTGTTCTGCTTTTATCATTGCAAAGCTAAAACTTAATCTTGGGCAATTTAAAACTTGTTGGGGAGTTTGCCTGAGCCAAGACTGAATAAAAATGTGACCAAATTCAATAATTCTTCTGGGAAAGGCCAACAGATTATGTTCCTCCACACTCACCAAGACAGATGTGTAACATCCTCCAGCAGTGCAGTGGGTGTCATTAAAAGGTTTTCTTTCATATTTCATTTGAAAAACGAAGTGTATACTATTCTGAAGAAGTATTAACAATCCTCAGAATTACCATTATTATCAGCATCAAACTGTAGGAAATCATTAGAAAGATCGAATGTTGGTAGCAAACCTTTAGGAAGCAACTACTGCAGGTTAAGAGTTTGGGTTTTCTCTTACACATTATTATCGCTCATTAGGCTTAACTGGCATTAGTTGTTTGGTATTGGACTGTACATCAACATACATAGAAAAGAATCCATCTATAGTTGAAGAACATTATTTCGTTGCTGATTTAATGTGTGATGTTAATGCTCATGACTTCTATGAAGTNCCATATGAGCACCACTTCTGAGCTTGCAAGCTCCATCAGTATGAAACCATATAACTCACTGTAGGACTTCTGTGAGAATGAAACGTATGAACAAATTGTGTTGGGAATGGATGCAAGATTTACTTACTAAATGAGAGCATTTTGATAATATTGTTTTGTGAGTGTTGATTTTATCTTCAAGGCATTGCAAAGCTCACTTCATACCTTTCCAGTGCCAGTTAAAAGAACACTGAAAACTAAAGGAGGAAAAAAAGACCAACACGCGTTGTTGTTGTTAGCGTAATAACTGGAAACCCACTGGAAGCATCAGGACTCCATTGCTTGAGGTGCCGTGTAGAGCAATAATATAACAGAAAATCCCTTCTATATGTCAAACTGCTGAGCAATCAGTCCCCTCTGGTACTTTTCATGGGCAGTCCCCAGAGGGGGGACTTTCTCATGCTGGAAGCAGTTGGGCATTTTAGAGCTTCCTAGTCACTTTTCCATCTTTGCAAAGAATAGAAGTATGAAGGTAACAAGCTACCTTTACTGGCAAACTTAATTAACTCTACTGGTAATGTAAAGATAGATTAGCGGTAGAAAAAACTAATATATTCCTCTGTATAAATGAAAGTGCTACACTTTTGCAGGATCTTTTCTCCTTGGAGGAAAGAGAGACTCTCTGAAGTAGTGCCATGAATAAACGAGTGTATTTCAATTCTAATTCTTCTGTGGTTTGAGTTTCTTAGTCTCTTAGTCTCTGTTTTATTAAAGAAAATAATTTTTGCCAAAGTGGACCGAACCAGCTGTGCACAAGACTTGTATGCCTTTCTACATTTTAGCTTTTAATTTTCTAATCTGTATTCTTGCTGCAGGAGAAATCCAGTGATCCAAGCAGACTCACAGTAGAGCCTGGCAAAATCTAAGTGCTAATTCTCTAGGGAGCTGTCAAATTGTACACTGTTTTTGAGGAAGGACCAGAGATACAATCATTCTCGCTGTGTGATTTTTTTAAGTTTCCAGCAACTCTACAGCATTCACAGTCATTCCCATGATATTAATGTTTGATGTATGGAAAAAGTGCCAGAGTTTGAAAGGAATGGGATTAAAGTATTAGGAAAAAATATCGGTTGCTGTATATTTTGGCTCGTGATGATACAGAAAGCCTTCAACATCCTGGCAGTTTTATGATGTTTATTTTTATATTTTTACAACAGAGGGATATTTTTACGATCGTGAAGATACTCTGTGTGGCATTAAACACATTGTCTCTTTCTAGAAGAAGCGGGTTTTTTATTATTTCCATTTCTCAGTCATCAATATATTAATGAATAATTTCTACAAATTAACATGGGTTGACCTTTAAGGGTTTGGCATTCCAGAGTCATCTGCAAGGTTAGTGCAGCATTGTTGCTCTCAGTGGACTTGCATCAATTTAGCCTGCAGTTAGGTTGGAAAGACGACCTAAAAATGCAGTTGAATTATGTGAAACTTAACCCTCTTGATTCTTCAAAACACTCTTTTTTTTTTTTAATAAGCAAAGAAATTTTGTTTCCTCACCTGGTTAGGCTCTAATTCAAATCCATTTCCAAGTGGTCTTGCTATAGAATAAGTTTTCACTGGAAAGGACAGACTGCACTGAACAACCAGATTTTGTTGAGGCAAGATGGTTTTTTGACATTTTTCAGTCATATTTGTAGAGCAGCATTCAACTGACCTTCCAGTATTTCTGCTGTAACTTAGGGAATGGAAGTAGAGACAAGCATGGGAATGAAAAGTAATTAGGTGGTAGAGAACATGAGTAATGTTACAGCGAAGTTGAATGGAACTTGTATGTTTCATTTAATAAATAACTTGAATAGTTCAAATTTTGCTTTCCTTCCACATAAGAAAAAAAAACACAAATACTTTTAGAATTTTGTGGAAAGAACAAATTTGAGAATTTAGAGGTTTTAAGGTCAGAAATATGAAGCTTAAAAATGTTAAGTTATAAAGTATTTTTAAGTGTTATGAGTTTTCCATAATTTCATTAAGTGTTTGTTTTTGCAGGATAGTATATACATATTCTCCCTACTAATAATTACGCTTTTCCCCCCCCAAAAAAAAATCACAACTGATAGGTGATACTGTTTAAAAAAAGTCATTTTTCTTCTGTAGAGCCAGTCTCTTTTGGCTGTGTCACAATAAGACAGGATGATATTTAGGCTTTCATATTTGGCTTTTTTTCCAATAATTTTAAACCAAATGAAGATGATTTTGTGCGAAGGGAAACAATTTTTCATAACAGCCAGACAGCCATTGGTTTGACAAATGATTACTCAAAATTCCAGATATCCCAGATACGGCAAATTAAGGAATGTGTCCAATGTTTTCCAAATAGACTTGTTTATCTCTAAAAATAAATCATCATAGATTAGGCTAGGAGCACAAGTATCAGGAAAGATACAGCTGAGCCCTAACAGT
>WAAD01009999.1:138927-183307 GCA_013389945.1 Fregata magnificens | reverse complement strand
TAACAGTCTTGGCCTGGATTTTTTCCAGGCGAAGGGCCTGGAAAATCAAGGAAACAAAGGATTTTGCTCTATCTACATATTCTCTTTTGATACTTCAAAACATACAAACTATAAGTCATATTCATATAGAAATGAATATGCTAATTTTAAAGTAACAAAGCTCTCCGACTTCCACAAAAAATGTTTAGGAAAATAATCAGGAATATTTAATATGTGCAGTAGATACTTTCTGTGTTTTGCAAGCAGTGCATAGACTCTGAAAATACTCATCAAGAAAAGTAAAAGATAATTCCTTGTAACAGTAAATTAATCAAGTAGACACAAAACATTTACTGGGGCTTTTTCCTCTGATGTGATTTTTTTCCACTCTTTTATCTTGCATCTGACTCATTGTTTTCCAGTGTCTTTCGCCCTCCTCTGTAGCCTTAGGATGCCCTTCTGCTTTTCTGTTGAAGTTTAGTTGTTTGTGCAGAGTAGCTGTCTAGCAAGCTGATGCTTGCTGCCTCCTTGCTTCTGTTTGGATCTGTGTGGCCTGATTTGTGCAGCAATTAGAAATCTTTCAAATTTGTTGTTACTTTGAGTTTTGCTTTTGAAAATCTGTTTTAAATACATATAGGACAGTGAAATTCAGATTTCCACGTTCCTTGCGTGCATTATGGCTAAGCATCTTTATATTTGAAATTCATAAGCACATGAAAATTCTTTTATTTCTTTTCTCAGACCCAAATAATTATTACCACAGAAGAAATGAAATGACAACCACAGATAATCTTGACTTTAAGCATCACAACTACAAGGAAATGAGGCAGGTAGGCAAAGAGGCTGGTGTGTGGCCTGCTGGATATGGAGGGTGGATGGGTGCAGGCTTTTGAGCTATTACGGAATCTGAATTCTACCTGTTAAAAATATTACTAAACGGTGTCTGCAATCTATTTAAAAATATTTTTTTTCTGTTTTAATCTATTAAAACCAGCAATCAATTAAAATCCCAAAGTCTTAATTTTTGTACATCATCTAACCTTAAACAGTGACACTACATGACGGAGGGAGTATTTACACATAATGAGCCACCATTTTTCTTCCATGTATATTTGAGTGGTGAATGTTACAGTGGTTTCTCCTTTCAGATTTGACCCTGACTTAGCTATCAGAATTCTCCTATGTTTCAGTGGTTTTGGATAACCAGAATAAAATTTAAAAAATAAAATAAAGAATATTATAAAAGAATAAAAAAAAATCCTGTTAGTATAATTTTATATCTACCAGCGTTGTTAATCTTGTTCCTTTAACTTCAGACAGGCAACCTTGTAGTTATTTTTTTTGTTGTTGTTAATCTTGCTTTGTCTCACCACAGACACAGGTGTGGGTTGTGCTAAAGAAATATTTCTGCCTGCTTTCTCTTCAAATATAAAGATAATGTGTTTGGACTTGAAGTGTGTGAATCATTTGCTGTGTGCTGAATTTTCAGTGTACTTATACTGCATGAATCACCATTCGTTTTTATTGAGCAATTGTGTACTGAGTCACACATTAATTTCGGTAGAGATTTTGTGGCCTATATTTCTTAGCATAAAGATTAGACAAGTAGAAACTCAATCGGCATAATTACTGCCAAGAACAATAAAATAAAGTGTATTTTATATTCCCATTGCAGAAAGACAGGTTGGTCAGGTTAGAAATACCTTTGGGAAAAAAACGCAGCTTTGAAACAGAATGTTTTTCTGCTTTTCATAGAAGCAGAAAATTTGCAACTGTGGCTGAGAGCTGGTTGGTAGTGAACTGTCTTTGACTGTGCTCTCCCAGGTTCTGGTCTTCTGTGTGTCAAAATACTTAATTTATTTAGATCTTATTGGATTCTAATTGGGTTCCGCTGCTGGTAGGAAGAAGCTTGCAGATTGGGTTTGCAATAAGTCTTATATCCCCAAAACTCTTCTTAGAACTTAATAATTTCTTTCCTGAGTGTAAAATAGAACAATAAATGTCAATTTCCAGAGTCAACTTATTTTTTTAAAAGATACCGTGCATTATTTGTCAGGTTTTTTAGCTCCTTCTGTGCCAACTGTCTTAGAAAAACACTGTTCTTTGAAGTTATTTATCATAAACCCTGAAGAAAGAGGGGGGGAGAGTGTTCCCTGGGCTGTGTTTAGGAAGCACTGCCTTACATTGCAATATGTCAAGTATTTGTGAGAGGGAGGGATTTTCTCAGTGTCAGATTATTTTAATAGAACTCTCCATTTAGGAAGATGAAATTTATAGTACTAATTTTTTCTCTTAAAAAAGCATTCAAGATTCTTCTCTCAGTCAATGGGAATACTCACTGTATCTCGTATGCAGAAGTCGGGATTGTCTTACAGTCCAAAATATTTACATGATGTATTCATGCTATATAGAAAGCTGTTAAAATAATTCATAGATATCCCCAGAAATAGCTTGAGATGGATATTTGAGTACAACTTTGTCATTGACATAGACTGAAATAACTAACCCGGACCACATCTTTCTTAGGAAATAGGGGTGTTAATTTTGAAATCCATTTAACTGGATGTGATTCATATCTTCGGACAAATCAGACTCCAAGCACCCCTGAAGTCTTGTGTTGTTCTTCATGGCCAGCTGTGTTTATGAAGTGATGTAATGATAATGCAGAATATTGAAGAGTACTGTATACGTACCCGGTTGAACAGGTTTATTTGAGGGTGAAACAACCAAATGTAGAAGGCTAGAGCGATACCCAGCAAACATCCTAGGCTGCATGCAATGCCAGGTTGACAGTCTCCAAGCTCAAGGAGGAGGTAGCTTCTGGTTTGGCCCGCAGCAGAACAAGAAATATGGAGATCTCCACAGAGGATAACAAATAGCCCAAACCCGAAAGGCATTGACTGAGAGCCCTTTTGCCTCCTTTAAGTGTGGATGGCACTTAGAGCTACATTTAATACACCTTTTCTGCAAAATAGAGGAATTGGACCTTCAGCAATCAGTTTTGCGGGGCTTCTTCAAAGACTGCATGCAGTCTTTTTCCAGGGCACTAATAGGGTAAATAATTGGTAGTGACAAACAAATGGGAACTGCCAAATAAGAACTGCTGGTGAATGTAATTGTGGAAGTGTTTTACAGTCCTGAGGGTTGTTAATAAAACCCTGACTGACTGTTATCATCAATTCTCTTTGACAGTTTGTACAAAGCGCAAAGAAAACACTGTGACATTTCGGGTGACCTATTGTGCCGTTTGTAGGAAATGGGTATGAGAAAAGCAAATATGAAATATGTTCATTTTCAGTATTGTATTTACATATAAACATTTTACTACATTACTATATCCATAATGTTATCAAAAGAGCCACAGTGAAGTCTGCTACAGAGGCCCTAATTCAGGAAAGGTTCTTTGTTTGACTCAGAAAGTAATCACATGCTTGCAATTAAAGAGATGATGGGGAGTTTACTGAGGCCAATACAAATATTTCCATTGATTGTAATATACTTTGATCTTGGTTCTAGGCATTTTTCTCACTAGTAATGAACTTTTAACATACTTTTAACTGCTTTCCTAAATCAGTGCTGTGGGTATCCTGCGCCCGCTGCGGTGCCAGGCACGTTAGGAAAGCTTCTGCCCTGCAGCTTGATTTCAGAGACAGTTCTGAGAAGACAGGCTCATCTTCCCTATTTCACATCTTGGGGAGCTGCATGGATGCAACGATACATCAGCCAGCAGGGACTTTCCTACACTTTGAAGAGGGTGTAAGGAGAGGAATTAGTAAACACAGAGCTGAGACAGTAACATTACTGTCATGCAATGTCGATGTCTGCACATTACAGAAAGCGGGTTTTAGCCTGCTAAAACAGCCCTTCTCTTAATGCAATGACTGTACCCTTTGGCAGAGTGAAAAATATAATATTTGTCTCTATTGGAGAAAAACATGGTATCTGATCTAATAATAATCCATTTCATCCTCTTGTCAGTAGAACATAAATCTATAATCCCCACACTGTAGACCTGGGATAAGTTTGGGTCTGTGAGGCTCTAGTAAGAGGTCCATAGGTCCAGACCCGCTGCTAATAGTTTTGGTTCATTACGAGTGGGTTCAGATGTGGTAGCTCTTGACCATGAAGATTTAAGGCAATCTGTCTCAAAAAGTTGGGAACTGACTTGTTTAAACCAAACACTACAAAATATAAAACAATGTCCTCTGGCTTCACATATGTGTTTCAGCTGGAACAACAAATGTTGACATATCCACTTACATATGCCCAGAACGTTGAAAAGAGTTCCATGGGAATAGCTGGGAACCCATAATACCAGCACACTCGTGATGATCACAGTGGTGAAAAAAAGTAGATATGAAACTAGACAATACACTGAAAGAGCATAACTGACTGTATTTTTCAGACGAGTGCTGAGTTTAGATTTGCAAAAGAAATTGGTTTTCGTATGTAGAAAACCAACATGTGAGATGAACAAACGTACAAAAATAACATCTTTTTGGTTTCTTTGCAACATGATTATAAATAGAAGTGAAGCCTTTTATGAGAGGAATTTTAATGATGTTCTTCCCAATGTGAATTATGTTTCCACTTAGATTTGCTAAATGGTGGCATGGGAATCGGACACATCTAATTATTGCATTTTTTTTAAATCATCAGCCTTGTGATCATTCAATATTATTTCTAAATTAACACTGTATGAGCAGAGAGTTTTGTTATGCTATGTTATGTTGCATATTTCTTCAATAATGTATGCATCCTAGTTTATGAAAAGATTGTCTAATTAATAGTCTCTAGGCTTCCAATTTACAGTAAAATCCTTATTTCTTTCTTTAATGCCTTCCAATGACAAAAAAAAATGAAGACAGATAAATGAAAAATGAAGACAGATAAATTCTTGTCATTTAAAGCTATTTGCAATAACTTCTTATTAATAACACATAAATTTTCAGTCTTGTTTGTAAATTTTAACATTCGGCTGAAATGTCACAGTAAAGTGTTTGTGGGACAATTTAGACTCCAGATATCCTTATCTGGATGATATTTCTGTAACTCCATTGGTTTAAATAGAACTATGCCCTTAACCATCACCTTCTCTGTGCACTTTAGTAAGCACTAAGGCTATTTGATTATATTTTGACTATGTCATGCAATATCTGCAGAAACAATGAATAGAATAGATTTTGACGATTGGAATGTCTTCAGACCGTCTGTTGGCATTTCCACTATTAATTCTATTTTTTGCTGAAGCTTGGTAAGCAAAGTCTGAGGAATCTGTTATTTACTGAAGGATTATATCCTGCTGTGTTTATGGAGTCATTCAGATTATATTTATCTCATTTGGCCACATCAACACTGCCTTAACTAACAATTTTTCCATGTGAGATTCCACGTTGTAAATCAAGAAGGGTGGGCTTGGCTTCTACCTCAGCGGAGGCAGGTGTAACCAGAATTCACTGGGAAAATCGTGTTTAAGTGGATGACATCATTCTCTCTTAGTTTGTTTTTAATTAAGTTGCTGCCGCATAGGGCAAAGGAGAGAGAAATCTCCTTTACTGGCCAGAGTGTGTCTGTGGCAACCTGTAACGTGTGTGCATTGCCATGCCTCTAAGAGCCTGGGTCATCTCGAGTCACTTAGCTATGTTAAATCACAGAGTGTGTAGAAGGAAGTGTTAAGGTGGATGATTATCCTCCATCACGTAATGTTTTGAAAATGTGTTTGGTTGTATAGTAGTAAAGTTTTTGTTGGTTTTATTCCTATTGGACTTCCCCCTCAAGTCCTTAATTTTGTGATAATATTACAAATACTTCCAATATAAGAAAGATTTTGAACCTCACCTACGCTGTGGTGTTTCAGCAGACAGTATTCAGCTTGTTCCAGCTGAACAAGCATCATGTTGTGTGATAGCAGAGCTGTAGATCATGAACTAAACATACAGCTTTTACAACTAAGAAATAACCAGAAAATAAAATGAAGAGGTTTTGCCGCATTTTGGAATTAAATAATTAATAGTGGATCTATTTTGATGCTGCATCGTCTAACTATATGTCATTTTTTTTGTTGGCAGTTGATGAAGACTGTGAATAAAATGTGCCCGAATATCACAAGAATTTACAATATTGGAAAAAGCAACCAAGGACTAAAGCTGTATGCTGTCGAGATTTCTGACAACCCAGGAGAACACGAAGTTGGTTAGGATTTAGTCTAACTAAATCTGTTGAAGGGTGTTGGGATTTGTCTTTTTTTTATCCTCATTCTCTGTATCCGCAGTAATTATCACTGATGGAATTATATTCACGGCAGCAAAGATTTCAAATGTATGTGGGAGGAACTTCAGCGCTATATTTCTAAATTGGGAAGAGGAGGGTGAGCACATATAGAAGGCATTTTGAATGTGGGATCAAATTCTTTAATAATAATGAGTTTTATTCTTTACAATAACAAAAAGTGAATTTTAGTACTGGGGAATGGATTTTAGTTGTGGGGATTTATGTCACTTTGATAGAAATTTACCTTTTTTATATGGGGTGAATGTATTGCAAGCAAGGACAGGTCAAATCTCCCAAATCATCTTTCACTGATGACTGTTGGCGTGCAATTTCCTATGGTGATATAATTCTTCAGAATAGAAACTCATTCAGTCTTTGGTCCTTCTGTGGAGAAAAAAAAAGATCTCACTATGATAGTGCCTGGGGCAGCTGTTGGACTAAAGGCATCTTGTGCTTTGCTATGTCCATAAATACCTTGATATGTGTTCATCCCACCCCAGGAAGAATGCTGCAACGTGCTCCTAAGACATCTCTCTACTTTGCCGTAAGGGATGGAGCACAATAGATGTAACCTCTCAGTAGACTTGGGGCTGAACTTAGACTGCAGTCTCTGAATCTCAGATGTTAACACCAGCATAATTCATCTGATCTGCCTTGTCCACTTACCTATTTCTGAAAATCCTGCAGAAAACATGCAAGGAGTGTTTCATGGGCCAGACAAACTGGGAGGGTGGATCCAGCCACAAGCCATAGCTCGGCCTGTTAGGGTCTGTCCTGTTGATGTTTGCAAGTGTTATTCATACAAAGGACAACTAAATTATGGGGCTTTTTTTAACAGCTGACACTATTCGTAATCATCTCGGAAGTATTTTGTAGTTGAGGGCAAGTATTGTGCCATTCAGTAGAACCTTGAAAAATATATGTGAACCTGTTTTTTGATTAGTGAAGTAAAAGGAGTGTGTGAAGTCAGAGATCAATTTGGTACAGTTACTGGCTGTTATCTTTAAAAGCCTTAACATCTGTTCCAAAGAACTACCAGCAATGTATTTTTCATGTCATCTGTAGACTGTCAAAGCTTTTAAAATCTACCTGTAACATGCTGAAATTGTGAGTATAGTTAAAAATCTGTTTAATGGAAAGTGGGTTTTGGAGGTTTTACACAGTGGCTTTAGATATCACTGATACGTAAGCCTGTTCTTTTAAAACAGCAACAGAAAGTAATTATTTGTTTCTGTAACGTTACATTTTCCCCTATCGTTTGTTCAGTTAAGGCATTTCTCCAGCTCTCCTTAAGTGAAATGTTGCTGACTGACATCAGTGAAATTTGGCTGCTCTGACTACGCTTCTGCCCCATGTGTTTTCAACAGGTGAACCAGAATTTCGGTACATTGCAGGAGCTCATGGGAATGAAGTGCTTGGACGTGAGCTAATCCTTTTGTTAATGCAGTTCATGTGTCAGGAATACCTGGCTGGGAACCCGCGCATTGTACATCTCATTGAGGATACCAGAATCCACCTCCTGCCCTCAATCAACCCGGATGGATATGACAAGGCATATAAAGCGGTAATATGGTTGTGAACATATCAAGGAATTGTTTTTGTTCTGTTAGATTAATGAAACGTGCTCCTGTGGTCATTTTTTTCCAAAGATCATATTTTACAAGTAATCAAAGTAAACAAATTAAAAAATAAACACATCAAAGCAAACATAAACCACTGAAACATCTCACTCAGAAGAAAAGCTGAAAGAAGCAGTATTCTATGTGACATTGGCTAACGGGAAGATGTGTATGGAAAGGAGGGGCACGAAGACTGCCAGAACAAACCATACTGAGGTATATAGATCAACGGGAACACCATTATGGAAAATTGAAAATTCACGCAGTCTGTTTCTCATGACAAACTAAGCTAAGCACATGAAAATTTGCTTTCCTCTGGAGCTGAAGTTTAATAGTACATCTTTAAGGAGAGCACAATGTGTTGGGCATCATAATAATTCAGTCTGGAAGAAGGCAGACACCAGGAGGAAAAATTGCAGGAGCTGGTCAAATGCACTAGAAAATCTTCCAGGGCAGTCTGTAGAAGACTGGAATACAAAAGTCACACTCACAGCCGTGGAAGGGAATATATGCCATCTCCACTGCAACCCAGGGGAAAACCCGTCTTAAATAGAATCCTTGAAAACAAACCAGAACATTTTGGATAACCCCAAGTAATTTTTCATGGGTTTTGCTTCACCTCATTCAAGGTTTCATACAAAATGAAAAAAAGCCAATTATTCATTTCAGCTAATTAAATAATTCATCCTTCCATTTCTCTGTATACAGTTATCTCTGACACATCCCCAAACACTTTGCTGAGGGCTCACAGGTTGTCGTATTCTGAATGAACATTTATCTTTTTTTTCTTCTATTTTTTTTTCCTTTTTTTTTTTTAAATCGCAGGGTTCGGAATTAGGTGGCTGGTCTTTAGGACGATGGACTCAGGATGGCATTGACATCAACAATAATTTCCCTGATTTAAACTCTTTGCTCTGGGAGTCTGAAGATGAGAAGAAGAGTAAAAGAAAAGTTCCAAACCATCACATCCCGATCCCTGACTGGTACCTGTCTGAAAATGCCACCGTGAGTAAGACCAGAGAGAGGGGAACACAAAGGCTGGGGCAGGCTGAAAGAGTGAGCTTTACAACCTTTCTCAAGAAATGAGTGACTTGTAGGTGAAGTTACATGCCTGGTCTCAGCTACTTGTCTAGGCTTCCTTGTTAGTCAACCGAAATAAAAATGCACCACAAAAGTACCGTTCACCCCCATAATTTAGAGGCAGCCCTTGGGAAGGGAACAGCTTCCCAGAGGATCTTCTTTTCCCTGAGCTATTGCAAGAACCTGGAGGACTTGATACCCAACTTTTAGGCAGCCACAGATAGACAAAGAGAAACCCACTGCAGGGCTCAGTCCTGCGACTCAGGCTTCTCCCTGGTTTTGCAGTGCAGATGAGCTCTTTGCAAACTCAGTCTCCATACAGATTTCTCCTGAGGTTGTCTCGATGTTCTTATTTGAAATAACACAGCAAACACTGAGGCATATGCAAAACCAATGTAGTGGCTTATGCTAAAGTCATTTATCAGATTATAGTGCCAAAAATTTAACTTATTTTTGCACGGCCTTTTAAATATAATGGCAACTATTTATAGTGGCTGAGATTCCCCTAGTTGGAAGGGAAGGCACTTAGCTGTGGCAGTTCTGTGGGCTTTAGAAATATTTCTGTGTTTAAAATCCCTTATTTCAAAAACTCATTTCAGGCGATAGCAGGGGGAGCAGTGTCATGGTCTGACATCTCTGTCGGTTGCTGCTCTTGGCCTCACTCTACGTAGATATTCCTGCTGCAGAAATTACTAACGGCAGGCACCGTAATTTAAAGAAGCCCTTCTCCTTGGCCACGTCCCTTGTGCTGGCTACTCAATCCATGCTAAGAAACTCACAGTGCGACTCCTTCATCTGGTCTACCTTTGAAAGAAGATTATCAGATTTCACAGGTTGAATCAAAGCTGCTGTTTCTTTTTCTCCCAGGTGGCAGTTGAGACGCGGGCAATAATAGCATGGATGGAAAAAATTCCTTTTGTGCTGGGTGGCAATTTGCAGGGAGGAGAGCTGGTGGTGGCGTACCCCTACGATATGGTGCGATCGATGTGGAAAACCCAGGATTACACACCTACCCCAGACGACCACGTCTTTCGCTGGCTTGCATATTCCTATGCCTCCACTCACCGCCTGATGACAGATGCGAGAAGGAGAGCGTGTCACACAGAGGATTTCCAAAAGGAGGATGGCACTGTTAACGGAGCCTCCTGGCATACTGTGGCTGGAAGTAAGTGTCTGTAGAAACTGCAGTTAGCATTACCTTGCTAAATATGATAATGCCATCACTGCCTGGTGTGCTTTGCAGTGGCAATGGCGGTAAAACCTGTGCACTAAGAGGAGAATTTCCCCATCTGAAAGTCCGTTCGCTGCATTTCATCAGGTATCAGAGGGCTGAAGGAGACTGTGTCACTAATACCTGGTGACCGTTTCATTTACTACTGAGGTTTCCGAAACTGCACGTACAATACGCTACTTTGATGGATTCTATACATTCAAGTTGGTTTGTCAGGACAAAACCAACCCAGTCTTAACCCCCTAGGAGGGGGGAACCTGTCAGCCTTTGCCATCTCAGGGGGTGCCAACAGAAAAATGCTGCCAAACAGCAGAGGTAACCAGTGTCAGAGCCAAAACGGCGACTCCCAAACCAGCCTGGGAGCCTGGGGAGAGACCCCAGTGGCCCTTGGATAAGAAAATCATGATTTCAGCCTCCTGCTCACTGAACTCAGTTGCAGATCAGCCCCCACTCATACTCACTTTGAGTTGTAAAAACATGCCACAAAAAGCTGCTGCTCGCCTGCTACCATCCTATTATTAAAAGACCTGGACGTGCTTACACTTAAACTTTGCACGGGCTTCGTAGGCCTTTCTGCTGCCAGAATAAATGACGGATTGCATCGCTCACCCTCTGCCCAAGCCTATGGCCATGTCAAGGAGCGCGAAGGGGAAGCCGTTCCCTGTAGTGCAGATAAAGCATCGATTTCTAGGAAAGCCCAATTAGAGGCACATTTTTAACAGCAATAGGCGCGGTTATCTCTATGGGTGTACGCTTCAAGCAGACTTGGAACAAGCACACTGCTGATTCATCACAGTTCTGCTCAAAATCTTTGGTTTTTTATAAGTACATCAGTTAGACAATGTATTCTATGAAATTAAGAAATCAGTTGTGCATCTGCCATCACGTGAATGACAATAGGAACAACTACAGCAGTAATGGCAAACAGATGCAAGTGATCGTTGGTGCAGACCACGTTTTATTGGAGCTGGCTCTTGTTTGTAACTTGCAGGTATTTTCACTGCATAAACGTTTCCAAATTTTGGACACAACTTTTATGGCTTTTACATTGGCCTGTGTAAAGTTAATGTTGGCCAGCCTTTAAAGGCTAGAGCCAAGAATTAACTTTTCAAATATTTTTTCAGGAGGTTAAAAAGTGCTGGGTGAATTCCAGGGGGGAGGAAGGAACTGCTTATATCACAAGGCCAATGCCTGACAATACATTTCTATGCATTTCTGCAAATTCTAAAAAAACCCTCTGAATGCTAACTTGACCTCTTAATTATCTAATTTATGAGTTTAATTTTCCTAAGTGCTATAAGAAACATGATTATGAATCGATCCAGAAAAGATGACATTGGCCACGTCACCAACAGCTGTCACACTAAGTTACATTAAGTAAGGATATACAATATAGGCGCTGAATAGTATCTTGATTTCTTAGTAACAATTGCATCTTGGATTTGGTTCATCTGATTTGTTTTATTGCTTTATGATGTTTCTCATTATACTTTACATCCTGCTCTCTTCCATTGTAATAAGACTTCCAAGATCGTCTTTGAGAAAAATGCTAGAATATTGCTTTTACTTTCAATTCGTCGCCTCTTGGACTCCAGAGTAAACCTGAAAAGATGTGGTTTCCACTTGAGCTCAGCCTCCAACCTGCAGGATGGTTTTAGACCTTTCTCTATGTAGACAAATGGAAGAGAGTGATTTGTATTGCAGATACATATATGCAGACATATAGATGTATTGCAGCTGATAGTTAACCAATGGCACCTTGTGTTGTAAAGGGTGGTCCAAATATGATTCTAGATTTGGAGACCGATTTCCCCTATGGCTTTTCACTCTATAATTCCCTGACTAGATAGATGTAGTTGTATAGCTCACTCCACTTTTTCTGTTTGTTTACCTTTCAGATCAACATGTAACACTTGCTTCCCCGAACCCCCTGCTTGCTTAATATCTGACGTGAAGGTGACACCCCAATATATCGCTTGCAGAAAGCTGCCCCACCTGTCCTTTGGCGTGGGTGGCACCTCCTGGCTGTAGCACAGCCTGAAGCTGCCCATCCTCTCTCTCCTCATCCACCTGCTGCCTGGCCTTGCAGCGATCATGCCTATAAACTTTTCACTGCTCATGCCATGGGAAAATTTATAAGGGATTTCTCTAATTCCTTTTCAGCACCAGAAAGTCCCTAAGAAGAATGTGCACCGCAGATATCTTGCACAGATATCGAAAACCTCTGTATGCCTTTGAAACCCAGCCATACAATCTCCTGCACATATTTTGGGCTGCAACGAATGCAAGTTCTTCAGCAATTTTACATATAATGTTTCTGCACTGGGTGAACTGCACGAAGGCAAAGAACAGACGAATTTCATTTTATTTCCAGTGTTTTCAAGGCTGGATTTGCATGTTTCAGACACTACACGGAGAGTTGCTCTTGGCAACGTTAAGCCATTTTCTTAAATACCTGTATTAAAACTGAGCAATCACTGTGTATCGCAAAACATTTCATGATATATTAATCAGGATGCGATACAGTACGTGAGGGGAAAATAACTGTGGCTGTTTCTCAAACAGAGGGGAAGCACGTTTATGCAGAGTAGCATATGCCACTGTCTGATATTTAGGCTTTCCTCCTCAACAAAAGTGAAAAGCTTAACATCTGTATTATATAATCCTCCTGCTCTGCATCCAGAAGGCACGGAGGGCTCGTTAAATACTTGACTACTGCTCTACGGTAATCGGACAGGACTTGGGGGCGGTTAACTCTTTTCAATCAGAAGCACTTGGTAAATGCATTTCCTGCTAATCTTTGCCATTTAAAATATAACAATTAATGAACATTAATAAATGTTTTTAAAAATAGTTTTTTATTAGAAGTGCAGGTCGAATAAGGAATGAAGCTCGCATCATTTCTTCCTCTAGTGTTCATGTAATGTATCATGTTATCTGTGTGATTGTGGAGAACTAATAAATGGAATTTTCCAAGGGAAAAATAATCTTGAGAAACAAGAGAGAAACCTGGAGAACGGAAATGTTTGAGATCTGTATATAAACACAGTCTTCCTTAGTGCTCAGGACCTTTGCAAAGGTCACAGCGTTGTCTGTAATGTAGACTTAAACTGCAGCTCCTCAGAAGTCAGAGGCACTGAGGTTCCTGGGTTTTGATTAGGACATATTACTGATGGAAATCCCTATTGCAGAGCCGTGGTAGAGATTCCAGTCCTCTGCAAAGCCGTAATAGGGAAAAACCAGAATAGATACTTTCATTCCTTACCAGATAACAGACACCACATATAACTTAAAAGAATTATTGCTACCTTGATTTTTCTGGCTTTCCTATCATTTAGATTATTTATGTGGGAAAACATTTAGACTGAGAAACTATTTCATCAACTGTTCTGATAAATCATTTTTACATAACAATCACTGAGTGCCCATTACTCTGTGTCCTGGCATTTAGGGTTGTATAAATTTGGTTAATGGCCGCACATCCGTGCAAGCTAATATAGACCATTCCATTTCTATCCAGGGCAATCACAAGTGAGACCTGTCCCACGGGAATGGGTCCAGGATTAGGGAAGCTTAGTGCTTTCTTAAAAGCAAAGCACAAACTTTTTGCTGTAAACAGAGACGTTTCCTAACATCTTCCTGGTGTGCCCTCATTTTCTCCATCAATATCATAGAAACTTTATCTGGAATGCATGTAAATTGTTTGTTTTCTGCTAAATCTCTATTTCCTTTAAGTTTTGTGGTGGCAGAAGGATACTGCTCTTTGCAGCAAAGGAATTGGGGATGTGGTGCTGGGCTGACACAGTGGCCCGCGCTGTCATGCTGCAATCTTGTGTCCTCTGTTTTGAACACGACGATGGGACACCGTCTTTAGAAAGCCTTGTTTTGTTAAATGTACAGCTCTGATGTTACTCTGGTGCTTTGTTACAGGACACATGGCGTTTCCAAAAAGCTTTTGCCCTGCCAGGCCTGCAGACTAAGTCAGCTAGAAAAATACCCAGTTTGTGGTTAAATAAGTTATATTGCTTTGCTTAAAATAATCAGATCTGATCAATAGATTAAAAGAGGATATAAAATTGTTTCTTTTTTACCTCGTATCGACAGGCATAAATGACTTCAGCTATCTGCACACAAACTGCTTTGAGCTATCCATCTATGTTGGCTGTGACAAGTATCCCCACGAGAGCGAGCTGCCCGAAGAATGGGAAAACAACCGCGAATCCCTGATTGTTTTTATGGAACAGGTATTCGACAGAAGAACAACTTCTGAATAACTTGATGACTTTTTTCAGGTTGAAAGGGAGTTTCAGATTTCTGATATTTTTCTTGCATCACTAATTACATGATAATTGGTGTTTGTGATAGAAACCTTACCTATAAGCAATACTGGCATATCACTTCAGCCAGGCTGTTTTAGCTTAGGACGACAAAATAATGAAGCTCGTTAAAATTTGACACTAGTGCAAAGCTTGCTAGAAATGACAGCCAGAAAAAAATCCACCCTTACGTCTGCTGCTTTATCTGCTTGTTTTATTTGTCTCTTGAATTTGATGCCTCAGGAATCCTAACAGAATTTGTAAGCTGGTTCAAGAAGTAGCTAATGCCTGAAAGGCTGATACTGGGTTAATAATGATATTTCAAAATTGCGTGAACCATAAAGTAGGAATAGAATACACTTAATTCACATATGGAATTAACGATTTGTTGTATCTTCCTAATGATAGTACTGCTCATTGCTGTGCCATATATATTTGTTTGTTTATTCTCTCAATAGGTCCATCGAGGCATCAAAGGCATAGTAAAAGATGTGCATGGAAAGGGAATCCCAAATGCTGTTATTTCAGTAGAAGGTGTTAACCATGACATTCGCACAGGTAAAAAAATAAAAACATCAGTGCAAAGGAACAGATTTATGGTTTAAAAACAAAACACAGAACCTCATTGCAACTTCAAACTCTTTTCTGAGAAAAGCCAGCAGATAGTGTACAGTCCAAGGAGAGTGTTGCAGAAGGAGTGGCACTTGAGGAGGGAGTCACTTCTTTCCACGGTGCAGCTGCATAGACAAGAACGGAAGTATGGTTTTCCTCTCTGTCCCTCTTCCTCTTTCCATCTCTTCTGAAGTAGTGAGCAAGTAGCCTTTTATCTGCCCAAAATCAATAGCCTGAGTAAGGCTATGTCTAAAGAACTCTTAGTGCTCCTTTTGTCATGTAAAGGTAGTGCAAATCTAACCCAGAATAATTATAGCGCTGAAAAACAAGGTTGTAGGTAATGCCTTGGTGGGCAAAGAGTGTTTCTCTGGCTATTAGCAGTTATAGGACTGTGAATGCGTTGGAGATGTGATTTAGAGCTGTGTCCAGAGGAGGCACAGCTGTTGCAGGGAAGGGGGAGTTTCACAACCTGAAAAGTCTCCTGCAAAACATCACAGCTTTATAAAAGATTATTTAATGGGTCTCAGTAGAGACGCTGCTTTGCACGGGTGGATTTCAGCCCAGAGAATTACTTTTCAACACGTATGGTTTAAAAAACCCCACACAAATGGCTATTTGCCTGGTTAGCACAGTCTAGATCTATACCCAGACGCAGATAAGTATACTCAGAGTAAACTCTAAGCCTATTTAATGGCCTGGAAAGTAGTTATGGCACTAAGTAAAGAACTGCTTTAAACATACACCAGCCAATTACAGGATTAATAGTAATACCTGAAAATTGTTGTTGGCAAGTAGCAGACGGGATGGTGTCCAATGGCCGATGTGTTAGTGTAGGTACTGTACCGTGATTTAAGATACGCAGTCGCCTTAAATGGAGAAGCAACAGAGGGGATATAGAAAGGAGAGGAGCATGCGGAAAGCAATAGCAAACCAAGATGTCAGCAGGAGTCTTTAGTGATTGCACTCAAAGTGCCAGTTGCAAGAGGTTAACAAGGTTTCTGTTGGATGTTTATGGAAAAGCAGCATCATGGTGAATAACCAGACAAGTCATATTGTTGTGTACTCTAGATTTGGTTCAATATTAGACACAGGAATGCTAATTTTATGTATTGTTTATGTCCTGACTGGCATTCTGGGCCTTTCATTTGCTGCCATTTTCACGTGCTTTGCCACTGAGGTACAGTATGGCACGCTTTGACATGTAAACTGATTTCAGGCTATGGAATATCATAAAGCTTTAGACAAGAGATTTCCAAATCTTTAATGTTTGCTGCAGTAGGTTATCTGAGCCAAGAATAAATCTTGGAATATCTAACTCAGTTTATGATTAATTTTATTTCAGTGCTACTGTGTCTCAGTTGTAAAAGAAAACATTGAATGACAGATATTTAATTAGGCAATAATGATTCTGCCTTAAATATTTCAAAATAGGACCTCTGGGAAATGATAGCAGGAATTAAAGTAATCAGTTGTTTTTCCTTGTCGTGGGAGTCTTGGCAGTCTTGAAAGACTGCCATAAACTGTAGATTGTATTACTCTGTTAACAGAATTAATATATTGCTCTGGTTGAGGCCGAGTAAGTGCAATAGGTGATTAATCTCCAGCTCTCAGTACACTGGATTGCCACATGAATGAAAAATCAAGTTTAAAGACAGCAAACACGCATACAGAAAGGAGTCCTAGCGGCGTGTGTCATAAATGTGCAAGATCCCAGAATCCACCTTGTAACGCTTGGGGAATCTTGCGGATATTTACATCTAGACTTAGGGCTGAGCTTCTGTGGCTCAAGGCCATCTGCACTTGTTAGTAAAAAGTACTGATTTCATTCTTTTTAATTCTTCTTTTTAATGAGACATTTAAGCTGACACTCTGTTTGGGAATCATTTTGTAGATGGGAACATAAAAGTTCTATCTTGTTTCCTATTATACAGATAACAATGTATGTCTCATTAGTCTTTGAAACTAGAGAATTTATGTTGGAACCAAAAAGCTAAAATGACATGTATAACTCCGGAGAAAGAAGGCAAATTGCCAGCAGTCTGCTTTCATTTATACCTTTTACAATGAAAAAAGTATCCATTTAAACCTCTGAGTTGCCTTGATATAAAAATGGGCCAAGTAGGAGAAGAAGTATGGCCACTATCTCTATTCATATAAGTTTTGTTTAAAGTGAGCTAAGCTGTAAGGTATCTACTGTTTCTTTGACACATTAACGTGGTCGACTACCCTGCAGAGCCAGAAAAAAGTTGCCTGTAAAGGCCCTCTAATAACCTTTACTTGTTTGAGAATATTTCTCTGCTGCTTCTTGTGGATGAAAAAAAGTGCATGGAAAGCACTTTTTTTTTTTTTTTTTAACTTTCTCTTGGACGTACAGTATATCTTATGGGAAGAGAGGGTTGTTGACACTAAGCTAACAATATTAATAGGCTAATTGAAGTCATTGATTCTGAGAGTAAGAGCTTTGTGGAAAATTATTGCATTTTCTCTTGATGCAGATGTAACTACTGATTAAGTCTGAGTGATTACTTGTTGTTACGGTTAGATGTGGGCTGTGCTCTATGAGGTAACCTTTGGAAAAGAGTTCATCAACTGCATGACCAAATGCACCTGGACACCTTTTTTCCCCATGGTGCAAAAGCAGTTTTGTGGGTTGCTTCCTGTCATTGCACATTTTGGAAATCTCAAAGCAAATTTTGATGAAGAAATATGCAATTTCCTTCTAGGGAAACACTTCTGTATCCCAGCCTGTACCAGAGTCCAAAGAAGGATGCACATTTCTGTGTGATTTTTGCAATAAAGCATAATTAATTTAATTTCACATAATGTTAGAAATTTTTATGAATGTTTTGGTAAGTCTCATATGATTTCAGTATACAGTATGTAAGGAAACCCAAAGATTTTGAAGTAGCATTTAGTAATGTTTAATAACATTAGTCTAAGATAAGCATAATTCTGGTATAACTCTTCAGCCTCCTTCCTGGCTGCCTGTTCACTAGAGAAAAGTTAAGTTTTAGTTGTTACATGCATTGGGTGTGCAGTACTATGACTAGCTTTCCTGGACAGTCTTTTGTAGGTAACAGCATTAACGTAGATTTTTATAACGTATTTAAATTAGTAAAATTTGGTACATTTAATTGTAAATATGACACTTAATTGTAACACAGGTCTGTCCTGTCAGGCTCTGAGAGTGTTCCTCTTAAATGAAGTGTTTATGGAGTCATCTGACACATTTAATTTATAACAATACTATCTTCCTATTTTTATGCATTGCTATTTTATCTAAGCAGACATGGCAATTCTTTTCCAGACTCAATAGGAGGGGATAGTCTGCCTCCAGCCTGCTCCCACTGGAGCCTATTCTTTTAGCAAACCTATTATTTACTAAATTTATCTGTATTTTTAATTGTGTTTCTCTTGCCATCTGCTCTGAAATTTTTTGTCTACTGCATTTAATCTGATCTAAAAAAAAAGAAAGAAACTTTTAGGTTGGTATTAAATCCTGGGCAATGACAGCTGACAGGAATACTAATGTCTACTTACTTGTAAATGGAAAGGAGGTGAAGTGCATCCTGCTAACAGTTTAATATCCAGCTTTGTAATAATTTCCTGGTGGTGTGTGAATGTGTAGATTTTTTTCTGGCCTTGTGTGCGGGGTTGTGATGAACTGCCTGTTAAATGTGTCAGAAAAATGTGGGTCAGTTTTAATGTCCAGGAACTAAAGCCAACCTCTCAGCAGGAATGCATTCACAGCCATGCATGGGGTGATCCATAGGCTTTTGCCAGCCCTGTAGTATCACCAGAGCATTTACAGCTAAAAATGAGCCCTTAAGGATAAGTTCAAGAAACCTGGGCAGCTTTATGTTTTGTGTTTTGGTTAAGGTGCCAACGGACACAATAGTAAGGGACAGCTGCTCAGAGAGCCCTTCCTAAAAACGCCTGAGTCCTGAGAAACAGAAAATTTGGACCTTGATCATCACACCAAGTGGGGTCCAACTGGCTGAAAGAAAAACCTGAGCAAGCTGGTGGGCAAGAACTAACCTGATCGGGTGTGCTTCTTGCACGCAATTTCACACTTGCATTCAGAGGTTGCAATACCAGGATACAATTGATATCGTTGTTTTACTAACACTTGCTGTTTGCAAACATATTAACTATTCTACCAAGCCCTAAATTAAAATCATATTTCTCTAAACAGAGGCTGGCTAGTCTGATCTTTTCCCAAATGTAATATTTTTATCCAAATCATCTTTAGTTTTTGCAATACGCTGCATTGCAAGCGACTCAAGGCTAGTGGTAGTAAGGTTGTTGGTTCTTATCAGTGTTAAAAAAACCCAACTCCTCTTCATGCAAGAGATGTTGCATTTCTAGTTATATATAGAATTGCATATTTGAATATGTCCTTTCATTCCACAGTGGGTTTTCCCAGGATAGAGCGCAAAACTAATTTTAGATATCGGTATTTCACCTTTTTCAGTCTACAGCTAAGCACACTTGCTAGGTAAAATGATCTTTTAAAAGAAGTCTAAAACCATCTTTATGTATGTAGGCGTAACCTGAGATCATATATGGGGAAAAAAGAAGAAAACAGAAAGTCCTGATTCAAAGAGGTGTTAAAATACCTCTTGCCTTATGCGTGAGTAGTTTAGTTGCTTACAGGAGCTCTTTTCATGCACTTACAAGTAAGCAAGCGGTTAAGAACCCTGACAAATTATAGTTTGTAGGAAAATTAGTGTAACAAAACTCAAAGTAAGATTTTATGGAAGGGGATATTTACTTAGATTTCTACGTGAGTTGACATTATGCATTCAGACCTTTGCATAGTAAATAGCACCGAAACGCATGTGTCCAGGTGGTCTGGCCAGGATCGTGAGTGCGATGTGGGTACCCCACTGGAGCCTCTCTGGATTGGTTACTTAGAATTAGTTTGAGGAAGGTCTTTTATACCCCTCAGGAACCACCAACTGTTACAAGGTGACCCTTTGGCTCAGGATCTTTCTGACTTCAGCTGACAGAAATCTTAAGCCAGACTGAAGCCCATTGTCCTTCTTTCATCATTTGGAAAATATGTTTGAGGTGTGTTTTCCTGTGGGGTTGGCAGGACAAGGAGGGGTACGTGTGATGGGGGGCAACCTCAATGACCCCCTCCTGGTGTGAAGATGCAGGGTTGCTGCCTGTGCTGTCAACTTATCCATGTGTAGGTATTTCTGTATTCTCATAAACAACAACTTCCTTAAGGAGAAAGGATCAGTGTCCTGAAAACCATCTCTTTTCCTACTAGGAGCTGATGGGGATTACTGGCGTCTTCTCAACCCGGGGGAATACGTGGTGGGTGTGAAGGCAGAGGGCTACACCGCCGCTACCAAGACCTGCGAAGTCGGCTACGACATGGGAGCTACCCAGTGCGACTTCACCATCTCCAAAACCAACCTGGCGAGAATCAAGGAGATCATGAAGAAGTTTGGGAAGCAGCCGATCAGCCTGTCCATCCGGCGGCTCAGGCAGAGGGCTCGGCAGTGGCGGCAGCAGCGATAGACCTCAGCCCAGCAGCCCGCGGCATCCATGAGCTCTGCTTTTATCAGCCTGGCTGTAGTCATTAGTGAGAGTTACATAGCCTGTCTCTTCATACGTATTTCTCTGCACGAGGCCTTTCTGTTAGTGGAGCTGGATGAGTAGTGGGGTTTCTCAGTTTGGCGAAAAATCAGAAACAAAATTTAAGTTGAACCAAAATAAGCCCCGGTTTGGGGGGGAGAGGCAGGAAGAATGTAGAAAGATATTTTGAGTTAAGCTGGAATTAAATTTTTTCTTGTTGGGTTATTTAATCCTTTGTAAATCTGTTTTCTTTAAAAATAGAAAAAAGAAAAAAAAGAGATACTTATAAAGAAGTGTTGTTTTGAATGAAAAACTGAAAAAATGTTGTTTCTAACGTATAAAATTGGTATATTTTTGCAATTCAAAAAAGTTTTTACACTCTTTACATTTTATTCGCATATAGGAGGAAAGCTGAGAGGGGACAACTTCTGTTGAATATCATTAAAATTTGTGTCAAAATTTCAGTCCCCCTTTCCCTGAAGGTCCACCTTTTGACAAGCACCATAATATTGGGGGGAAAAAGCTGAAGCGAATAACCCACCTTAGCTTTTCTGCTTGGGTTGTTTATATTTAAGGATGTTTTGTGATTCCAGAGTTTAATGCCAGGAATGGTTTTCTCCTCTGGCTTTTTAAGGCTGCTTTTGTACTCTGTGAACTAAACCTAAGGAAAAGGGCATGGGATAAGGACCACTGCAGCACGGTGGCGTGGCACCCCCTCTCTAACCTGGGAGAAGGACTTGAAACAAAGCTTTTCTCGTGGATACAGCCAGTCATGTCTTGCATATGACAGGAGAGGTTTGGTCACTGGCATGTGCATAGTTCACAAATCCACTGACGTCGTATTTTTTCTTGATTCTGGCCTGCCTACAAGTGCCTTTTGTGCTCATGCACACCTTGTGCCACGGTCTTCCATGACATGCAAGGGATTTTGTATTCCTCTGCATGGTCTGCTCATCTTACCACTGCAGCTGCTGCTGCTTTTCTGGCCTTACGACTCTATGAGAGCAGGATTTGTGCTTTATTATTGGCTTTTAAGTAACAAAATTGTACAGCAGGATAGGATTGAAGTTCAGGAAAGATACAGATCAGATCTAGGAAAGAATGAACTAAATAAACACTGGTCAAACTATCAGCTGGTGAAAATCAACTTTGCTCTGTTAGCTTCAATGTTATGACCTTAATTATACCAGATGAAGGGCCAGCTGTATGATTTTAGCCAGTCAAAAGTCTGCGGCTAAATAAACATCTCTTAATATGCTTGGTAGAAAGACTGCAGCACACATTTCCAAATACAGTTCTGTTTGAAGCATTTTAATTGCTATTACAGTTTTTGCCTATTTGATATGATTCTTGGAAAAGACACTCACCAAAGTATCATTCAAAACAGAAAAAATAAAGCGCAAGTAGAAAACTTACTGTAAAAATACCACGTGCCATCTGTACTAAATCTTTTTTTCTTGTCAACGATTCTTGTAAACACATAAAGGGCAGAAGATTGCAGAATGAATAATATAATCATGCATCCTTGCATAAATAGTTGTATTCTTAAATTTCCTAGACAATTCCAGCCTATGCTTGTTCTGCAGATACCATTAAATAACAGCAATGTATTTGGCAGCAAGGGCTTAGAGAAAATAGAAGAGTGCATACCTAATTTTCTATAACTGAAATTATGGAACTCCAGCTCCCAGTCAGCATCATTTAAATTAAGTAATAGAGGTAAACAAATAATCCAATCATTGCATTAGCATTTGGAATTCTATTTTACTTATTTCACTCTATTTACCACCCTTACAACATTCTATATTCCATATATTTTTGTATAGCAAATATAACAGCAACTTGTCAAGAAGGGGTTTTTTGGCAGCTGAGAAGGGATTAATGATGTCTTTGTGCAGGTAGCGATGTGAAATAATTTTGGAATATGGAGTAATGACAGCAGACAATTTGTCAGCGGTTTAATTTGGCTTGTTCGTTGGCATATGTAGATTTTCTTACCACCACAATAGATCAGGGCCATACATGATTTTTTGCATTATGAACTGATGGAGTTTCTTAGGTGGCTTCTCTCTGGAGTTCCACGAAGGCTACCCAGTCGTCTTGCTGGGGGTGATTGGCATGCACAGGAAAACGAGGAACTAACCAGCCAAATTTAAATCACTCTGATAACAAGATTGAAGGTGGAAGCCACTATCTTAGTCCTGGCAGGTCAGTTCTTTCTACCTTGAAATAACGTTTCAGGCTGGTTTGAGGTTTACTTTACAAACTTAGAGGTCGCTATGCTCTATTCTCAGGTATGAGGTTACCTCAATGAGAAGTTATTTTTTATTTGA
This sequence comes from Fregata magnificens, assembly GCA_013389945.1. Taxonomy (NCBI): domain Eukaryota; kingdom Metazoa; phylum Chordata; class Aves; order Suliformes; family Fregatidae; genus Fregata; species Fregata magnificens. The sequence continues at coordinate 160,278 of WAAD01009999.1, read as the reverse complement.
TAGCAAGAAGTGGATTTGATGGGAAATTCTGTGATGTCTATTAGCTAAAATTGGATGGACTCTGGTTGCTGAAGACCTCAGTAACATCAGATGCTGAAGACCGTGGCCTTGGTGCTCTTTACTGGCCGTGACTAGTGCTTGCACGTACTTGGGCACAGCAGAACTATGACTAATGCAGGTGACCTTACTCCATTTTAGTCCAGGCATTACTAAATAAATGGCCTAATAGCTGTCAAGTGTACTTGTCTGTGCAATTATTTTTTGATTGTCCAGCACCTTTACACTGGAAAACACTCAAGTTCAAAGCAATTTTACCAGGAAGTTCAGATGTGTGAATATCTCGTGCTGAGATAAGATGCTTATGCCTGCCCTGAATATAATAATACTGAACTGATGTGTGCCCTATTTACTGCTATAGTTATGCACTCGGGAGTTAAAATGTTGATTTTCTTTGAAATACATAGCACCGCTATTTAACCTTTAGACAGGTCTAAACCACAAACCAATAAATCTGGATACCGGTGTTTTCTATTTATCGACCTTTCCCACATCTTTAGAACAGGTAATTTTTTCTAAATTCTGTGCTTTTGGCCTCTTTTCCTTTTAGTGTTGTAGGAAAATAGGCAACCCTGCAGAAACGAGAGGAAATAAAACTTGAGGATGGATACGCTCCTTTTATAATTACAGATCCATTTTAACAGCTACTTATACAAGGACTTTGCTAGGCTTTGATCATCCCTGATATAAAAGAAAAAAATAAAATCCTTTCCAAGTAATAAGAAATTCAGCTGCACAATCTCACCCATGCAGTGAAGGTTAAACAAATAAAAGGTTAAAACAGGACATATTCCACACTCCTTGATAATACCAGCCGTCAGTCATCTGCTCCCGCACAGAGCCTTAACAGTCATAAAATACAGTGGGAGCTGGCTGGCTTCTCCTTGACTATCCATGTCATGCTATCCAGCTATTCTTTTTTTATCTGTTTAATTATCATAACTTTTATCACCCCATATCTCAGGTTTTCTCATCCATCTTAGTAACTACAAGTACGCCAACTTCTCAAAGACAGATCTTAGTATCTGCAAATCAGCTCGGGAATGCTGAAGCCAATAAAACTGTGTCTACTAAAACTATATCTACTTACACAGGTTGGTATAAGTGTAGTGAATCTTGGTAATCTCTAACCCAAATTTAATCTGCTGGCACAGAAGACTGTGTAGGAGTATCCCTTTTACCAGGAGGTTGAGCTCTGTCTGGGTAAACACACTGATGAAAATGAATGTAAATGAAGTTATTGACTATGCTGGTGAAGAAATGCATTTTTTCGTTGGATATTTTAAGCCTATCACATATTTTCAGCTTCTGCCACCGACTACTTTCCTTTCTTTTACCCATGTATAGTTGTGGTTTTTTCCTCTAACTTCAGTTCCTTATTTTCAGCGAATATGGGACATCTTCCCAAAGTGTGGATTTCAGCAGTCACTGACAGAGTTATACAGCCAGATTTCCTTGCCTCTTTTATCATGCTGTGGTAGGTGGTTGACCTTTTTGAGAAACACCGGAACAGAGATGAGTTAACTTAAAACAGGGTACAAGTGGTTTCACACCAATGACTTTCACTAGTTAACCTTTAAAAATTGGCATATATTTGCTATGGGTCTGAAAATGCCTGAGTTTGGAGGAAAATGTGCCTCTTCACCATTTCTCTTTGTAATTCATCTCTGTGTGAATTCAGTCATAATACCACAAGCCTTAGGGAGGAAGTACAAAAGCACTTACAAGTCGTATAAATTGTGGCAGCATCACCTCCTGCAGCAGTGCACTGCTGTGCTGGCACAGAAACGCCGCAGGACAATCAGCTCTGTGTATACCTACCAACTATCCAGCAGGAGCCCAAAGAAGCTCTATTTCATACTCAGTAAGAGGATACAACTTTCCAAAAGTCTTTTTCCTTTCTTACTGGAGCAGTTGCAGACATGGAAAGAGGGTCAGTGATTTTTACAGTTGATTTCATGGATAATTTTAGTACCGCTTTTTCCTCTGCTTCTTTGTGCTATCTTAGTGGCAAGCAGTTTTCTGAGTCCTTTTCAGTCCTTAATAAATGGTTATGAAAGTTTTTTGGCTTCAGATGATTAACCTATAGAAGTTTTAGGTCTTTATTCTGGTATTTCCTTAATTTTCCAACTTTAAGTCACATCTATACACTTAGTCTAATGTGCTTACTAGTCTTTAATTTCTTTTTAAATGTCATTTAGCTTGAGATGACATTTTTGTATTTCACTGTAACACTATAATATGATTTTTGAGCTGCAAAATTTGTTCAATGAAGCCATCAAGGTGAATGCAATCTTGTGCCTGGAACAGCAAGTCACTAAATAACCATTCTCTGCCATCTTCCACTGATATGATCACCATTTTACAACATGCATAGCCAGTTTATGTCTAGGTGAGACTTACAAACTCATCAAGTCCACATTCAGATTTGCAGGACAATTTGTCGATGAGTTGTTGTGGTAGCTTCTCTGTCCTCTTAACCTGACACGTTACCCAATTTTGTTTTGGTGGAGATTTGGGTTACTGCTTCACATGAAAATTTCAAACAGTGCTGTCATGCTTATTATCTGTTCCTTGCTCATTAGGCAGAAAAAGAACATTTTTATGCCTTCCATACATTTCAGAGGGGCTGTATTGACTGGACAATTTTTGGTATAACATTTCAACTCATAACTACATGAAATGGAATACATTTATCAGTAAAAAAATGCTAATAATGGGATTTTGGAAAGCCTGTGAAAAAAGTTTAGGCAGCGAACATAAAGATACTTCATAGCTGCATGTTTACATACTTAATCTGCCTTTTTAGTTATATGAGCTTCTTCAGTCATCTGCTATAGTGCCAGGCTCAGAGAGGTTAAATCCGTCTTCCCCTCCCTTGTACCTGTGGTTTGTAGAGGCTGGATTAAACAATACCCCACAGAGTTTTTGCTCAGGCTACTTTGCTTGACTCTCTTTGCTAAACTGATCTTCAAAGACCTTTCAAGCACTTACCTCTCCCCATTAGCCAGGCTCCCAGATGAAGATCCAACCTTCATCTGTGAAGGTCATTGGAGCATGGCCGGAGTGCCAGCATCACATCTGGAGATAACATTTGGGGTCTCAAGGTACAGCAGCAATTCTGAAAGTGGGTTTTTTTCAGCAAAATACTACAAAGAAGTATTGCACTGATCTGCAAATGCCTAGTCTTTTGGCTTAATGCTATTCTAAGAGAAGGTGTGGGCAATTTAGAAAGCTCTATTTTTCCTGATCAGGTCACAGATAAAGAAAAAGTTGAAGGGCTGATGAACAGCAAATGTTGAAAAAAAAAAAAGATGAAATGATACCTCCATAAGGAATGCTTTGCATTTAGATTTATGAAGAAGTTATAGATGTATTTAAAGTTGTCTTGCAATACCTATGAATTCCATGCGAAAATGAGCACTTTTCCTAGTGGCTTAAATAATAAATGATCCTGCCCTTCACTCCATACTGAGGAATTGCAATGTCCAGAGTAGACTGGGGCTAAAAGCAGCTGAAAGATGCCATCTCAAAGGGTAAAGCATCCATGTGCACAGTGGCTTTCAAATCCAGAAAAAGATATATGGAATAGGACATATGCAGATCTAAAGAAATGTATAAATATAGAGACCCAGGATGTAACTTCAAGCATGGCAGCTTGGTAAGTGCCCATATGGAGGAAGCCCAACGAGGCTTGTGATAAAAATATATATACAGAATGGGCTCTTCAATGAGAATGAGCTGCAAAATAAAACCAACGAACCAAACAAAAAACCCAGCCCAAAACAACACTTTGCTCTTTGCAAGCAAAATAAGCAAGCAAAACCTGTCCTCTGCATGTTTGAAATAATATTTATGAATAGTAATACCAAATCACAATTATGAACAGAAAGCTTTCTCTTTTCTATTCTAAATCTGTACTGTGTATTCTGGAATACTGATGTGGTTTAGAGGAAGCAGTTAGTAACAATTCCCACCTATTATTAAAAGAAGTAATATCAACCACGAGATATTTTAATTATTCTAGTCATTAACTCTCACTTAATTTGCAGAAGCTGCTTTCCAGAATTCAATACACCACTTGTGTCAACAGCACAATCATTCTTACTAACTCTGTACTATCCCATGAGCAACAAAGAAGAACATTTAGGGTAAATCATCATTTAAAGATCTAAGGAAATTCAGCCAGCCTTATTGTCAGCAAGTAAAAATATGAAAAATGGAATTACTTTTTGTGGTTTAGATGTGACAGAAATTCAATACCTAGGTTAATAAGGATCAATGGCAGCATAATCTCACTGGAATAGACCAGGGAGATTTAAATTTGAGATCTATTTCTTACCACAAGGATCTGGATCTGATTACATAGCTTCAGGTTTTTTTTAATGTAAAAGGCGTTAAAATCACATTCCTATTTATCATAGTTTTGTGAGCCCTCTAACTCACAGGTGAATGGAATCATTAATTTGGTTGTCTCCTAGTGGCATGCCACAGCTCTAACCCAGCTCACTAATCAGCTCCTGGTGGCTCCAGGGTTGGATCAGGCTCTCACAAGCAGAACTGGTAGATTTACGGTATAATCTGGAAAGAAGTGGGAAGTGAATGGAAAAACAGACTCTGCTTCTATGATCTACCCCGTATCTGCCTAAATGCAAAAGTTTATTTTTCTATATTTGGCTAATGAATGGCATCTAGAGCCACTGTAATGAACATAATGGTTTCTAGTAACATTTCGACCCCCTATGGTTGCACGGAAAGACCGAAACCATCAAGTCAACAGCTTCACCAGAAACAAAGTGTAAGCTGTTAAATCTACCTATTCAGTTTAATTCTAAGTGGTTTTTCTATTGTTTGTTGCTATACTGCCATTTTAAAATGCTAAAATCTGTTGCTTGAGCGTTAGAACTTTGATAGTCATTCTTCAGAGTCGTATGGTCTCTGGTTTTGCTGACATTTCACAGCAGTGTTTCATTGCACACTTTATACCACTTTTGCCCTAAGAAGGTCATCGAGGATCAGTTTAATGACTCTGAGTCACTGTAAATTTGAGTACTGATGGTGCTATATTGTCAATAACCATGCCACCTTCAGCATTAAGTGATGGGCAGAACTTACGTGATTTGGAGAAAATCCAGCATTATAAAATCAGTTTCTTGCTAATGAAAGTGTTCATACAAATTAATTGATGAATTTCCATCTCGCCTTCGGAAGCAATCTATCATTCTTAAAGCAGTATGAATCTCCAGAGAGTACTTTTCAGATTATTACATTCTTTAGATGTATTATTAATTCTTTGACTGCTGGATGATTTGCTGTTAGCAGACTGAAAATCAAATGTAACAAGCCCTTGAGAATGATGGGGTTTCACCTGGCCACTTGCTTGGTGGCTTACTGGTGGTAACTCTGGGAGCAATAACGAAGAGCAAACTTTCCCTGTTTTTGAAAATGCATCATTAGTGCTGCTTGAGAAGAAATACTATGACCAGGACTGCACAAAATATAAATCAATAGAGCTTCCCTGCAACTCATCCTTGTAATCTGCAGGGAACTTGTTAGCTTCTTAGGTCTAGTGTTTCAGAAATGAGAACACAAAAAGCATGGGATTGGGGCGGGGAGAAAGATAACTGCTTTTTCAGAGAAAAGCTGAAGCATGGAGAAGAGGATTCAAGTTGAAAGCTTCTACTTGCCTCTCTGTCCTGAAAAATCTTTCCTGAACTTGTCTGTTCCTCAATTTTCAAATAGTCCTTGATTTTGAAGCAGTCGGTGAGATGGCCAACAAGGAACAGCCTAAATGGTGGCATTTGGAGATTTCCAATCCAAACCAGAGAGTTCGGAAGCGGATGCTGGCATATTTTATTTTTCCCCAAATGTTGATAACTGTAATTTTTCAAATAACAGAAAATTACTCTGAATTTTAGGATCTGGCAGGAAGGAGAGGACTGAATATTTTTCACACCAAGGGACCTGGAAGAGAGCTGGTAAAAGCTCAGGGTAGGAAATGGGATGGTCAAAGAAGCATTCATTCAATGAGTTTATGTTTTGACATGAACTTCATGTTTGGTGTGAAGGACGAAATGGTGTTATATCCTTTTCATGGCAGGAAGATGGACAGTCAGTGGAGCATGTGTGAAATAAGCCAAGCCAGGGCTCTGTTTGACTCCTGTTGCCCACAGTATTTGGCCCATACCAGGCACAGGTATGGCTCTGAATCATCACTGTCCCATAACAGAGAATCTGGAGAGAGGTGTTGAGTTGCTAGAAAGTTATTATAGAAGTATCATAAACTGCTGAGGATGTTGAAATGATCCATTCCCGATTTAAAATAAAATAAATGTCTGTTATCGGGGGGGGGGCAATAAATTCTGGAGGGGAAGGAAGAAGCAAATAAGGATGCTAAAAATAATAGAGTAGAAATGAATCTCTATGACCCACAACAATATCAGTGTGTGCGTTTACGTGCCTTGTGTAGGCATGTTGTATACACTTCATATGTTTACTTTCAGTAGACAGAAGCAATTATGAGGACAGGCAGCCCTCAGGGGACATCAACACCGCAGAGCTGCCAATTGTTTGACATTAGAAAAACCAAACTGTGCGAACGTAGCCTTATTATGGTAACAATCAGAGCAGAGTGTGGGAGTCTGTAGTATTTATCAGCTTTCCTGATTATATCTCGTTGAATTTGTTTCAGTGATGAAGCTGCAGCCTAAGAACTCAAGATGTAAAATAGTGGTTTTAGCATCCCTCCACCCCTCCAAAAAAAGAAAAAAAGGAGGGAAAAAGAAAAAAAAAACCACAAACACAAAACCCCACCCTGCTGAACAAAACCCCAAAGTCTCCTGTGACTTCTGTATCTGAAAATGCTACTTTGAAATATTTAGGAACTTGGCCATGTTTTCATATGAGTCAGGTGGTAAAGAGGCTTTTGAGAGGAAACAAGGACAAATTCTCATCTGTTGAAGCCATACAAAACCTACTGCCATCAAGACAAAATTGCCCAGCCACTTTGTCACTGCATTTGATAGACTTCCTTATCAGTAATTCAAAGACAGTGATCATGGCTTGCCAAGACTTAATTTTTATCTGATTCCTCCTGTAAAAGTATGATGATTTTCTACATCAAAATTTGTGACCCATTCCTACTTGAATGTTTATAAAAGGTCCAGCACGTTGTAGGTGCTGCTGTAAACAAACTACTAATAAAAATATGGCATTTGAGCTCTGGTAAAATGCTGCCAACCTGTATTTATACTACAGATCTCCCTGGAAGAATCTCAGCTTTTGGTTTTTTAAAAGAAATAAATTTCTAGCCTTCAGAGTTGTAGAAGAAAGCCAAAGACCAGAAGTTTGCAAGCATCTGGAGAAACCATGGCCAAATACCAATGCCCTCAATTATATTTTTTCTGTTAATTTCATTATTTTTAAGCTGAACTCATGACTTTGCCCGAGCCAGACTAGAAATTTTTAAGACATTTGACTGGTACTCTTATAAGGATATTTTGGTTTTCACTTGTTGCTTCCTAAGACTGCTTTTCTTATAGGAATTTAGTGTTTAACATTAACATTGAGCTTATAAGAACATTTTCTGTACTTAGGAGATCAATTTAATCATGGTACCCACAGTACCCTATTGCCTTTGCCCCTTCTCCCCTCTCTAAGTTGTTTACACAATATCTTATGCATTAAACATTAGCCTCCCAGAGACAGTCTAAGTCACTGCTGAAAATCACCCTGTTTTGGTGAAAAAAAAAAAAAGTTTTGTAATGTTTTTCTGTTGGCAAAAGGGAGAAATGGGGAACAGTGACAGTCCCAAGAGAGTTGGGTGTCACAGTAAGGAGATGTGGGGACCGATGTGGCACATCCTGCGTTGCACATTTATTATGGTTTGTACAGAAAACTCCCTGAAATTCAGCTGTAACTGCCTCCCTTCATCAACAAGCCATCTCTCAAAAGCTGATCACTTGTTTGGGATGGTGTAGATGACTGTGAGAGAAACAGTGTAAGGGGCAAGAAAATAACAAAAGAAAGCCCAAAAGAAACATACTGGCAGTATGGTCATGCAAAACATCCCGGAGGGAGAGGAGGCAAGACAGAAGTGACTTGGGAGCAAGAAAATGGTGTTTTTGTTTTTTATTCCTTCAGGCAAACAGTACTTCAGGTACAAATAAACTGAGTAGCATCGCTGGTGCTTGTCTCTATAACTTTTTTTTCTTGTGAAAGCAAAGTGGGTGGGGAGGGGATGGTGGCAGCAGTATTCACAGCAGTGTTTGGTAGGTTTGTGTCAGTTCACTGATGTGTTGTTCCAAAGGCGAAGGCACAATTTTCTAACTTCTGCAAGCTAAATTAGCTTTAACAATGCACATATCTGCATGTTATAAACAAATGTATTTTGGAAAACCTAGGAGACTAATTCTAAAACAGTACTGTGCTTCTTGAGTAGAAGTTCATGGGAAACATTCCTAAATGGGAGATGTCATCTTAAATTTATAGAGCCTTTCAAATACCCCATATGCAAGCACATTTCTTTCTGCAAGGCAAAAATCAGAGTTCTTGAAACCCCGATATAAAAGCATGTTAAACAATGTAAAAAACAAACAACAGGGCAGGAGAGGTCTTCATGGTCCGTGTGGTAGCTAATATTTCTTTCTTATCACTGATTCTTGAGAAGCCCCAGAAGATATCTGAGGTCATCATCTTCATCCCTTTGCTCCGAGCCAGGAACAATGTGCACATCTACCCACTCTGTCCAGGCAAACAAGATATTTAAAGCAAGCAGTTACACCACATCAAGTGATGCTAAAAGGCTGCCTGGAAGCTCCCTTGTTTCGTGCACATCAGCCGGTTGGACCAGAAGATTGAAGAACGTAGTATGGAAAGAAAAAAATATACAGTCTCTACATAAACAGAAACCAGGACATATGTCTGTTTTGATGGCTTAATGCTTCAATGCTCTATCCATAGAAGCTGCTGCTGCCAAGCTAGCACTGAGGCTGTTTCTGTTATGCTGCTGCTGTAGGAAGACTCTATGCACACATGCATTAATGATGAGAAAAACTCTGATAGCCTACTGAAGACCAAACGTGCCACCAGGTTAGGCACTAGTCTGCAAGGTGCCCCATGGCATTTCAGACCAGCTCACTGTAAGCAATAGTGTTCATGCCCCCCCCAGCCCAAAATATCTGAAATTTCTTAAACAACTTCAGTGACTCAGCAGCACCCTAAAACTGTGAACCAGCAGGGGACAATTTGTAAACAACAAACAGAACTAATTCAATCAGCTGTTCACAACAAATAATTTGAACAGCTCTGTGTGTGCAGTTAAAGCACATAATTTTATTTTATTCACATAATTTTAATGTGAAAATTATGGCAAATACACTGTCACTTTAATAGGATGATTAAGAACTGCAGGCTCCTGGGAAAAACACTTCAGCCGTGTGTGCAACTGCATCTGTTAAAAGAAGCAAAATATACAGAATAACAAGCAGTAACTCGTCAGCCCATCTGTGAGCCATGGCATGGGCCGGTAGGAACTGAAATGGAAAGAGAAATACATCGTAAGGCAGCCTGGGACCATGTACTGAAGGTGTTGAGCATAATGCAAAACATACAAGGCTGTTGCTGGTTCAGTCCCCGGTGTGGAAGCTCATGGGTCGTACCGGTGAGCCAAGCAAGTCATGTGGAGCCACGCACGGGATGCTTACCTCCCCCAGGAAACTCTTTAAAACTAATGGATATTTTGGAACACACATGGAATTTGATTTATGAAGGAAGAAAAAGTAAAATTAGAAAGGCAGAGGTAGTATCCTCACCACCTAATCAACTCAATCTAATCTGCTCACTTTTACCATAGGCAAGAATATGCCTCAGTCCTTGGAAGAAGTCTGTGCAAGTTGGCCAAAAAATAGAGGAAACAATCTAATCTAAAGTAATCAGAAGTTCTTCTGAGATGACGACCTCACTGGCTATATATATTCATTGTTTGCTGGTAGGCAGCAATATTCTTTCAGTCCCCTTGTGTAGGGGAAATGAAAATAATTATAATTTCTAAATACTAATATTTTTTATAAAAATAATTGACTAATTTTTAAGAGATAATAGATTTTATTGCCTTTGTGGTTTTCCTTTGGAGGAACACATATGTAAAACACATATGTATTTATATGCGATATAAATAGAGAAGTATATAAATATGAAAAATGCATAGACATATATTCCCTTCCTCTTCTTTCTTTTGCATTGCAAAGGAGGAACAAAGTATGAGTAAAAATATCTTTCAATGAATACTGCCTGGCTCTACAGAGTGGTCGTACATTGCTGGTTCCAGAATTACAACAACTTGAGCAAAACAGGGCCCAAGAAACTTATAACTGTGTTTATACACACCCAATAATTCGTAGCTGGAAAGAGGCTTTTAGGCAGCTGGCTGGTGTTTCAGCCAACAGTTTATCAGACCGGACACACAAGCTTTTGCTGATGAAACATTTGGACTGCATACATGCCCTGCTTTCTACCCTCCTTTAAAAAACCTCTTTTGTAAGTCAGCGCTTTGCTGGCTAGCCCTCCTGCCTGGGTCCTCTTGATCCTTCATGTTCTGTTGCGGGCACAGACACGGGAAATTGGGGAGACCTGATTTTTCCATTGCATTTATTCACATAACACTTTTGTTACAATGCTGAGCAGCCTTCCTGGAAGCACATCCTAAAATGTTACGATAATTTTTGTTGGCTTTTAGCGTTATGTTTATTTTCCCCACTGAACTAGAGGCCAGCTGCTACTGACTCAGGCTACGTTGCAAATAGCCGTGTTAAGGCTACCAAGGTCACAGAAGAAGGTGATGGTTTTTGTGACTACCAGTGACAAATATCAAATCTAGTGTAAGTTTATTGTTAAGCAAAATTGTAGACATGGCCAGGAAAGTGAGGTAAAGGCCTTGCAGTACACAGAAATTGATAAAGTTATTTCTCACCCAAATAAAGAAGACTGGTATGTCCCTCCTATATAGGATGTATGTCCTTGAATTGTCAGGCAGCGCTTCTTCAGGTGAAACGTCTACCTGTTGCTAAATATACCATTATTTAGAGAACTGTCTGTGTTCAGCATCATCTACATTTTCCTTCAGAATTAGATACCATCTGCTGCTCTGTTTTCTTTTGCCTACTGTCACAGCCGTAAGCATGTAATTACCATACTCCTACTCATTTTTTTCTTGTTCTTTTTCATTACAAGCTTAATTTCAGTCAGGTTTTGTCTTTAGCTTTCTTAAAACCTGCAATTATTAGAAGACACTGAGATCAACGGCAATGTTTTGTGCTGCACAGATATTTTTGAAATGGATTAAACGAGGACAGATGATAAAGCGCTGAAAGCAATCTTTATATGAGAAAAATGGAAGGAAAAAGCAGCCTTGTAAAAATTAACGTACCATGACTTCGCATGTATTAAAAACTTTAAATGAACTATTTTTTTTCTCATAGTGCTAAAGAAGAATTTGCAATCCTGAGAAAGTGCACGCCTTTGTAAATAATCAGTGCATCAAAGTGCCACCCTGGCTTTCTGCCCGAGTTCAGCTTCAGCCTGAGCCTCAGAGTACTTCCAGGTTTGCCGTCAGCTTCTGATTTATTCTGCTGTTGGAATTTTTATAAGTTGACGACTCTTGTGGCATCCTCACTCTCTCTGAATCCACAGTGTACAGGTGGATCTTTTTCTAGCAAAACACCTTGTGATACTGATTGCAGTAATTGTGGCCATTTTAAAACTTTAAAAAAGCACCTGCTTTTCGTAATTACTATTTTGATCTCCAGAATATCCTGGAATTTTTAGTGTCTGAAACCGCTGAGAGGCCGATCTGACAAGCAAAGCCAGCATGAGAGCTGTGCTTCTCTAAGAGCAGGAATTGACTGAATTTAGATTGAACATAGAGAAATAGCTGCTGAGAGGGTGGTTTGGGAACGGCTCTGTCCTGGGGATGGTGGCATGCAGAGCTGGCCTGGGGGAGCGGGAGCCTTGTCCCTGCTCCCCATAAAGGGATGTGGGGGTAGAGCCTGGCAGGCTCATGGCTCCTGTAGGACTTTGGGATGGAATTCTTGGAGGTGGTTTGCGGTTGAAGTCTCGGAGATGCCGCTACTCGCACATCTTATAAAACAAAGGGGGATGGAGATGTTCTAAAAACATACCAGGAAAATAAAGATATTCCTTTAGGATATGTTAATTTTGTTTAGACAAGAGTATCCACCTAAGAGCAAGACGGGAGCTCTCACAACAGCATTCAGAGAGATGAAAAGGACATTGATTATAAAAACCCACTACAGCATCTCAGGACCAACCCACCAGCCTTGGTAGCTGGCACCGTTTAAAGGACGTGAACCCTGGTCCCAGCTGCTGGGAACTGCAGAGGAGCTCTCAGCTTGTGTCAAGTGGGATATTTAGCTCCTATGTTCCCTGCCTACCTCATTTTGGTGGTGGGTATTTGTGTGTGGTGGGATGGGCTGGAGGCATCCCAGCATGGAAGGAGGCAAGGAGGAACCTGCCAGTGCTGCCCCTGCTTGTATCTCATCAAGGTTTACATATAACATAAATGTTGTATGTTATGTATATTTTATATATAAAAAACCATCGAAAACTTTCACCTATAGGGCATTGAGTGGGGAAAAGCTAAGATTTTGACTAAGTTTTTGGTAACCAAAATTTTGAAAACGTGGGGTTTTAGTTGTTGGGTTTGTTTTTTTTTTTTTTAATTCTTAATGTCCTGAAGTCTTTTCAAAAACATTGTGTGACACTGTTGCTGTTGACTCATTAGCAGCTTGGAAATAATGCAACTGAACTGTGCCAGCATCCCAATCATCTGCATGGAGAGTCTTATTGTGCAAGTGTTTATGCACTTCAAAGGAGTTTTGCAGAAGAAAAGAACTTTGGGGGTTTTTTTATGAAAGTTTCCTTTATATTTTTAGTTTCTTGTACATATAGCTTGAACTCTTCAAATTCTCACTTATTAAAATGTTTCCTCCTGAATAAGATTAAGAGCTATTCAGTTTGCATCAAGGTTTGCAGCAATCAGGTAGATAATATAGAGAGTAATCTATTTATAGGAACAGTAAAACTTTGAAATAATCTGGAGAGGATAGAGGATTTGTGGAACAACCATCACTGGGAGTTTTAAAAACCAGGTGAGGCTATCCTATGCTGGAGCTGAATTAGTTATAACTGAGCCTGCCTGAGGGCAGGGAGCCCCAAATGTCTGATTCACTATAATAGTGTCTTTAACAATTATTTTCTTATGCTCCAGTCCAAAGCATTGCAGCTGGAAGTGATTCTGTTAGCGTACATGTGACAGATTAGCCGTGATTGTAAATCTAGTGTTTATGCTTTCTTGATTGCAAATAAGGAATTTGATAGTCAAATTCTTTCAGATCTGGGACTTTACTCCAAGGCCCCCTGGACTCCGTAGAAAGTCTCTACAATGTCCTGTCAATCAGGTCCCTTCAGGCTATCTCTTAAGAACTTTCTGCTATCATTTGCTATAACATTTTATTTTAAATACTTCCTTATGGACCTATAAGAATTTTAGCTGTTTGGTATTAGTAACAGTTACAATAGAAGTGTAAAAAATAAAAAGGGTGTAGGGCTCGTATAGTAGGATTTTAGTGGTTACAAATAAATTTCAAATTAAAATTTTTCAGCAAATGTATTGAAAGAAAGACTATACATTTCAACATCAGGCCATGTCACCTTACTTCGGTATCTTACGATGTCCTGCGTGGGGTTTCCGAATTGCTCTCTGGAAATGCCTGTCTCTATTGATTGGAAAAGCAGTCCCAGGCCCCAGGCAAGACATATCACCGTATCAGCTGGCATGAAAATCTCCCTGGCAGACAGGTAAAGACAGAAAAGCAAAGCTCACTGCTGAAAACCAGCCTACAACTTAGACTCTCCGAAATAGCAGTGAAGGCTCTCATGCAAGTCCATGGTCTGTAGACCAGATTACATTAGTTTATGGGGAAGCATTCAGTTTCCTAAAGGTGGAAGGAAAATTGACTTCCTAAATTATCAAGGCACTGGACTTCCTAAAGGTATCCGATACGTTTACGGTTATTGGCAACTCTTACACTGATTAAGAAGATGAAAATGCATTTAACATACTTCGTCCTTTCTCATGTTCCTTTGAACAATGACAACTTCAGAGTGGTGGCTCGAGGACTCAGTGATGCAGGTGATAATGTGGAGAAATGTTACCTGCAAAACAGGGGTGCCGAGGCAGAGCCTGACCTGGAGCCCAGGTGTGAGTGGGCATCCCAAATACTGGGTCCCTGCTTAGGCGCTGCACCCTGCGCAGACCCTGGGACACAACATGAGCCGTCCTGGGACCAGTATGGGAACATTGAGGATGAATGACAGCCCTTGAGGGCAAAAATGCAGGTTCACTTTCTGAAATGCAATACTTTAAGTATGGTTTGTCTAAAAGGTGATAACTAATCAGACTAGAACGAGTTCGGATGCTATCACTTCGTTGGGCTGGCTGTTCCTATCATATTTGTTTTTACGAGTATGAAGTTGTTTGGATTCCAGAGAAACCCGCTTTTAAATGAAACAATTGGATTTTGACAGTTTGCCTGTGGGGAGTGGAGGGTTTACAACAGAAAGAAGTAGGAACAATAAGATAATAATACAAACATTTTTGGCTGGATCCTGCCCCAGTGAGGCTTTTCCTCAAACACTAGTGGAATGAGAGGTTTATCCCAAGACGCTAGTGAAATCTTGTGATGGTCAATTTGGAAAAATGGTAAATTTAAGATTTTGGGAGTATTAGGTTCAAGCACACAACTTCAGAAACAGAGGTAGAACAGAATAAATCAAGCCAGCATTATTTCTTCCTATATGCCATGAAAGTCAGGATTTTTAATACATAGCAACAGGAATTACTGCTGTGTAGAAAAAGTATATAATAATTTATTTTACAGTTTAAGAAGCTTACAGAACTAATGAAAGCAAAAGTGACATCACATATAGGCAGATATAGGAAAATGCTATGTAGCTGCCGTCAGTAAAATGGGAATTAGATGTGATACCTGGACAGCTAATGTGCAGTATTAATTTTTAAATTATTAAGCTGGGTGTAATGATGAAACCATTAGGAAAGATGTCAGAACATCACTTGTCATCTTGGAAGAAGGTTCTCTAAAGTGCTTTCAGGAAGTGCTGAAAAGAAAAAAAGAAATCTGAAAAGAAATATTTGCAATTTAAAGCGATAAAACTCCTTAACAAAAGCCAAAGGCAAATAGCATTAACTATGTCCAGCCTCAACTAGAAAGCTGAATCATTTAGACTGCTTAAACTTAGAATGATATGCAGTGTTTCCTCCTAGTGTTTCCTTCAGCTGAAGCCTCTGTGCATGTTCAAAATTACCATCAAAGTTAATTGATCCTAATTATCACATATAATGGTTCAGCACATGCATATTCAGATATGGGGCTTAAAGATTGATACCAGTAATTACCTGGAAAATGCTGTGCTGCAATGATCTGAATTGGTGGAGTTTAATTTAAAAAAAAAAACAAAAAACCCCAAGTGCTTCCTTATTTCAGTGTCAAGGTGAGCTCACAGCAAGGGGCTCCAGTGCTACGCATGGGCTAGCCAGAGTACAGGCAGGGCAGGAATGGCCGGAGCTGCTGCTTGCTCTTTTCTCTTGCTCAACTGGAAAAGCACCTCCTGACCTATATCTCCTTCCAAAAGCACTTTTCCTATGTTAAAGAGTAGTTTAATCTCCTCTTCCTCTGGAACGTTTTTTCTTTCTGTTGACACATCGCTAAACGTGAATAGCCACTTATTTACTGCCAGATAATTGTGTTTTCATTTGCTTTCTTTAATTTTATCTTTCATTAGAGTCTTTCTGTCAGTAAATACATTGAGAATATTCTGGGAGGGACACTAACACAAATAATTTGAGTAAAAGGCACCAATATGGGTATTTCTGTATTGTTTGCATGGCATATCTGCACACACCCATTGGAAAATGGTCTGTACAGTCACACACAGGGATATAATATCAGTTTAGGTCAGCTTGTTGTTATCTAATGGACCCTAAACCACCAGATAGCTCACAACCTTTCCCCTTCAGAGGCTTCTTGGCCACCTGGTGATGTGCTGAGATTTGCCTTCTCATGTACTGCTCCAGTGTGCGGGGGCCAGACTGACTCAAGGAATGGGGTACATCTCTAAGAGCCAACACACATCTCTTTATTCTGTGTTGGGACTCCTACAGCTTCGGCTGAGCCCCTTTTCCACATTGTACATGGCACTAAATACAAAAGAATAAATAAGTAGTTTTATTGTTTGAGGTGTCTTGTCATGCTGGATGCATATCCACTGTGTTGCTGGCATTACAGCTTCCTTTCTTCAAAAGTCTGGGTAGCAGAAGTTGGCATGATGCTTCTAACTGGGTTCTAGCATGATGCTGGCAAAAGAAAAATGTTTTATAACCATGTGGATGGCAAGTCCTTTGAAATGAGATGTGTTTTCCAGGATAATTATTCTGTCTCTGCTAAATCTCCAGGCAAAACTTTCCAGGAATTAATATTCCTTTGCATCAGCCTTTGTAATGTGAAAGGCAATATTTAGGTCCTTCCTAAGGGATGAAAAGAAGCAGTTGTAATGGAGACCAGAGCAAAATAAAACCTCCCACAGATTCAGAGGGAACAGCCTCCCAGAATTTCTCACATAGTGTTAGCGCGTTTCCTTTGGGTGTTTGTTTGAGCCTGCAGCCCAGGACAGATCCGTGATGCTGGGAAATGTCTTCCCCCTCTGAGAGGACGTTATTGTGGCATGGAGGCTTCGCAGAGCCAGCATGTCTCCAGCTTCTCCCAACGACAACAGTGAAAGCTTTGCATTTGGAGCCTGATTGTGCATTGCCTTCAGTACAAATTGAAAGTGGTTATGAAGGGAACATGAATAAATGATCCACCTCGTCCAGCCCTGCCAGCCTTTCTGAGAGCATGGTGCTAATCTGTGGAGACCATTTATGCGTGGGTGGGTGGGTGTGACAAGAAGAGAGGGCAGGCACAGAGAAAGATGGAAAAAAGAAACTTATTTGCTGAGCTGTTTAAAATAAAGGGGGGAAATGGGAACCAAAGACATAGCACAAAGCAGTCATGTTGGCTAAATCAGAAATTATTCGATGTCTGAGAATTTTGAGCTCTTCTGGGGTCTCTTCTGCTTTTCTACAGCAGAGATTTAACACTTATAAGGGAAGGAAAAGAGCCCTTAAGAGGCCTAATCTGTGCACTGGAGTGGAATTTAATCTTCAGCTCAAATCTGTCTAGAGATCACAGGGAGAAGACTGGAGATATTTGTGTTTATTTCAATGAGTGCTTACCCGCGTCTGAGTATTGAAGTTATGATGTTGTTATTAAAGCACAGTTAATGATTAAACCCTGTGAGTCAGCAGAAGAACACATTTGGGCACCAAGAGTTCGGACTTCACGCAGACAATAAAAGACCTCGGCTCTGTGAGGACTACCAGCTACTCCCTCTGCAGGGTATGTCTCTTGGGTGGCGTTCAGGACGAGTCTGAAGCCTCCAGAGACCTTTCTGTGGGAGCTCTGGGTGGGCAAGGATGCTCAGGGAGCAGCAAGAGGGAGCCCCACACTACCAGCTCACCCTAACCTTGGTTTCACACCAACTCTGAAACCTGCTCAGGATGCCAAGGAACAGCTAAATTTAAGTAGGACTGTGTATATTAAGACTAGACATATACATTAAGACTAGACATATGCATTATGTATTAAGGTTCTCCATTTATTTCACTCGTGTTGCTCATAACTGCAGTGAAGTAATATCCCATTGCAGTTCACTTTGTAGTTGTTTTCCAAAAATAAGCAGGACTGATCAGGTCACATCATTGCAAGGACGTTACAGGTTTGACTTTTGCAACAAGGAAGTGAAACAGACTTTTTAAAATGTTAACTTTTATATGAAAAAGTAGCTCACACCAAGTCATTTAATCATAATCACATTTCATTAACAGTAAATTTAACAAAATCACAATATACATATATAGTATGTATTTATTTATGTACATCACTTTCTATTAACCATTAACTCTATGTAATAAAAATATATTACATTTGATATGTATTCACAAAGCACAAGCTGTTGTAAACAGAATAGACAGCACAGGCCCCATTATTAAAAATTTGAAGTCAGGATTAAAATTTATTTTATTGTATTCCTTTAAACTATAGATACTAATATAGCAGAATTTTGTGTATCTGCCTTTACATGAATGAATCTCTATCTCTGAAATATCTATTGGGAGACTGTTGCAGTTTAGCTTACCTGGGACCCTAAAGTCCGTGTTAACCCAGGACACTCTTGAGCACATTGTCATTACAAATTGGTCTGTGCATCACTCTATCCTTGCAATTTAGAAAGGTTTTATTTATATTGCCATTTTTTCCTAAATAAATAGCTCCTGCAATTACAACCCATTGTATACAAAAAAGTAAAATGCAATAAATTATAAGGGTATATTTATAATAATATAATCAAAACATGCCCTATCTACAGCAGCTATTATTAATGTAATTCCAGACCTCTCTTTCTTCAGACTGGCTAGATAGGAAACCATCTATTTTCATTATTTGCAAAACAAAACAAAAAAGTTTAAATACACAGGCTGGACCTTTTATACTTCTCATCAAATGAATGGTCTTTACTTATCCAAGCAACCCCACTGCCCTTACAGCAAGGATTTGTAAAACCAGCCCCTAAAATTTTTTTTAAAGCAAATAATCATCTAACAATCTAATCTAAAGGAAAATGTTTATATCTAACTGTATCTGGAAAGACTGGTAATACGTTTACATTCCTGCAAGAATTCAGAAGGGAATGATTAGTGATTGCCAAATAGATGGGATTTTTTTATCCTAAAATGATCCTAAGAAAATAAAAACACTGTGAAAAAAAAATCTAAGGTTTAGAAAAATGCCCTGCGTATAAGTAAAGGTAAATCAAGGCACCTTTTAGTCATCTATTTTCCAAGGCAATCTGTGATAATAATATTTTAACATCTTATCTGGGAAGCCCTATGGTTTCTGTTATAAAAAGACCCATTCTTTTCTCTGGCTGATGCAGGTAGCTTTATTTTACTTGAATGAGGTTGGGCCAGATGGCAGAGCATGAAGAACTTGTCCCCAGCCTTGTCACATATTTGCTGCATGACCCTAAGGGCACCGAGTATTTATTGACTTTTTTTCCGAACAGAAGTCATTCAATTCATGAGATTTCTTTTTTTTTCCTCTGTAACTCATTGATCACTTTAGCAAAGCAGGAGGGTAGAGATTACCTGTCTTTGCACAACCATTTCGTTGTCAGAATGGCGGTAATGTACTTTGATATGTACCAGGCTTTTTTTTTTTTTGGTTTTGTTCATGAACTCAAGCTAGCGTAATATCATTAAATAGGACTACCTGTGATGGTTAACAACAGGAAGGCTATAGACAACTTTGCACCCTGGGCCAGGTTGCGTTCCCACTAGTATCTCGCTAGGATGAACGGGCATTTCATTCAAAAGCACTGCTTTTCTTTTTCCTTGGGAACTCTGGCTGGATCAAATCCCAGGAGGATGGAGGCTTTCAATTTTTTTGCTAGTTGTATGATTTTAAAAAAAGATTTGCTTTAAAGCTCTAATTGTATAACTACAGTGACTAGAAAGCAGTTTCCTAGTATTCAGTAATAACTCCAAATGGAGTTCCTTTTCCTAATATACCTTTGTAGATTATTAATCAAGCATGTGGACTAGTGCCTTTGGATACATTGAAACCATGTGCAATAGTACTTCTTCAAGAAAAAAGTCATATTTTACTACACAATTACCACACATGCATGCTGTCATACAGCTGATGCATTTGCTTCTCTATACACACATTTTGGAAGTGCACTTACAGTCTATAGGGCTAACCATCTTTCTTATAAATATAGACATATATGATAAACTATAGCAGCCTCTCCAGTTCATTAGATCAGCATTATTTGCTTAAAACCCAACAATCCTAAATACATATTTACATGACACACACCAAGACTACAGGTAAGAAGTAGACGTTTTACAAAGACTGCAGCAGCTCTTTTCTCCATGTAAACTTTTACACCCCCCAAAAGGGACAGCTGCCTCTTTGAGCAGGACGGTTTTCATAAAGAAACTTCACCCATCAAAGATTTTTGATATACTGAATGCTGAAAACATAAAAAGCAAATTAAAAAAAAAAATTAGATTTAAGGCTAAAATGTTATTGTTCTCACTTATTCAGGCTTGGGTAGGTTACAAAGATATCGTCCCTGATTCTGCAAAGACGTAAGCCCATGCTTCAGCCCTACCCGCTGAAGCAAACATATAGTGACCATAGGATCAGGATCTAACTGAGCTTTCTGTGCTGAATGTGATGTGCTGAAATATTTAGTGATTTTCAGGGTCAAGTAACAATGAGCTGACACAGGTGTGAAGTCTCTGGCTTTGCTTTTAGGCTTTGTTTAATCACAAGAACATTTAATTTGGGGAGAAGACAGTTCTAACAGTAGTGAAAAGCAAGGAATTTCCAAAGGGTTGTTTCAAAGGCATTCACTGCACATGTAAAGATGGATAGGACAAGATATTCAGAGCCTACATCATTTAGGATTAAGAGGGGTAGGGGAACTATGAAACATTAGACATGTGAGTCCAGAAAAAAAATAATTACTTTCTGCAAGCTACCTAAACCTCCTGGGCTTTAAGAATTAGACTGTCTCCTAAAGGCAAGGCTCATCCAGGTGTAGGTGTTTTCTGGTCATTCAAGCAATGTGAATAGTTTCCGTACAGCCTATCTGAAAACCATTAGAGTCTTCCCAACCCAACATGGACCTTCCTCTGGAGGCTTGGCTGCTCTTGTAGCCTCAGCCCACTCTATGGCAGCTACCAGGCTTGGACAGAAAATTTACCTTTCTCTTTGGAGTGAATGGATGGTTGAGAGACCTGGAGAGCTCTCAGTGTGGAAATAGGTCACTAGGAAAAGCCCACTGAAGCCAGAGTAATACATATCGTTGCAACGGCAGCAAAGCCAGTTTATAGTTCCCAACCTTCCTGGCCCTCAGCCTCCCATTCACATCTATTTCTGCCCCAGTTTTTTAACCTCTAAAGTTGTTCTGATGCAGCTGTTTTTGAAGTTAAGTCTAAGATATCTTCCCAAAATTATTTTTAAAAGGACTTATTTCCAGGAAGATTTTACTGTTGACCTGTAGCGGACTAGGATCATTTCCGAACACTAT
>WAAD01009999.1:116621-138810 GCA_013389945.1 Fregata magnificens | reverse complement strand
GATGACCTCCAGAGGTCCCATCCAACCTCAGCTGCTCTGTGATGCTGTGATATGCGTGGCTACTGCTGCAGCAGTCATCAGGTTTCATAAGGATTTGTCTGGAACTTTTTTAATATCTAGATTTGATTTTTTTTTCAGAAATAAGAGAGGTTATAAAAAGTCTGATTAAGGGCCACTAAAAAGAGGTTGTTGGGGTCTTTTACTCAAAGAGTAAAATAGGGATAGAACTTAGTTGAGAAGAGTCATGCGGTTGCCTGACATTGCAAGCAGGCACGTACGCACATGAGGAACTGACTCAATCCTGTTTACATCTTTCCATTTGTAAATACCACGAAAACAGGGCCCTACACATTTAGAAGACAGATCTATAAAACCTGGATATAGTTATCGAATGGGACCCGATCCTCAGGCAAAACAACCAACTACTACGTTGATATATGTCAGGAGAGGAGCTGGTACTTATTATTTATTCAATAAACTCTTATCAGTCTCTCATAGTTTTTGTCAAACGCAATTACCCAGATCTTCACATTCAAACTGGCTCAAAAACGTAACATAAAACAGGATCCTAGTTCACAGTTACAGCTCTGAGATTATATAAATAACTGTAAAATGAATGCAAGAAACAGCTCAGAATCTGCAAAATGACAAAGTGGACTAAATCCTCTTAATCGTCTGCCAATGTTCTGCCTGCCAAATTTACAAGATATGAAGAAAATGTTAATTGAACATGCGTGTGAGAAATAGATATTGCATATGGATCGCAGATACCAACAAACAGAAAACTGCATATTGCCTAAGCAGCTGTACAATTTTTGCACATGCAGTTCCATATTTTGGGCACACATTGTAGCCATACTTTACAAACGTTTTCAAAAATATTTAAATAACAAACGGAAAATTCCCCCCCACGCACACACGCACATTTGTGTTAGACAAGAGAACAGTTCCCCTTCATGATCAGAGATAACAAAGTATTGTGCATTACATTTACCGTTGTTATTCTATCTCACTTGAGTCAGTGTTGTATAGTACATATAATACTCAGCAGACAGTTACTCATATCTACATTCATCACTTAGACATACATTTGAGAAAATTTTGCCAGTTGCCTATAAGAATTCAGCTGAATATCTAGCACTTAACGAGCCACAGTATCGTATTTCTATTATCTTATAAAATGTCATCAGGAAATGTTAGGGTATTACTTTTATTTTGTATACTGAGTCAGTTTGTCAAGCACCAGCATTTACAACTCTCGCTTGCTTCAGATGGTAGAAATATGACAATGTGTCAGAGAGCTGATGTAAGTAAGGGGAAATTATATTTATTCTCTGTTATAAGATTCATTCTAGAAGAAAGGCACCATGAAAGAAAGACAAATTTTTAAACACATACAAGGGGAGAGATTTATTGCTCATGGTGACACATAAATCAACCACTGACCGAGGGTGATACACAAGCATAATGAGACAAGTCCAATGCTGTATTCTTCTCCATCTTTTACTAGCCCTCCCAAATGTATAATTTTTTTTTTTTCTGGGAAATGATCTTACTCTGTTTGAATAACTGATTTAAAATTTGAAATCCTTCTGGGGCTAGGTTTATCGACATACAAACCTCCCGTTGACTTTGGCAGCAGCCCCACTTCTAAGTTGACAACAGCTGTGGACTTTAACAATCATCTTGTTGCAATTTACTTAAGTAAAAGTGGTCTTAGTAAAATGTATAACAATCTGATATAGAGCTTTTTGTCTTTTTAAACTCACTAATAATCAACTTTCTAATACCTTGTATTCTGATACAATCAAGTCATCAAAATGACTTGAATTTCTTAAGAAACAAGTATTGAACCTGGCGTTTTTATCTATTGCACCTGAGAAAATTATGTTAAGCCTAAGAAGTAAAATGATTAAGATGAGGTAGACTATTTAATCTGGCTAAGGGCTAATTTTGAATGCAGTGTTGTAAAAACTTACTTAAATTCTGTGACTATATTTGTGTGTATATTTTAGTGTAATTATGGGGGGGGTTATAACTAAAATTAATAGTTAAGCTGAATATTTTTATTTACATGGTAGTTGATGATCTTCATTATGTTAATTCTTCCATTTGTAAAGCAGGTGACACTGTAAATTTATAGATGAACACGGTTCCTTGCAGCTGTAGTACCATGCCAGAGCTAATGCAAGGCTCTCTAGACCAATGACTGAGGTATCGCACCATGTTCACTGACTTTGGGGTGAAGCCCCTCACTGAGTTACCTGTCCGGGCTTTGAATCACTGGTCAGAAACTTCAGCAGTGGACACTTTTTGCAAGGTATGAAGGAAATTGTAGTTGCCATACTGTCTGTTCTATCAAAGACTTATATTCATGGTAGAGCTTGCAAAATGGAGCATGCTAACATTTGCAAAATGACTGATATTAATCATGTAGCATAAGTGATAGGGAACATACTAATTTAGCTCATTAACCTTTGCTGTCAGGGATTCTGCAGAGCTGTAGGCACCAAACAGTGCCCTTTGCTTGGGGGACACAGGAGGTGGTAACTAAAAGGTAATCCCACATTTTTAGTACTCAGGGCCTTCTTTTCTCTATATGGTCCTGACCCTATTTTCTCAATATGGTATTGCCAGTCAGAATACGAGCATGGATAGGTGGTAATATAGCCAGCTATGTCAGCTGTTATTTAAGTTGCCATTGCATGCATGCATGAAGCTTAATTAACCAAGACTATTCAAAATCTGTATTTGCCATTTACCCTCAAAAAAGAGACTGTGTACCTGATGGCCACTGGGCAGAAGCTTTCTTCACCTACCCAGCAAAAATTAATTTAATTTCTGATGTTTGCTTGCTGTTTTCTTATGGACTTTAAGTCATTTTCTGAAGAAAAATATGTGCAGAATTAAGGTCAGAACTTGTAGTAAGTCTTTTGCCAATCAAAGTATAAATGTGAAGCGTTTGAAACCAATAGTTCTTTACCTGAAAATAATTTTAAGAGATTATGAGGATGACACACTTTGTTGATGCAAGTTGTTTTAGAAATTGATTATTCCTAAAACTCATAACAACAGAAATGACGACCGATTAATTATTGCTCGTGATATTCTACAGCTTAATTAAGAAGAAAACACTAGAAAAACTATCTCATTTCATAATGTTTTCACTGAATTGAGAGAGAAGTCACTGAAAATTACCCAGGAAAGTAATTCTTCATGAGTCACTGGAGGATGGCTTCAGCATCACGTGTCTACATGACGGTTGTGAAGCCATCTACCAGCTGTAGTTGTACTTACAATGAACTAAACAATGTTTGCAAAAATTCAGATACTGTGGTGGTGTCTGAGGAAGTGTGACATGTAGGATTGTCCCAGTTTTGAAAATTTTACTGGTATTTAGGCCTATGTTAGCTGCAGGCTGAACTGAATGCATGGTAAATGTTAATAACGTTACTATGCATAGCTGCAATCTAGAGCTATAAAGATCTATACTGAAATCTCCTGAGATTTGCCCGTTCAGATGTGGATTCAGATTACTGGCTGCACTTTCATGGTGGGGTGGGGGTCTGTTATTTTTGCTCCACTTGCTTTGGAAATTATACTTTTAAACTCAGCTTTAGGCTCATCTTTAAGTAACACATCTGTAGGAAAAAACCCTGATTAATAACACCTCAGAAAAAGAGGGTTGTGGGTCGGGTTGGGTTTTTTTCCCCCCTGGGCACAGGGCCCAGTTCTGCAGCTTTGGGCAAAATCCATCTCTTTATAGCTCAGATATACTGGAAGGTAGGCAGGAGGCATCCTGACCTTTCCACCCTGTCTACCATTTTTATTTTTCTGAAATGTAATGGGGAGAAAACTAATGGGATTCTGTGGAAGTTACTTAAAAAACTCAGAGAAGACATGGCTGAATCCAGCCTGCAGCGTACTTCAAAAGTAATTTTTCTCTTCCTTCAATTCTACGGGATTGTTCAAAAAATATGTATCAGAAGAGGTTGAAAGCTATCTTGGGCACTGTATGAGTATCTAGGTAAAGATTTTTCTACTAAGCTTCTCCTGTTAAGAGTTTTTCTCCTAAGCAACTAGGCTGGGGTGGTTTTTGTAAAGCCAGATTGGCAGCTCCATTGGAGGGAGTGTTACCTGCAGCCAATGAAAAATACAGCACAAATATCCTTGTGCAGCTTTTTAGAATAATCTTACGACAGCACCAGTTTGCTCCCATTACGTTCATGAGTCCTTCTGCTGAGGACTAACTTTTTACCCTATATGTATGTGCAACTGCCAATGGAAATCAATGGGAGATTTGTATTTGCGAAGCCTGCAGGACCACAGATCAATAGCACTCTTTTAGTCGGGGGCAGGAGGTACAAAGCAGCTGCCTCCCTTAGGTGTTACATGGGCTACTGGAGGGACATGGGCTGGGCTTCAACCTGTTCATGACTGCCTCCAGAAACCTTGACAGCTGAGGATAGCTACTAGGGGTAGGCCAGTTACTTTTGTTTCCCATATATCATTTTATGTGTCTTTTAGGTCCCATACCACGCTCCTCATTCGTTCAGCTGCAATATATTCCGATTGTGCGATTCGCTTGTGAGGGCAGAGGAATTGATGGAGCTTCTTTTGAGGATCTTGTTTATGATGTCTTTCCATGTCTTCTTGTACTGATGCCGTAGCAAAGAGTACACAAAAGGGTCTGAAACAACTTTGCTGTAAGCTAAGCACTTGGAAATTATTCCCCAATGGGAATTGATGTGGACCACAGAGGATAACTCAAGAAGTCTGTGGAAAGAGGAAGGTTGAAAGAGTGAATACTCATATTAAAAACATGGAGCAACAGCAGAACTGCAAGCCAATGACACCCCCCCCCAAAAAAAACCCCAATTTATTCCTGGCCAATTGCAAGAAAACAAAACCAAGCAAAGTCATACTCCTGAAAATGTGAAGCTAGTCCTCCCCTTACACGTTTCTAAGACTGCAAATATAAACTTGAGGTCTGTTTCCCAAGGATGGGACTACACAGCTCCTATCAGAGTCTCTTGACCTCCAAACTTCAAGGCATCCTTGACTCTGTACATGTAGCTGTACATTTACTGAGGCTGGAAGTGGACCTTGGCGGTGTTGCTTCCTAAATCCTCTTGATCATTTGCCTCAATAAATGTTGAAGAATTTAGTGCAAAATGGAAGAGCTCCATCAGGATATGAGGAAGTCTTCAAAAGAGCCTATTTATTTGTTATTGGAATACACCTTTTGGAGACTAAAAACTGAGTCCAAATCTCTGATGTAGAGTTGGGTTTTCCACCCATCTGGTTCACTCGGGCCCTCAAGACACTTGATAAAGGGGCACCCCTCTCTCTAGAGTACTGTTACCTAGCCCTATTTTTACTGTCTAGTGAACACCATGTTTGGGATCATAAATACTCTGTGGTAAGCAGGTCAACACTTCACGGAAAGTTTCCTGCTGATGAAAAATATCATGCGACATCTACTCGTAAAATAATTTCCTACATAACATATCCTCAACCTTTACACTTTTAGTCTCTGTGCCAAAACATCCATATGGACAATGTGTGTTACCTTCCCTGATGACTCTAGGGTTTTCAGTCCTAATAAGATCTCTTGTTAGACAGTAACATTTTGCTTCATTTTTTTTCTTTATTTAGAGCTTTTGTTTTATGCATTTTTCTAGTAGTGTGTGTCATAAGATCATGTTTCTGGCAGCTGTATTTCATCACACACTTAATATAGCTCTAAAGGAAATGAAAGGAGTATAATCTACCTAGGTATATTTCCTGATGACTTTCACATTTATTGTCACCATTAAATCCGTCATGCACAGCAAATTTAACCACAAGTATTGTAAAAAATTATTTCTGCATAGCCTAACATAATTTTCTAAATATTGGTGCAAAACCGTACTTTGAGCACTAAAGTTTGAGATTGGGAAAGTGCCATTGCTTGGTCTCGTGGGAGCCATATTCCCCTACCATGAGCTATCTAAAAATCCAGCATCTAGTCTGAATTCATGGTTCTAGGTCCGCTCTGGAGTATCTGAGAAGCCACCTCACCAGTGCTATCTACCTTTCTTAGCCAGTCCAGGTCCTAGAGAGAGCGAGCGATGCTTTGAAACAGTTTGCCTGGGTCGTAGGAGAAGCACACAAGGAAGGAAAATTCATCATTGAGAGATGGCGTAATATATCTTGAATTTTGAAAGTGGTCAGTGTAAAGCCAAACATATACATTGGCAACAAATTCAGCAAGGCAAAACTTTTAACTCATTAGGGGAGGGAGGGAGAGAGGGAAGACCTTTATTTACTCCTCATACCTACGCTAGCACACATAGTTCATTTTGTAGTCAGACTATTTTTGACACTGAAATATTAATAACTCCACAAGGTTTCTTTCCCCATGTCTTTGAGCAACACTGAAGGCCAGTTCTGTTCAGTCTGTCTCTACAGCTGTTGAGAAACTATTGATTTTTCTAGAGGACGAACAGCCGCATGTGCTGCTAGAGCACCCTGCTATGCAATGACAATAAGATCTTTGCTGAAACTGTCTTCAGCAGCAGATGCTCTTATACCTGCCTGGAAAATACTTCAGCTGCTGATGTTTCTTCAGACAAAGCACCATTTCGAGGAGCATTCTGAATTGTGGTTCCTGCAGCAGCAATGATAATAGTGGTGGCGCTTCAAGCAGTTTAGAGATGAGGATTTTTTTTCCTCAGTCATTTTATTCTCATTCCATAAACTTTCAGTACATCGTGTTGTTTAAAATAGCGCTGGTGGATGGCACGGTCCAGTCATTTGAGCATAAAATTGGGACTAAGGAGCCTTAATTTGTTACACCACCGACTACAAGCTTCCGTCTTCTCCCTCTCTTCTGGATTGCCTAGACTACAAACTCCATGGCAAAAGCACTGTTTCTTCCTGGATTTGTGTGCTGAACCTAGCACCATGGGTCTGCAGCCAGTGCTGGGACTTTAGCCACTGTCACGGTATTGGTAATTCTAATACTGAGAATAGTTTTGTGTGCTTTGTGCTAGCAATTTGATCACTTTGTGTATCACTTCCATCGGAAGTGAGGAGCACCTGTACAATGGTGTTTTTAGGGGTGGTGGCGTTAGCCAAAGTACTCTTTGGGCTCACAGATGTGCGAGACATTTGAGGTGACCAGGCTACATTACATGAAAATACTTGGGAATTGCCCTTGCCCCTCCACTGGTGCCGCTTGGCTCAGCTGATCACTGTAAGCAACTTTGAGATACCAAAGAACCGCTCTCTCTCCCACTTCTCTCTCCTTTCATCTCGACTAAACAAATGCTGTTCTTTCAACCTCTCCTTGTAACTCATGGTTGATATCTTTCTTACAAAGTAGGATCCAAACTCAGACATAATTATCATCTACTCAAGCTGCTGGGGGGTCTCATCTGGTGTATTCTCTCTTGTTTTATAAAATGTAGCTTATGACGCCCACGTTAATATGCTCTAAAATGAGAATTGACTATTTGGAAATTAATCATCTACTGAGTCATATTTACTTTGTCATCTATCATGAGCCCTCCTTCTTCTTGTTATTCTCCACTTCACATATCTGATGCCTTCTTTGTATTTTGAATTTCATCATGTTGAATTTCATCTGGTTGATTTGCTGAATGCCTCACACATGTGAATTTGATTAGGTTTAATTAAATTCATTGGATGCTTTGAATGACCAAAATATGACAAATTTGTGTCTAAGTCTCTGTCAATCAGTTCTACAAGATGCTAACAGTCTCCATTTAAAGCATATCAAATAGACACTTCAGGGTTGCAAGACTAGGCTTGCTAATTTTACCTTCATTGACTGATCAACTAAAAAGTCTATACTTTTTTCGACAGAATTTTAAAAATTTTCTTTGCTCCCTAAGTGTCCTTGATATTTACACCTTTTGCAATTCTTGTGTATTATTTTTTTATAGTAAATTACATTTGCAAATGTCAAGCAGCAAACACAGAAATGAAGGCAAACCCTAAGCTATGCAATTCCATTTCATATACAAACAATTAAATGACAGTCTTTCAAGGCATATCACATACCTTCTTGCCTCTGAAAGAGGGCTTTGTTTCTCATTTATGAGGGAAATTATATGCATAGATTCAATTTTCTTGAAACATTTCAGCCAAAAAGAAGACATTTTCAGTGAAGGAGCATTAATATTTCAGTGCTACCTATAAATTAAATTCTACAGTATCAACTACATAATTCCCTATCTTGCTTCCATAAGCCACTCTTCTACTGTCTGGTCTTCAGTACCTTTTTATTTCAAAGCTATAAGCTGTTTTGCTGTGATATTCTGTTAATATTTTAGAAACTTATAATTCTGTAGCGTGTGTCGTGACAAATGGCTATCCAACGATTTTATTTCACTTTCAGTAAGCAAACAAGAATGCTATGTTGAAGATTAAGACCTTGATCTTTTATGCAGATAACACACACTGAACACCCTTTATATGCATGGGTGGTTTATCACTTTAGTAAAATATTTTACTGAACATGTCTACGTCCAGCTGGAGGCTACTACAATGGCAACATATCTGTTGTGCATTGCTTAACCCTGAGAACTTAACTGAGTTATGGAGAAAATTCTGAATAGAACAGAGTCTCAAACAAGCTAAAACGTCTTGTTGTTCAGGAGTGAAACAAAGCTGGCACTGCATTTTGGAGCTGGTAGATGATGAAGTTCTCACAAGAAGAAATTCAGCCCTTTCCCCAGGAATTTGGATCAGCTCTTTAAGCTTGCATTCCTAACATTTCTGTTTGTGTCTAATTCTGATTTTTTTTTCCCCCACAAAAGTCCAATAGTATCAGAATTAGACCTTAGTTGTTTCTTTTCTGTTAATGATATGAGTAAGCTGACCATGAGTTTTATCTTGGTGTTGATTTTACTTTATTTTCACTTTATTACTTGGTAGACTGAATCTTTTGTCTGCTGTCTTGCTAGTGAAAAAGCCCTATTTTAATGATTACTTCTTGATACAAAAATGACATCACAGGGATTGTTAACTGATTTACCCTTAGCCAGTTTTGCCTCTTAAGTGGTGCATGCATTACAGCTGGCCAGCTTCCGTGAGGAAGCAGACTTTTGGACTCTTGTAGCCAATCTTGCAAATCTCTTGTAGCAACTCTTGCAAACCATTGCTTTTAGCCATCACTGTTCCCCAGATCTGCAAGAACCATCTGTCAGCACAGAGATATGATCGCAAGCAGCACTGTCCAGCTTGTACCAAAAGGTTTTTCTATTGAGGAGGAAAATATCTCTACCTCACACCAGCTGAGGCTTTTGATGAAGACTAGAAGGCCACTTTCTTTGAATATGTCAACCTAAGATTGCATAGGAAAATCATGCATTTATATGCACAGACAGGCAAGAACATCATAACTTGCAGAGGAATTCTGAACTTGCTTGTCTACCTGAGCAGGATCTGCATGCAGAAGGCAGGCAACCACTTTAAAAACAGTTACCCCTTGTCCCCCAGAGATGATACAAGAGACTTTTAATCTTCTTCTGCCTGTTGCACCATCCTCCTCTGTAACCTGAGGGCTAGGGGCTATGAACTTCTTTCTGATATTACTTCAGGATTTTTAATTTAAAACCAATTTCCTTACACCTTGACAGCACTTATTAACTTACATGAGCAAAGTTCTGTATTTCAGTATGTAATGCCTGGAGTTGGAAATTAATATTAGAAATTGGTATGATTTATTTTAATTTTTCTTATGAAAAAGCTCCTTGGAGAAAATAGGTTTTGAACAGTGTTATTTAATCACATAATGATAAATATAGCAAAAGCAGACGTACACTAATAGAATTCTTACAAACCAAGAAACAAGCTATGCCTAGAAATAAATAATACAGGGTAATACATCTGTCATACCGGTACTCTAGAAGTGAATCAAGAAGAATCAGATTCTACTGATATACTACTTAAGGTCAGCCACTGAACTAATTAGAAGGGTCTTGATAAAAGAGGTGCCTAATCTGATTTTTACCTTAATGTAATCTGACAAACTCTGGTTTACCCAGAGAAGAATTTATCTGGCTGGGGTTCTAAGCGCAACTCCTTCACTGGTTCACGGAATTGCTAGAGACAACTATTTGGTTTTAGTGTGGAAGCAGAAAGATGTTGTTATAGTAAAGCCTTGTGAATTGCTGCTTTCAGGCCTCAATTCATGAACTACTTAAAAGCGTGTTTAATTTAAGTGTATTGCTGACAAGAGCTGGCTGTCCAAATAAGAGGCTGAGCAATACACTTCATCGGCTATCTTCTGTTCACTGCCTTGAACTGTGATTGATTGCCTCTATCATGTGAATGCAAAACGCTGGACATAGTCCAGAAAATAATGCCTGCTTACATAATTAAGCTCAAAAGCCTCCTA
The DNA here is from genome assembly GCA_013389945.1 of Fregata magnificens. NCBI lineage: Eukaryota > Metazoa > Chordata > Aves > Suliformes > Fregatidae > Fregata > Fregata magnificens. The sequence continues at coordinate 128,399 of WAAD01009999.1, read as the reverse complement.
ATCCCCTTGGCTTCAACACCCTCAGCCTCGTGTGTGAGGCATAGGGAAGCACAGTAATGCACATCCTCAAATACCTGTTCATGCGGCGTAGTGTCCAGTGAGGTCTCTCAAGTAGCTAAAGAAGGAATTCCCCGTAGCCTGTTGTGCAGCGATCCCCCTAGACGTGTCAGAACTGAAAAGCCCAGGAAAGTGATGGCTTCTACCCGACCTGGTACGCCTGGCCAGTGCCCAAGCCCACCCCGGTGCAGGCAAGGCTCTTCATGCATTCAGGACCCTACGTTTTGACTCTTCTCATCATCACTCTGTGGCAAAGCTATTAGTCCTCCACAGACTGAAGACTCAGGGGAACATTTAAGTGATCCTTGTATGGACTAAAGGGAGGAGGCTCAGGATTTTTCTAACCCCTCTTCTGTATCTTAGGGCTACTGGGACACAAATTAGGAAGCCACAGAGTTAAGAGGAGGTGGGGAGGTGGTGCCTGAATGCTGGGCTGAGATGCCTATGGAGAAGCACAAAAATACTTCTGACAGTCCTGGTTAGAGTACTTGGTGTCACTCAGGATGGAGCCGCAAACTATTCTGTGACTGTGACGATATTCATTAAGTTCAGACACCCAACATAAAATGAAATTTAACCATGTGTAATGAGACAAATACTCTAATATCTTATAGCCCGAGAACTAAGGCTGAATGCCTATAATTATAAATCCTTTCATACTCTTTTAGAGTGTGTGGCATAGTGTCTTCTTGTGACTACTAAGTGAAAGTGAAGGTAAATCTAGTAACACTGTTACAAATGTATTTGCAACAGTGTTACAAATAAACAGCATGAACCCGAACATAAAATCAATGGGACTTGCAGGTTTCCATTTTTACCAAGAGACTACAAGACCTTCTTGTGAATTGTTTTGTTAGAAATAGAAAATCAGGGTATTATACCAAATTGGAAAAACTTGGGGTTGGCTACATGCCCACTTATATTGAATCTTAATTCAGCTTTTCCAATGAGTTTTTTATGATGGATCTGAGTTTCACTGAAGTCCACCCCAATAATTTCTATTTGATAGCATTGGAATAGGTGAGACTTTAAAAATATTTGTTTCTTTCTCCGTTCTGCATAGCAGCATTTCAGTTTTTCCAGAGTCTTTTAATAAGGAAAGCAAGTTGTAAATTTCCTTCAACATCTAGATAACACTTTTCTGGATATACTCACTTTCTAATACCTTATGTTTCATAGGAGTAATTTTGTGTTTCCCACAGGAGCCATTTCCAAAGATAAGCTAGTAGATAGACAAGGACATCTGACCATAAATCACAAGAATTTTTTTTAGCTATAAGCCAGAACAGCTTTGATATTTGATGTTTATGACTAATAAAATCTATCCAGTTAGGCAAAACTATCGTTTGAGTTTGTGGGCCATGTTCTCACCTCAGTTGGATCTTGTTTGACCAGACTTTTACAGTCTGACCTGTTCAGACAACTGTCTTCCCCTGTAGATCACCCCCAGAACCGGGGAGGCAATCTGAGGAGTAGGTGACTACTTGACCCAGAAAAAGTCTGCAAAATCCTGTGAACTGACTTCCTAAACCACGCCCGTGCAGCCGACATATCGACTGGACTGACTGAACAGAGATTGACCTACAGACTGCTTCAGGATTGTATCAAATAAGTGCTATGACATTATATACAGTTTTGTTAGCTCAGTAAATGCAACCTCTGTCATAGGAGTAGCAACAGTGCACAAAATTTTCACAGGAGACTTGAATCATTTTCTGGCTCAGCGTGCCCTACTTCTCTGAGCTAAGAGTGCATCTCAGTAGTCTTTTCCAGTATGGAGGTTCACACTTACCTTGTAATTACATAAGGTGCAAAACAAAGTATAAAAGTGCCAATAAAGGTACTTATTTTCTTTGTTGCTCGCTGCCTCCGCCTCTTTTGTTCTTCTAGACAACGCTCTCTTACGCTGTGTGACATTCAACACAAACAAGAACATGAATCATAATAGCAGGCAGCAGATTTTAATGGCTTTACTTATGGAATTATGGAAATCAATCGTTCCAGTAAGTGCTGTATTCACATAAGCCAATACCAGGTGCACTGCATTTATATGGGACAATACCAAGTATTAATGCATTGAATGATCACCTTACCCTCCAAAAACAATTACTGAGAAATACATGGTTATATATTATATGCACACACACCCATTATATCGATTTATATATAGTCAAATTGGTGGAATTCAGCCTTGAATTCAGTTGCAGGTCCTTTTTGAATTACTGTAAGTTGTGTTTGCAGGCCAGAGTTTGCCTCATGATATTCAGAGATGTGGAAAATATCCAGAGTGGCGTAGGCAGCATGCTTCTTCCCTAGAAACAGCAATTCCAACACCGCTATCTTCAATAGGAGAAAATTCCCAGCAAGATAGAAAATAACACACAATAAAATCATGATGGGAAAAAAACATGCTCTGAACATTGAGCCCAATGTTGGAGCAATCACTATATCCTATAGCTGTGAACCGTGTGGCCATAAATCTTAAAGCAGCCGGTGCAGCTCTGCACGGCCACCGTGCTGAACGCTTTGCAAAGCCAGGAATTACGTAACAAATCCACAGCGCAGTGATGTTCTCACTCCTTGCCTCAAAGCAGCTTTCTTCCTGACTAAACAGACACAAATTAGTCACACCCTGGGTTTTTTCCTACCTGTGGCATTTTAGGACAAGAGCCTCTCCTCTGAGTTTCCCTGTGGTGTCTCACCAGACCACCAGAGAGCTGCTAAGACCCTCGGTGTGCCAGCAGGTGATGGGAGCATGGGGCTGAGACCACATTTCCACTGCAGGAAATCCCCTTTGAAATCAGCACGTTTGCTTGCCAAAAGCCTGATAACATGAAAACCCATCCTCCTTCTTCACCCGCTTGTGTAACTCCTGTGCTGGCTGTGCATTTTGAGGGAAGTGGATGAGTTACTGTCTTCTCCAGGCAGGTAGGTTGGATGGGCAGCACTGGTTGTATCTCCCAGAACCCCAGGGCCATTTGTACCTGACCTAGTCCCTTTGGGAAAGAGCAAAACCAAAGCCAGACTGCACTCCTGAAATCCCTCTCGACGCACATAGCAGCGCTGCTACGTGTTGACTCATTGCACAGGTCTCGTGGTAAAGCAATCGCGTGTCTCGGGCAAACCAAATGGTCTGGGCATTTTGTAACTGCTTGGCACCGGTCTCTCTGGTTTGACTCTAAATTTCTAATTGGTGACTCACTGTCAGGTTCCACACTCACATATGTAAATAGCTGTGAGGTTTATGGCCATACCCTTCCATTGTTTGCTATACCTGCAAATGTTTGATCATCATCTAAACGCATGTTATGTCCTGAGGATCTCAGTGTGCTTTGATGATCCCTGTGGCAGTGAATTCTTAAGTTACCTTTTGGTTGTGTTAAAGAAAACATGTTTCCTTTGACCTGTTTTATACATGGTCTTACACTGCCAGTCCCCAGAGCAGCTACCATGATGGCAATATGAACAAAATACTGGAGGAAAAGGCTTTTCTGCTTGAAATAACAAATCGTCTTGCTCTTAAAGAATATGCCTAAGTAGAATGAAAACACATCTGAAAGTGTTACATGTTCTATGTCTGAGTTATTTGCAGCAAGAAATGACAGCTGAGAAGGAAAAAAAAATCCACCTTTTCAAGGGAACCTATGTGCTTGCAGTTCTGCAAGAGCTGGAGAACTTGGAGTATTTTTAGGTGCAGACAGATGATCTTAGAGGTTCGACAGCTTTGCTTAAGACCTGTGTTATTAAATTCATAGTATCCCAGGCACACGGTGATATAGGAAAAGAAATCTCCAAAGCAGGTTCAATTACGGTGTTGTTAGGGTGTAGAGGGTGGCATATTTTTTGCCTCTAACAGTTTCCCCAGTTATACCTTTTCCCTACTGGCACATACAAAGCTGTCTTTGCCTCCTGGAGCTCACACATGACTTGGGAAATCCTGATAGACTTCAACCAATTTCATTTTTTCAGCCTTTCCAGATGTAGCTAATAAATACCACATCACAGAGGAAGGTATTTTATCTCATTCCTTCATATAGACAATGTACACAGACGAGTATTTTGCTTTTGCACACACTTTTACGCACTAAGATAAGAACATATATGCAAGTTCCATTAGTGACACTAGTAATAGAACTGGATTATTGACTAAGCTTTCATTTAAAGATTTTAATATCCTGGAAAATCTGAGATAGATCCCTTTGAAGGTTTGGTATTTTAAACAAAGTTTATGAGATACTGGACCATAAGATCTGTAAAGCTGGATACACCAAAAAGATAGTATAGATAATTTGGGTGAAGAAACACATGGGTTAAGCACTTAAGTGAAGTCTTGCCCAAACATCTCACAATACCTAAGATACCTTGGTCTTAAGAACAAAGCCAAGAAAAAGCAGTACCCAATAAAAATGCCTAAGCTAACTTGAAAGGACATGTGCCCTAAACATTCACACGATTTTGTCTGGTATTTAGAGGTTTCCTTTGTACTCGTCTTGAATGATCTTCAGAAGATCACTCGTGTCTTTCCAAGTCACAGGTAATAAAGCCATCTGTCATAACGCCTGTCGCTAAACCCCCTTGCGGGTGGATTCTAAGTCACAGGAAGCAGAAAATTGTCCGTACACATTTCTCAGTGTTGAAACTAGACTGTGCAGAAAGCCAGAAAAGTCAGGGTAGTCTAAGGTGGGATGACAAACTTTGTTCTCTCATGTTCCTTCTCCCAGCATCCATGTCTATGCTGTTAGGGACTATAGTAAACAGCAAAACTGCCTATATATATACCACGTATAATTCAAATGATGCCTTTGTTATGTCAGAGCTTTACGAATGTCACTGACTGCTCCAGGAGACCTGCAGCCTTTCTGTAGCTCTCACAGTAGGTAAGGCAACCCGAGGTCTGACCCCTTCAGCGGCGGTAGCTGTCACTGGTTAAGGCAGCACCACCATAGGCCAAATCAACCACCATTTCTGTAGTCTAGGAAAGAAGCTAAAACTCTCCTTTCTTAGAGAGAAGCACTAGAATAACCTGATGCAAGAGACAATGGTTAGTAGTACAGGTTACTCGCAGCAAAGTGGCTATACAACTCTGTCTCCTCTGAAGAAAGGAGGTATCATTCCCACAGCCCCATCGAATCCACCCCTCAGTGAGACGATTACAAAATGCAGCAACACCCTCAAATTAACATAGACCAGAAAAAATTGCAGAGGAGGAGAAATACCATTGAGATTTTTGCCCTTTTTCTAAGCTTTGCTGTGCAGTCCAGGCATACTTTAAGCATTAGGCATAACAACTGCTATTTCAAATAGCCCCAGTGGGTCTGTGGCACTGCCCTGGGAGTAACCGCTGCGTCTCATGGTGCGTGCAGGAACTAAGACCAGTCGAGGCAGAGTTTAGCAACCAGACAGCACGTAGGGCAGAAGGGTGTTTTCTCCTCTATGTGACTTGATGGATAAGGGAAGATTTATACATGTGTTTCTCAAGAACAGTAACGGGACTTGCCCAGAGTTCTTGCATTCTTGGTCAAGAGACAGATCAGACAGCTTAACTGGAGAATTTTGAGCAAATGTTTCTGTTCCTCTAACAGTGTCCTGTCCTGCCCCAATCCTTTCAGACTTATTTGCCTTAGGCTTAGGAACCCAACATACGACCTTTTTTTGAGGACAGCCACATGTGCTTTCAGTCCTGCAGCTCTGCTCCTGGCTGGCTGCAAATGGAGAGAGCTGGTGCTCACCTCCCGCTTGCAGAGCAAAGGACAGCAAGGGGGGTCAGGTGGGATGTCTGGCGTGGGACTGCCCTCTTCAACTGCTCTCGGCTTTCCCCTCTTCCAGGCAGACTTCTTCCCCCGTAGCAGACACCTCCCTGCACTGCCAGCTGCCAGCATTTTTCTGAAAGACATTTCCCTTCCCTTCAGTTTCTGACAGTCTGAACCTTAAGATCAATCTCTGACTGTCTCCCAAGCAGCACACACACCCCTCACAGCTGCTCTGTCACCCTACCTAGCCAAACCATTTTCTCCTTTTTTCCCAGGCAAATACATCAGATTCTTCCTTTTCCAATCACCTGCTCCAGCCACACTAAGCCCTAAGCCAAACTAGTTCCTCTGAGCAAACCAGGCTGATTTCTTGCCACACTGTGACCAGTGCCTCTGTTTTCCCCTTTCCAGAGCTCACTCATTGACTCTGCCAACCCATCCCGGTCGTAGCTGGGTCTTAGCCCCATCCACCCCAGCTCATCAGAGCCTCCCAGCCCTCAGCCAGGACATGCTGATCCATCAGCCATCCTGTCCCGCTCCATCCTGCCTCAGCTTTGGTGCTGACAGCGGACAGTGAGAGTGCAGGCTCATTTCTCAAATCCCCGTTTCCCTGACAGTCCTGCTGCTCCCTTCTCACCAGCCCGGTCCCACATCCTTCCAGCGATGCCTGTTTTGGTCCTCTCCATTTCCTCCCCTCCACTTCTCATGGGCAGAGCCATTGGGTACTCACAGCACACACTGACTTCTTGCTCCCCTCTGCACCGGGCACCTTCCCCAGCTCCTCACCAGGATCACTGCCTGTCCAGCACCGCCCTTGGGCTTCCATCCAGCAAGGCTTTCTCTCCTTCAGCTTTACCGCTATGCTCCCCTTACTGACCCAGGGAAAACTGCCTCTCCCACCCTCCCTCCTCCAGCCAAATCTGCATCCCTTCCAGATCCAGACATAGCCTATTCAGGCAAGATTTATAGTTTGTGCATAATCCCTGACGTGACTCTTTTGCACAGCATCCCAGCACACGTTCATACCCGTTTGGTGCTTGCCTTCAAGCCCATTATCCTCCCAGCCCCCCAAGACTTTTCGCCTCCCGTGCTTAAAGATTCTCATTTGAAATGAACTTTATACATCCCTTGCTTGTCATATTAACATTGCTACTGAAGTCTCTCTCACTTGGATTTAAGTATAGGCATTGAAGCGTGTGAATTTTGCAGATGTTATTCCCTTACAATTCTGCCTTCAGGAAAGATAAAGTTACAGAGAGCACAGCAACAGGGAAACGGCCGGGTGAAGGAGCGGCACGCAGCACCCAGCTTCCCTTCTGAACTCCGAGTGAAGGGACATGTGCAGCCTCAGTCTGCTCCTTTTCAGGGATCCAGCAACGTTTTGGGCTGACAGTGCCAAAAAAATGCAAATCTATCAATGACTAAATCCACCTTCGGAGACAAAGGGCAGTGATCTGATCACTGTCTCAAAGGGAAGTGCATGCTCAGCCAAAACCGCCCGTTTCTTTGCTCTCCATCCCAAAACAAGCCCTTAAGCATAACAAAGAAGAGTTGCTTCTACAACCAGAAAAATAAATGCAAGTAAGAAGAAACATGCAGAATAGAAACTGGCAAGAAGGATGCTTTTTCTCTCCCCCTCCCCATCCCCTGCTGTGATACAGAACAGACTGTATTTAACATAACACTGAACCCGTCCTCGCTTCCTCTGCGGTGAATAGCCTCACTTGCTGAACACACAGGCACCTTACCTGGGATGGATGTCCACAAGCAGCACCAGGGTCTGCATAGTGATCACGTCAATCCGCTTACAGTGAAACCGTGCCACCTTCAGCACTTTTAGATATGTGAAACACAGGACTATAAGGGAGAGGAGGAAGCTGAGGGTGTGAAAGACCCCAGTGAAAATCACAAACTGTGTCCTATCCTCTGGTCTCTTGTTGTACAGGGTGCAGGAGGCATAGAGGTGATGGAAACCCACCCAGGAGAGAGAAGCTGCCACTATCGGGAACGACACCGAGTGTAACCACGTGTAGCTCAGTATGAGAGCAGCATCTCTGTACCTCATTTTGGAGTGATAACTTAGAGGGAAGACCACAGCAATCCACCTGTCAATGCTCAAAGCTGCCATGCTCAACATGGAGTTCGTGGTGAGAAAAGTCTCCAGGAAGCCCACAATGTGGCAGATCTGATCTCCTCCTGGTTGACTCTTGTAAATGATCCCAGCCAAGGTCAGGGGCATGTTCGAAACAGTCATCAACAGGTTGCAGAAGGTGAGGTTGAGGATGAACAATCCCGGGACCTGCTTGCGGATGTCCGCGCTATACAGGAAGCACATCAGCACCAGCACGTTGGCCAGCAGGGCCACGAGCATCAGCACCACCACCACAAAAGCCAGGATCACCTCCCAGATGCTCATGGTGCGTCCAGTCACAGGAGGGACATCTCCGAAACTGCGCCGCGCCGGCACCCGGGGAACATGGTGCGAGGCGCGCTCACCTCGCCCTCCTCCCCAGCCTGCTCGCACTCTTGCATGCCCTCCGTATTTTTAGAAGAGCTGCAGTTTTTTTCTCCAACCTCCCCCTCCTCGCTGCTCCTTTCCACGTCAACGCTTTCCGAGACGTGCACAAAAGCACTGGGAATGCCCATCAAACTGCGAGGAGGGCTTAAAAAATATCAGCAGGACTGAACCACTGTCTCCATTCGGTCCATTCGAAGGAGAGCAGGTTATTCTGAGAAACTGCTCTCTTGAGATCCCTAATTATCAGCCCAAAGCTTGCAAGCAAGTCACCGAGTGAATTGTGCTCTCTTTCTCTCTTGCTTTCTGTCTCTCTCTCTCTGTCTCTCTTGCTCTTTCTCTCCCCTCCCCTCTCCTCCAACCCTCACTCCCTTCCAGGCTGAATGTAACCTGCTTTTTATGATCACAGATAAAAACCCCATTAATGGATTAAAGCATGCACACTGCTGGTGATTCGCAAACGTGATTATGTCATCCCACTCCACAACCCCTCCCCTTCTCCTTGCGATTGTGACTAGACTTTCCTCAAGAGAAATCCCATGCTTTCATTTAATTGATTTAGCCATTAATTTGCAAACAGCCGTGTAACCGAATTCCTGCACTCGAGTGCGTTTCCTACATTTCGGTGCATCACTTTCACAGTTGCTGCTTGCTCTCAGCCAGGGCAGGGGTTTTCTTTTCTCTTCATTAGCTGTGCTCAAAAAGATGGGGAAAAATGGATGTATTCTGCTACTTCTCTGGAGCTGTCATTAGGCTACTGGAACGGTTTCACTGCTCTAGTTTAGCACTTTGCAGTCCTGTGTCTCCAAGCACGATGCGTAGGAGGAAAATTATTGCCTCCCCTCCCCCTTTAAAAGCAGGGAAACCAAAGCCCCAAATGCTGCTGTAAGATGCCCAAGGTCATAGAGTGGGTGAGTGGCAGAGACAGCAATGTGCTGCCAGGCTCGCTATTCAGTCAGACTTTCTCCCCTTCAACAGCCTTTCCTTCTTCCTAATCAAAGCCTCCCTCCCTGTGAGGGTGAGCACCCTGTGAGATCCAAACCAAGAAGCAGCTTGGCAAAGGAAATAGAAATGAGTCTGCATTGCACATAATTAGGTGTTAAAATTAAGTTTGTTTTAAAGGATGGAGTGGGAACGGTTTTCTGATTGCCTTTCCTGTCTCTTTAAAACAGTTTTAACTGGGGATGCTGAGAGGTTGCGAGCAATTGGGACAGCTTTCTCATCAAGGCAGCCAAGCCTTAATCCCCGCTCAATAAGAAGGCAAAAGATACCCTGCAGCACCATTATTGTGGCTTAGTAAGTGCCTCTGCACGTGTGCGAGAGCTAGATGCTCAGGCGGATTTTTCTTCTGTGCTCGCAGCCCTTGCCAGAGCCGTGCATGCTCGATTTACAGCAGCTATTCATTGCAGACACTTGGGCTCATCCACTCAGTAGCAGAGCTGTCACCCTGCATGGGGTCAGAGCTTTGCATGTTGTAGGAAAACCCCTTCTCTTCCACTTTTGTTTCATTTTGTTTTCTTAAACCAGGATTTAAAGGGCTCATAGAGACAGAAGACTGCCATCAGAGACAGCTGGGACTCTCCAGGACAGTTTAGCTGGGTACGCGGGTCCTCGACGCATGCACTCAGCAGAGGAGGAGAGGCTCAGGGTGCAGAGCCCAGGTCTGTCCGTGACCCCTGCAAGCTCCCTGTCTCCAGAACACAAGTACACGTCCTCATGCTGGGTGGATGAGGAGCAGGACTTCAGTGTCTGGTCTTTTCCTGAGGCAGGGATCCAAAGCCACATGAGAAAAGCCTATAGGTGACCCCTTCTCCAAATAAGAGGGCCCTTTACCCTCTTAGGAGAGGTAGGCTAAGGAGATGGGACAGAGGATGCAGATCTTGCTGCATGGCACCAGAACCTCAGCAAGTTTCCTTCTTGGGTAGGAAGCAACAGCCCTGGCTAAGAAAGGTGTCCCGGCATCAACAGCCTGAGCAGGGTGTCCATGTTACAGTACCTAGCATGACGCCAGCTTAAAGCTCAGCAAGCAAAGACAGCTGCAGGCCCCCAGGAAGAGGCCATGTGAGTTGGGAGGCACTGAGAAGAAAAACTGGGAAGTTTCTAAAGACATGGCAAGACTTGCTGGGAGACTAGGAAGGACAGGGAAAAAGGAAGGGAAAACCTGGTGACATGCGGGAGGCAGGTGCTCGGTGACAGTGGTGGGGGGGAATCTCATGCCCACTTGCTATCAAGGTGATACCTGACGACTCCTTCCCTTGCTCAGCCTCCTCCTTGGCTCAGATCAATCCTGCAGGATCCTCAGCTGCACAAATCACTCAAGGCCCAGCAGCACAGGCACTGGGTAATTTAGTCATTTGTCTTGCTTTGCAACACGCGAGGCTACGGGTTTATCAGGATGGTTTCCTGAAGCAGTGTGCTGTTTTCCCTTTAGCGAGCTGTGGTGCCTCCTGAATCCAAAAGCTCTGCTTGTGAGTAATTCCCTGGTGTGACAGGGGGTCTGGCATCAGTATCAAGCCCACGTGGACAGGGAGGGAGGAAATTTGCATCTGGAGATAAAGGATTAGGGATGACAGTCAGGAAAGGAGGATTCTCCCAAAGGGATGGATAAATGTGAAATAACAGGAAAGGAGATAGTTCAATGAAGCACTGATGGAATATGAATGGTCAGATTTGGGGATGGCATGGGATAGATGCTGCAGTGGACCTGTCGTGAGGAGGCCAATGTGGAGATGATGTGGAGGAAACAGTGGACAAAGGGTAATGGTGGGCATATCTTGAAGGGCAGGAGACGCTGGCAGGACTATGGCCTGGCTCTGCTGGATCTCTTTACCGGGTGCTGGGGAGTGGAGAAGCATACAGGAGTGGATAGCTGCAGGACTGTCAAGAGGAGACCCGCTGTCTCCTTTGCATGGTGTCTGAGCTCCTTCTTCCAAGACCTGAAATCTCCCCTTCCTCCACCCAGCCCTTTTTCCCCCCAGAGTTTGGTAAAGGTGTGTTTTGGGTTTGCGTGGCAAGGTTTTGGTAGCGGGGGGGGCTACGGGGGTGGCTTTTGTGAGAAGCTCCTAGAAGCCTCCCCCATGTCCGACAGAGCCAATGCCAGCCGGCTCCAAGACGGACCCACCGCTGGCCAAGGCCGAGCCCATCAGAGGCGGTGGTAGCGCCTCTGGGATAATGTATTTAAGAAGGGGGAACAAAAACCTGCGCAGTTACAGCTGGAGAGAGGAGTGAGAATATGCGAGAGGAACAACTCTGCAGACACCAAGGTCAGTGAAGAAGGAGGGGGAGGAGGTGCTCCAGGCGCCAGAGCAGAGGCTCCCCTGCAGCCCCTGGTGAAGACCATGGTGAGGCAGGCTGTGCCCCTGCAGCCCATGGAGGTCCATGGTGGAGCAGATATCCACCTGCAGCCCATGGAGGTCCATGGTGGAGCAGATATCCACCTGCAGCCCGTGGAGGTCC
>WAAD01009999.1:69943-116206 GCA_013389945.1 Fregata magnificens | reverse complement strand
GGGGGAGGTAGAGAATAATCAGGAGTGAAGTTAAGCCCAGGAAGACGGGAGGGGTGTTTTAAGACTTGGTTTTATTTCTCATTACCCTGCTCTGATTGGATTGTTAATAAATTAAGCTAATTTCCCCAAGCTGAGTCTGTTTTGCCCGTGATGGTAATGGTGAATGATCTCTCCCTGTCCTTATCTCGACCCACGAGCCTTTCGTTATATCTTCTCTCCCCTGTCCAGTTGAGGAGGGGAGTGATAGAGCGGCTTTGGTGGGCACCTGGCCTCCAGCCAGGGTCAACCCACCACAAGGTGCTACTACCATTCATATCAGTGTGGAAAAGCTAAATTAAAGCAGCAAGTTTGGCATGTACTTCAGTAATTGTTGGCCGAAATGAATGAAGCATTGCTAGTCCTATGCTTCGTAGTTTACTGATCGCTTTGCCTTTTCCTATCAAGCTATTTGTGTTGTACAAGTTTCTTGGGTAAAGAAAACATTGTTATCGGTAAGGCTAAACTCCCAGTGTTTACAGGGAAAATGTAGCAGCTAAAAAGGGCTTAAATCTACAGTCAAGTGAAAAAGCTTTCTAGGTTTCAGGAGAAAGCTGAAGTTTTCTCTTGATGACTGATTTGAGGCTCAATATGTACGTCTAACTCTAAAGGGCCAGGTAATTTACGTAATTGATTCCCCTGTTGGTAATCCCTGAAGCTGAGGATATTTACTGAATGCTTCTGGTTTTATTTATCATGCATACCTAAGAGAGCATGATGGATCCATCAAATCGCTTCATTTTATACAAATCAGGAGAAAAGAATATGCTGTGCATATTTTATCACTGTAGAGGAAATGAACATGTTGCCTGTGAGCTCCTAATGGCAGGGACTGCAAGTTTGGTTTGTAATATTGCAATGACAGACTACATTATGAATTAGCAATAAGCACTACTAATAAATATCAATTATCACCAGTGAACTTTGACAGTACTAGGTCTGGGTTTAGAAGATCAGTCCTCCTTTGGCATTTGCTCCATTATCAAGCACACAAAACCACAGAACATCTATTGTATTTTTTATATATAAAATGCTGAGCTGACTCTGTGAAGAAGCACGGCCCAGCAGATAGAGCAAGAGACTGCTAACCAAGCCACCTGGGTCTTATGTGACCATGGGGACATCAGTTCACCAAACCTCTCCCATCTTTGCCTTGTCCCGTAAACTCATGGGGACAAAGGCAAGGGGTTTGTACACAACAAGGCCCTGATCCTTGGGAGAGCTTGAAGGCCTTATCTTAATCAAATAATTAATTTTATCCACCAATGGCTAGTTCTAGAAGGACCACACAAATCTCTTGCCATTCTTTTACAACAGCCTATAGCTAATGGATTTGTGGCCTACATACCACACGCATACCAGTTTACCCTGACGGAGGTATGATTTGTATTAGTATTGTACCAAACAGGAGGCATATTGCAACAATACAAAACTCCTCTAGATAAGAGGTCAATTTATTACTCTCCACGTAGTAATTTTTATTACATTTTTGTCTATACTTGGCAACGGACAAAGGCATGAAGCTGATTAAATCTTCTATATTTTGGGTTGGCCTTTCAATTTCAAGAATTCTACAACACGTGGATGGAAGATTTGTTTTTGCTGGGACGTTCATGAAGGGAAAAAGCTTTCTCTGCATGTTGTCCCACTGAGACCATGAAATAGCTACTTGGGATAAATTAAATTTTCAAAGATATGTCCTATATATCCTATATAGGAGGCTATTTTGATGGCCTAACTAAAACATCTAAGGCATTCATTTCATGGGAAACTAATGTTTAAGGCTTTACACCACTGAGAAAACTACTTGAAAACCTAACCTGAAAATGTGTTGGAGGTCTGATGCATTTCCTTTGTACTGAGAGCTGTAGTTCTCCAATTTTTCTCTGACAAATTTTGGGATCTCATTTTCATGCTTTCACTGCACTTTCCTTCTCCTATTGTCTCACCTTCCTCCTTTGATCAGCAGTGTACAAACTTTACAGGGCTTTAATAGCAGGAGTATTGACACATGGAAGAGATTTTTTCTCCTTTATCTGTGTCTTAGCCAGTTCAAAGACAACCAATTTCCCCCAGGAAGCCAGTGTGCCTGCAGACAGCTCATGGGTGTTTCCTCTTGCCTCCATCAGTCTTTACTTTTTGCTTCACGGCTGTTTGGAGAGGTTGCAATATATTAATGAAATGTAGAACCGGGGTGTTTCACTTTATTGTCAATTAAACTAAACTTTAGTAACAGCAGTATCTTTACTCTGATTAGTTGAACGTCAAGTGTCACACTGGAAAAAACCAAAGCTTAATCCTTTTTTATGTGAGTAAGATAATGGCTCATGAAATCATTGTTCTGCTGGATCAACGGTAAAGTCTCACTGACTTCAGCCATCAGTATTTCACCATATATGTATAGTATGGATAACATGAGTAATGACTTGTGTCTACATGCTTTGTCAGGATGGTAGACAGACTTAACAGGGCAGCTGGCCCTGGTAGTTCATTGCTCCATTAACAATGTCAGAATCAGCTTTTTTCCTCTGTGTCTGCAAAATCACAACTTTTGAGTCACTGCATGGAAAGTGATCTGAGCCTTTGGTCGCTGTGCCAGGACAGAGGCTCAAGAAGGGAAAGCTCAAGGAAGCTCTTTAAGCACTCTTGTGTGAGTTGACTTCGGTTTGTCTTCAGCCCAGTATCATGCAAAACCTTGGCAAGTTGGCCTGGTGGACAGAGAAGCTGCATCTCTGTCCCTCTTGGGCCCTGGTTGGCAGGGTGTCATGGCGCAGAGGTAGCTGCTACACCTTCTCTGTCACCTTCACTGACCAAAATTTCTTTTACTTCAGGCCCCACTCTTCCCAGCCCCCCAAAACTAGCATCATAGAAAGTGGCTTCTTGCCAGATCCCTTGCTCTCTGGTAGGTGCCTTGTGTCGCATGTAGCAAGCACTGCATGGTATGCTGGGGGTAACTGGGGGTTACTGGCCAGCCAGATGGTTTTTCATGGGCCACCGCTTTGGGGAATTGGGGAGAGAAACCCTCCGCTGCCTCGCTGTGCAGCCCTTCCTCTGTGAGTGCCACAACTGCTACAGCAGCGCTGCTCACCAGAGCCCTCCTGGTGAATTATTCATGCTCAGGTTGTCACTCTTAGTTTGCTTCATGGAATTAAAGAAACATCAGGTCCTGAGGCACATGGCTGATGCTTCTGGCACTTCTGCCTGCCGGATGGATTTTTAAGGGTTCTTAGGGCAGCTAAGGAAATCAAATCAAGCCAGCAGCAGCAGCAAGCCATGTGAACCTTTGCGACAGAGACTTGTGTGGGTGGATATGTGTGTAGGTGGAAGGCACAGCTCTCCCTTTCCACGGGCTGCTTCTGAACCAGGTGAGAGCTTTCTTCCTGGGGACCAATTAGTGGATGAGCAAGTTCAGTCACTTGGTGCGAGAAGGAGAGTAACTTAGTCTCTCTGTGTTATTCCTGCAAATGTAAGATGTTAAATGACATATTCCAGCATGGGGTTTGCTTCACAATTTATATTTTGGGGTCACTCCGTATCAGTATCATCAGTGATGCAGATATTGAGTCACACTTCATCTTCACATTGAGCTATATTAGAATAGTATTCATTTAAAGGAGAGAGTGCATGGATGTACCTGCTTTATTTGGTTTACTGATAAAGACAGCAAGGGGGACTCAAAGAAAAGCTTGGTCAATAGGTTTTAAGTGCACTTTCCATTTCTCACAAAAAATATGTTTATTAGCAAAGAATAATTAGTTCTATTTTAATTTTTTAAAAGATGTAAGAGACTTTTAGTTTTGTTTTCTGATTGTTTTTCATTCTCAATCTGTTTTTATTCGTCGCCTCTTTCTTACATGTAAATGAAATAAAAGAATAACTAATCTGAAAATTAACATAATTTTCTTTGAGAGATGTTGAAAAACTAAAATCAAACAAACAAAAAAACCCCTATTTAAAATAGAATTAAATTAGTATATCCATAATATTGCAGCCTTTAGAATAGTATTAGTACTTTCAGAGAGGGGAAGTAAATTTTTTCCATCAGCTCTTTCACCATTCATCTTGCGTACACATCTGCAGAGAGTTATTCAGCACATCCCAACATCCTTTCTGACCCAAACCCTGGAATGTATTTCTAGAAAGGCTGATTTCCAGCCTCCAGGAACTGTTGAAACATTATCTGGTATGCTACATGCACCAACTGAATGAGAATTGCCTTTGGAAAATTGGGGAAAAGGAATTCATGCATTCAAAAGTCTACTTAGATTACGCCATCATTATCTGCAAGCTGCATAGCTATTCTGATGTTATTCGCATGAAACCATGTCAATCAAATATCACCTGAAGTTAAAAACCTGTTATTATTGCTCTAAGTTACTCTTATGTTTTCCTGTCAATGTTGTCATAAGGATGAGAGCAAACTGATGTGAGTGTAAAAGGGGCTCCGTGAGTACCCATGCGTGCTTCTCCCATAAGGAGACATAAGGAGGACTCTATCAAACATTGAGACTGTCTTGACAAGATCTCAGATGTCACAACTGATGGCGAAGTCCTTTCCTTTTCCAGGCTTGCCACGAGGATGTGGCGTGGTCCCTCAGAAAAGCGGAACTGCCTTGTGAAATGATGTAGCAACCTGAGCTCAGGTAGGGTTGCATTTCAGCCTCATCGCTGGCATAGGTCCAGCACGGGTTTACGGCTAATGGGGATGGGTTTGTCTTCATGACTGTTTAAGGCACAAGCCGTGCCTTTCTTTTTCTTTGCTTGTTAACTTTAGAGACTCGTGATCGTCTTGGTTAATTTGCAGTAGGAGTGCTAGAGGTCTCCAACAAATCCCAAGGCACTTCATCTTAGCTACATCTACATATATGTGGGAGGAAAGCTTTGCCCTGAGAAGTGTGTGCTTGTGCAGGTGCCTGAGAAGATTTAGAGACCCATATCCAAATGAGAAGGCAATGTAACTGGAAAGCCACTCATTCAGGGAAAGTAATTAAGCTTAGGGGTGGCCTCTAGTGCACTGCTCATAAGGCCACCTAAGATATGACGGTCACTCTGGGATTTAAACTGACATGGTAAAAGCATTGGATATTTGAAATGCAGGGAATATACTTTAGGAAGAAGAAAGACAGTCACTAATTAAAAGATATAAAATTGTATGAGGTTTAACAAGTGCCGGGTCCTGCACTTTGGTCACAACAACCCCATGCAACGCTACAGGCTTGGGGAAGGGTGGCTGGAGAGCTGCCCGGCAGNGAACTGGGGTTGTTTAGTCTGGAGAAGAGGAGGCTGAGGGGAGACCTTATCGCTCTCTACAACTACCTGAAAGGAGGTTGTAGGGAAGCGGGTGCTGGACTCTTCTCCCAAGAAACTAGCGATAGGACGAGAGGAAATGGCCTCAAGTTGCATCAGGGGACGTTTAGACTGGACATCAGGAAGAATTTCTTTACCGAAAGAGTGGTTAGGCATTGGAACAGGCTGCCCAGAGAGGTGGTGGAGTCGTCACCCCTGAAGGCGTTCAAAAAAGGTGTAGACGTGGCACTCCAGGGCCTGGTTTAGGAGTCATGGTGGTGTTAGTTGATGGTTGGACTTGGTGATCTTAGAGGTCTTTTCCAACCTTAATGATTCTATGATTCTATGATTCTATGATTCTATGATTCTATGATTCTATGATTCTATGATTCTATGATTCTATGATTCTATGATTCTATGATTCTATGATTCTATGATTCTATGATTCTATGATTCTTGGATGTCTGAAGACAGGTAAAACAAATTCATTCCCGATGTTTGTGGAGGAAAGGCAGGACTGAATTTGCTAGATACTACATTTTATATTGGTCCCGTGTTCTGCTAACCAAGTGATATCTGTCACATCCCACACTTCTAGACAGAATTTGTTCTCTTTGCCCTGTAGTTCTTCAACATGTCAGAGCAGAAATCACTTTTGTCACACTTGCTCTTTTTAGACATGCAGAATTTCAATTTCCTCTTGTTTTAAACTGGGCTGGCTCCTTCTCACTCAGCAAAGACGAAAATAGAGGCTTGCAACAGAAGGCTTTTAAAATGACGCGTAGATGTCAGTGCCTGTTTCTATATAAAAAGTCATACATGAGCACACACTCTCATAAACTTCCATTTAGCAATTAGCTAGGTATTTTATTTTTTATAATTGCTTCTAGTATAGCAATTTTACATGGATATTCATATCTATTCACTTCTTTGCATGAAATGTCCATTAATAAAATTATTATCTTGTGATTGAAATAAACGATTTTTGCATCTAGTTCTTCTATTTAGCAGAGCACCATTTCTGCTCTTTCTAATAAGTTCTGCAGGGGAGGAGTTTATTATACATATGGGGATGATCTAACCAAATATATCTGCTTTATTAATGAAGGATCTTTGGATCTTTGCCTCAGGCTGGGCAGAAGAGTTTGGGTTCAAAAATACTTTAGATTTACATGATCATATGTATTTTTTACACAGCTTGTTTTTGCTTTATCCCCCTTACTGTGCTGGAATTGTGGACTTCAGAGCTCAACTAATTGTGTATCACCTGTAAATTCTACACCTGACTGCTTAACTGTTTTAAATATACTGGAAAGCTTATTAATGCCACTCCAGCTCAGGGAAGGTAATATTCAATTCATAGATCCTTAAGAGACTAAAAGACTCATTGCAAAGCAGTCTATTAAAGGCTTAAGTTATTTCCCTGTTACAGCTCTTCTGGGTTTGTGATTCCTTTGGACTTATGATATATTGATAAGGCTTCTATAAGGCTTCTTTTCACTGGAAGCTTTTCTACAGGTCCGTTAACTTTAAGGACTTTGAAATTCTATTTTTAATTATTGCTTTAGCTGGCTTACCATGGTAATGAAGGAATTATGCAATCCCTTCAATAAGCCCAGGCAGCCTTTTTAAAATAGATATGTTATTTCCAGGCCCGTAGTTTGGGAAGCACTATTAATGAGGTAAGGTGTGCCCTTGCTATCAGCTCAGCCTTTTCATCTTAAAATGTTACTAGCTTAAAAGTTTTTAGTTAGAACCTGTGAATCGAAGTCAACATTTTACAATCAAAATGGAGGGCAAAAAGGAGGTGAATACTAAACATACTTGGTTTCTGTGTTAATTCAAAACAATCGTTTGACCGTTGACCACAACCAGCAGGTTCTTAGACAGTGTCACGTGAAACCACCACAAATGCGGCTGTACTGACATTGTCTTTGTAATCAAGAGAGATGGAGCACCAGCCCCTGTTTAAAAAAATTCTTGCCTTCTTGTATCAAATTTTTAAGATCATGATAAACTAGAAGAGCTGCTTTTATGATCCTTTATTGACACCGAACAGGACCTTATCTCTGAGATATCCCATCTGTTGTTTCACCGGTTGCTTTCTACAGCTGGGAGCAAACACAACATTCATTTTATTGCAAAGCACATGTGATGGCTCTCCTTGGGCCTAGAGCAGGGCATGTTCCAGAAAAAATACAAATGCAAAACTAGTTGGTGAGTGAGTGAGTTCCTGTAGCTGATACATGCAGGTGCTGCAGCCTGCCTGGAGCAGCAGGAGATGTATCTCACCTACAAAAGCTCACAGAGGTACTGGCGTCAAGAAGTCAGAACACTCTGCAGGACTGTAAGCAAAATGAAAATGCAAGGCAATAAACATGTTAATAGCGTACCAAATTGGACAGGAATGTCGCTGAAGAAGTAAGCAAAATCCTTTTGCATTTCTGTTGGGCAAACACATACTGCAATGCGTGTGGATGCGTGGATCAGAAAGCTACGGATCAAGCATTAGTTTAACTTGCCTGGAGATTAGTGTCTGCTAAGAAATAGGGTAACTGTATCACACTAATTTCTCTAATTTCATCTTGCTTAATCTCATTTAGCTTATAAGATATCATTTATGTGCATAGTCAATAAAAGATACTACTATTGATTGATTAATAATATCTCAGACTGTTTAAAAGACTACCTCTTCAAAATTGCATAATGATGAAGGAAGCTTTTAATGTATTAGCACTTTTTGGAAGGTCTACACTGTTCCTCAGAAATAATGAATTGCTTGATGAAGGGCTTTAAACCCTTTTTTTTTTTTCCTCTAGTTCTCATCATGACCCAAAGACTGAGGATGACAGAGCCATCCATACTGCCTTTGTAGGTTAGGTCTCAGCCACGAAAATGAAAGGTGGTCTGAATCCTGTCTTGGTGACATGAGCGGCAAAGCCTTCATATATTTAATAAGATCTTGTTTTCCTGCTAGTCTTGAAGTGAAGTAGGCTTACAGAAGGGATGAGTATGAGCAAGGCAATAAGACAAATACAAAAACTTGTTAACTTTTCTTTAGGTTAACATTACCAGACAAGAAGAAACAGGAGTTAAATTTCCAAGAGAAAGCTCAATAAGTGACCGATTTCAAAACAATAACCATTTTGGAAACTCTCACCAAAACACAGGGCATCATATCCATCTACCTTTTTTGGGTGTAAGTCTCACATTGAAAAAGAACCAGTTCTGTAACAGAGTATGCACAGCCAAAGCAACATACTGCCACTCTGCTCCTACAAACATGGGAAAAATCCACCAGGATTAGTCTTTCATGAAGTAGCTTAACCAGAAGAGTACTGAGGTCTGGTTTTGATACAGAGTTTAATATTTTTCCAAGATAGATAGCTGCCACTGCAGTCTGTGTTCGATAGGTTCACAACGTCCCTTGTCTCTCCACTAGTGTAGGGCATGTGGATAAAACTCCTCTAAAAAAGTCATAGTCTTTCAGTCAACTATAACCCTGCCTTGCCATCTCCTTTAATTTTTTTTTTAATGCAGTAAATGTTTAAAATAAACCCAAACAATGAAATAGCAAGTATTGGCTGCTTTCTCCTGTGTTCTTATCAGTCAGCGTACTCCATGTGGGTTACTGATAATAAACGAAAACTTATGTAAAACTCATGCAGAGAGACAGAGCCAAACTGGCATCCAAGATCAGCAAGTCACTGATGGAACAATTTGGAAAACTACCCAGTTCACAGTAGTAGTGTGCAATTATTGGCTGTAAATGAATGGGGACAGCTTCAGTTTATTCTTCCCAAGGACCTCCCATGACTGGTCTTGAGTGAGTTCTTTCCTACAATGGAAAAAGTGAATTTAATCCACATTCATATAGATTATTTCCATGTCTACTAGTTAATCCATTTGTCTTTTTATAACACTCTTCTGATAAAGGTTCAGAGCAGCCATGAGAAAAGAAAAAAGGAACCACACAAGAAGATTTAAGATTTGTGGAGGGAGCAAGCGAGGAAAGAGACCCTGAAGTGATCTGTTATATCCTTTATATCATAATATTCTAGAACATCTTTGACTTTTCTTATATTAAATTTGACCTGATATTTGACAGTCTAGCTACAAAATCTAATTATAAGGCAGAAAAGAAGAAAGTGGTGAAGTTTTGTCTATGTCCTTAATCACTATTTGATTTTTATCAACCCTAGGCATAATAAACATTGCCTGCAATTATCTCCCACGCAGAAAGATTACTTCCTTTTGTCATGAATACCTGTCATCCAGACCCAGGAGTCCTGGGATGTTATTATTCAGGGCTCGAGGAACACCTGCGTTTTCTTGGCAAACTGGAAATGATAATGCTTTAGCAATAGTCATGTAAGCATTTCCTCTGCATTCATGAGTATCTCATTGATCTGGAAGCTATACAGAAAGCAAAATTAAAGGAGTTGCTGACTGATTTCTTTTCACAGTGCTGAGGATCTTCCACTCTTCATCACGAGTTTTAGATGGATTACATTGTCACAGAAAGTCCCCACTTTCATTATTTGCGGGAAAGCTGAACCCCCAAGGATTTGGACAGAAAGCTCAAAATGTGCTTTCATTTTCCTGACAATGATGTTTTGTCTTATGTAAAAGAAAAAAATCTCATTATTGCTAAAAAAAAGATTTATTTTCTTTTCATTTTAAGTCTGTGTAATTCAGTTAGCTTCAAGGAGTCGTTCATGCTGTACATCCGGACCCTAGGAGGTGAGGAAGAACTGCAGCCAGGGTTATCTCTATGCATGGAGACACAGGCAGTGTCCCTGCAGCCCTACAGCTAGATGCTGCTGAAGCTTTTTTTTCTCTTCTAGGTACATTTTCTTTAAACTGAAACAACGTCTTCAAAAATGGCTCTAAAAGCAGAAAAAATGAGGTTGTCTTAACGCATATCATCTGCAATGTTTCCTCATTTGCAAACAGTGTTGCCGTTTTGGATTTCCAGCTATCATAATTTCTCCCCTCTGTACGTAGGCTTCTCCCTCTTTTTGATACCAGTATGTGAGGTCACAGTGGATTTTGAATTTATTTTCTTCTAACCTTTCTTGCAAGTTAGTGGAGGGAAGCAACTGAAACTTGAAACTCTGATACTTCCCTTATTTTTTTCTCAGTAGACCTTTTCAACATCTGACAGTCTGTCTTTTCTCCGGTGTTATCTTAAGGGAAGGAAAGAGCGTTACAATGAGTTATATTGGAGAGCACATGCAGAGAATAAAAGATTCAATCCAATTAGTATAAACTGTATGACTGCTCCTCAGGAAAACCTCTAACATACATTGGCAGGGCAGAGATTCAAGTGTCAGTGACCCCTTTCAGATAAATGACCTTTGGAAACAGCATATCAGATCTAGCTGCCAAATTGCATGCTAAGTCTCTGAGACAAGAGGATGTCTGCATCGAATCCTGCCTGCACTTTCTCAGCAAGGTATTTTGCCTGAATACTCTGGAGTAAGAGCCACCTTGCTGGCCCTTCCAGCTCCTCCACGCTCTGGAGGAACTTGGCAGCGGTGATATTTGGAAACACCTTGGAAGGAGTCAGACAAGAGAGCTTAAGTGCTTCATGAAAGTGGCACATGTGGACACATGCTGTCTGGATTTCAAGGCAGCTTTGACCAGAAGCGGTACTGATGCTGAATGTTTGAGGTGAAAGAGGATTGTGTGCTTTAGGATCTATCAGTAAGCCTGTCCTCTGGCTCCTGGCACAGAAGGATCAACTACCAAGACCAGCTAAAGGCCTCAATTATGGTTTCAAGGAGACCATTATAGCGCTCAAAATCCCTCAAATATTACTGTTCCAGCTGTGGCCTCTTCTTCTGGTCATGATCCTAAGATGTCCTCCTTGCTCAGCGGAGGTCAACGGCTGCCTGCCAAAGAAGACTTCTGGGCAGCCAAAAGAGAAAAGGACCCGCCCTGGGAGCAGGATATGGCGTGCACTGTGGGAAGGCCTGTTTTATATATACAACATGCATTTTAGTCCTCTTAATCCACATGTCAGGCCAGAAGATCATGTTTAGTAATACCTGTCTGCTTAGCAGATAGGGAATTAAGCTACTGGTTTAAATTCTGTTTAATAATATAAGAACTATGAGAGAAAAAGTGAGCATGTTTGTTTGTGTGTCCTGTACGCAAACTGCTGTATTGGAATACGTACAACGACTGTACACTTGCCTTTGGCCTGGGGAGGTCTTGCCATGGCTGAGGGCACCTTGCCAATGCTCTGGGTGCAACTCCCATGCCCACGCTGTCGCAGTGGGGCAGTCCAAGAGCAAAGACCGTGCCTGAAGCCATCCTAGATGTCACAGCTTGCAGTCTGCTGCCACATTACAGGCACTCAGCCTGCCTCCTTAGTTGCATCTACTATAAATCTGTTGGAGACTATGGTACCAACCTCTATTCACATCTGCGTGAATTATTTCCCTATACTTTATTCAGAGATGGCAAGGTGATTGAAAGGGCAGAAAACCTGAATCTTTGATTCCAAAAGGCTGGAAAATTTCTGCTCATGAATTCCATGTGGTCCTTGGAATGATTTCCAGAAGGAAATCTCATAAGAATTTGCCCATCTTAGGGGCAAGTAAAAACTGCCTTTAAAAAGACTTGATGGGCTATTGCAACTGGAGAAGATGATAAAGCAACATTGAAGCAAACTTGGCTGCATTATCAACAAACAACTTGCTTGGTCTAATAATCTGAAAGTGTAATTCTAGAGGCAGCCCATCTCCCTCAGCAGCAGGGACATCCAAGCCACGTATTCCCAGCGTTCCCAAAGCAGGATAAAAACTCATATTTATCCACTGAGTCATGAATCAGCCAAAATCAATATTTTTATTTTAAAGTATGTTTTGGGATTTTTTTAATTATAAGCCTCACAGGATGAGGACTGCTCTGCTGAATCTCAGCTGTAAAATATTTTTTTCTGACAAGACATGCATCACTGAAAATATGGGTCTGTAATGAAAGTGATGGCACAAGTTTATAGCACTGCAAACACAAACATGCAATGACAGTATCTCAGAGTAATGCTCTGATTTTTACATGTGTGTTCTTCAAAAGTCATTTTGCCTTAGTGAGATCCTATGAAGGTTTAGCCCACAACAAATTTGAGCAAAGGGTTTGTGTGGTTTTCCGGCGTTAGATAAAATGGTCTAATCTGTGGTGGCAAAGGGGATGTAGCAATGTGTAAACCATCCCCCTGAAGATAAGCTGGTGTGGATGGTGATCCTGACTATAGCAGCAAACCTTTACTACCTCTTCATCGGTCAGATCACATCGGTGTAGGGGCTGCGGTCAGTGCAGCCCTGTCCTGCTACCATCTCAGAAAGGACTGGAAGCTCATTACAGCCTCAGCTTGCTCTCAGTTAACCACAGAGATCCCACAATGAGGAAGGCAGAAAAATAACCTCTCTCCTCCATTCCTGAGCTGATAACAAGAAAACTGGATTATTAATCTTGTTCATTCTTCTTATACTTCTCTCTTTCCCAATAGAAATATAGCTATTTCTTTCCTGAGCATGACAATAACCCTTGCTTCTGTAATCTTTCTTGGCAAATTATTATAGATAGACAGATAGACAGAGGTACAGATAGAGATACAGATAATATCCATGAATATTCCAGGATATTACCTTTATCCACCAAAGGATAAGATTACTTGCTGTGCAACTTTCTTAAGCACTATATTAGATGACTTTCACCATAGAAAGTGGGTGAAAAAAGCGCAGGACCTGCAATAAAAATTCTAAGAGGTAATACATTATCCAAACTGAACTTTAAATTTTCTAAGAGGTACTGGTAACAAAGTGCTATGTCTCGCTTCCTCAATTTTTTTATTGCCCCATTGCAAGATGCTACACTTTGCATGTAGAAAACCAAGGAGGCATTTTCTGATAATCTGATTTTCGGAATAACATAGAATATATCATTTCAGTAACTCCTGAATCAGATATATCATATTAGGTCCAAGACAAATTAAGAGAAGGATTTTGCCTATAGATATATTAAAGGTGCATGAATTCTAAGAAGGACTGTGTTTATGGGAGTTTATGGGCTTTGTGAATTGGGAATTGTGACATAGCTTACAAAAACAATGATCTGCTCAGACTTCCAGCCATGCTAGCAAAATATGTTCTAGCTACATACTTGGATCACTTGGGATTTCTCCTGACTGCAACCAGGCTCTGCAGCTGCAGAAATCGCCCTATTTATCTGCTGCTGTCTCTACCAGGGGAAGATGCTTTAAAATATAGCCCTGATTATTAAGTTCTCCTTCAGTGATTTACTGAACATATGTTGAAAGGGTTTGGGTGGGTTTTTTTTAACAAGAACACTATCCTTATTTTGTTTTCTCCAAAGCTACTCCTTCCAAGTTTGCTGAGTGTGTTAGCCCCGAGCATTTAGTTTCCAGATGAGTGTGGCAGCATTACTTGTTTCTTCAATACAGCAAGATAAAAGGGACAAGCAGAATGTGGTGGTTTTTAATAGGATCTGAAAAGCTACAGTTTATGGGTTAGGGTTGGGTTTTTTCAAAGAAAAATCTCATAGGTGAGAAAGACATGACAAGAAAAAAGGCTTTCTCAGCTAATATGCTGAAGAAATTGTTCAGGAACAGTTAATCCCCCCAAAAGATATTTCTTGAGCAATTCTGGCAAGATTGGATAGAAAAGGCTATTACTTATGTGTCTTGCTGTTATTTGCAGCATGGGTAGGAGGTGTCAAGACACAAGTCTACTGGGGTTTCAATATTTTAGGTCATTTTTTCTTCTGCAATCAGCATTATTTCTCATTCATGTCACTTCTATCCTCTTTTTATTATTCGCTTTAGACATACAGTATTTAAGGCCTCATCCTAAGCTTCATGAAATTAGTAGAAAGACTTATGGAAAGACTAGTGGAAATACTCTGTGGGCTTTTAACCGACCCTTGTTAAGCTTTTCACCAAAAAGGGAAAAGTGTCCCAAAGAGGGAAAAATAATTGGTTTTAGTCACCTTCCTGCATTACTTTGGAAAGGCTACTTGTGAGTAGTTCCCAAACTGGCAGAGCATGCATCAAGTCATGAAACTATAGGCATGGCCATTAGGTATATTTACACCAAAAAATGTGAAAAAATAAACAAAACAGTTAGTTCACAACCAGTCAATCATTCATGGAAAAAAAAGACTCAAAAGCTGTTTTATGCTAACCACAAAAGAGATGTTTGCATTTCAGATTTATGTCATTGTGTGATGCAGTCTTTTATGCACTGACATTATACAGGATACAATCTGTTGGATCAGCACGGTCACTTTATTTATGCTTCTTGCTAAAGACAAAGTATAGCAGGTCTGGACAGAGCTGAGAGTCCAACAGAGCACCAACGATCTCAAGGATGGGCATCCCATGACCTTTACTAGTATGAGGTATCACAGGGCACCAAGGTATATATGATACCAGCCATCCTAAAGTAGGTAAGCCAGCACATGGAGTAATCAATTCTGCATGGAACTGCAAAGATGTTTTGTTGCTGAGTAGCCTATGATGTGATTGACCAGGAAGTAGCTAGCTATAGCAGATAAAACTAATCTGCTTTAAAGGGAAATGAGGTAGAAGCCATACAAAAAAACTGCTTACGGGTGTAGGCGTGGGTCTCCACTGAGTTGTAAAAGCCCAAAACATGAACAGGTTGTCACGCTTTCCAGAGCCGTGGAGACATTTCTCTGCACTGGACTCCTGCACCACTATTGTCTCTTGATGGGATTGAAAGAAAAGATGAGTGACAACCAGTCCGTGTAAGTGCCTGATTTAAAGCCTTCGCCAACTTCCAACCCATCTTTCTCAGCAAAGTGTCTGCCAGCCTAAAGGGTTTTCTTCAATCAATTTTTACTTTACTTGTTGATAACTGAAAATCTTCAACGTGTTGAAGATTCCTCCATCTTTTTGTTTTCCAGGGGAAAATTATGAGTACGCGTCTCAGTTCACATCTCTTGGGTCCTTGCAATCCATAGTGTATGTTGTACAAGCTCAAAATAAATTGTGTCCAATTATTATGCTCTACACTGTACAAAGTGTAATTAAAGCAGCCTGACCACCGGATCATCACAACCCTCTGAGATTAATCAGGCTAGCCTGATTGCAGAAGTCCCAATGAGCTCACATAGTAGGACATGATGATTTCTTTCTGGTATAACTTTGCTACCCAAATAACCAATCATCACTATGTGGTTGTTCAGCTGGGGATGATCTTTGTTTTGAATCTGGAGTGGTGGAGAAATTCATGCCTCCGGAGCTGGGGAAACCAACCAGTCATCAAGCATGTCCCTCAAAAAAAGAGCAAAAATGAAACCCCAGAAGATGTTCTACTTCTCAGTTGAGTAGATGCATTCAGGGATACGAAAGTAAAGACCAATCCAAATTTGAAGGCTAGGCTGAGACCCCTTTTAAGAGTTTGACCTCTTATTCCTAAGAAATGGCCAAAGGAAAGCACATTATTCCTATCTTCTGTGAAATATGGCTTACCACATTTCAGAACGGAAGTAGTTGTGTTCTCGTGTCTTTAGTTTATTTATTGCTCCAACGGCCTGAATTATATAGAGTCATGGATTTCTCTAGTACTCTAATTCTTTAAAAATTGGTTTCTGTTCATAAACATGAACAAGCTTCCTAAACAGCAATTATTCCTTTAACAGAAAGAGTTTTATATTTGTGTGGCCCTTTTTGTTCTAGTCGTGATTTTAAGTGCAATAAGAAGACTGTATTAGAAAAGATATGTTACAAGCTTTAGAGTTAATTTAGTTAGTTTAATTATAAATACATATTTTATTCAGCTTCTTATCTGAGATTTATCAGCCTCAAGACACTCTGTAGCCGAGGTAATCATTCAATATTTAATAAACTGTGTAGGCATAGACTGCCATTAGAATTCAATAAGAGTGGTATTTCAAAGACCATTTGGGATAAGGGCTGGTACACACACAAGTGGTTCGTGCAATACAGACATGCAAGGAAAGTTTTCCAGCTCTGTAGAGTGAAATAGGATTGCAAAGGCACAGCAAATGATTCGAAATGGGGTAGAAGTCCTCAACATCATGTCCAGTTTAATACGGGCTTAGCAGACAGACTTGTTTAAAAACCACTAGTTCTCTTATCAACAGCGCAAAGCAACTCACCTCCTTCCTGCAACTCTACCCTTTCCTTGTGGCTGCCAAAACTTGCTTGGGAGAGGAACATTACAAAACTGAGTTTTAATATGATTTATTTACTGGATCTGAAGAGGAGTAACCACAGTGAAATCCGCTTGGTGTCTATGAACCATCACGAGCCCAGGGAAACAGCATTCAGATGTTGTAGGCATCTTGTGTCAAGCCAGACTGCAATGCAGAGTTTTGATTTCGTTTAATGAATCCAAATTAAACACTTTGACTTGGGCACATCCAAAGTTTTTGCTACCATTTAAAAAGTTAAAACCAAATGTTTTGCCATATCCATGCTTTTTTAAACTTTCCATTCTGCAAATCACTCAGCTTGTTGACTTTTCAGCCCAGCTTAGGAAGAAAAACATCAGGCTTTTCCACAGAGTGGAAAAAGAGCTGGGAAAAAATGCTTATGCTAAACCTGATTGGCAGTAGGGAATAATATCAGATTTCTGAAAAAATGTTTATGTACGGCAACCTTTGTTGCTTAACTGGCAGGCAGGCTGAAAAATGTGGCTGTGTTAATCGTGTCCCAAACTCCTGGCTTTCCTGAAGAAAGTGGCACTGGCTGACACAAGTGCCAGACCAGCAGCAGGGAGGTGACTGTGGAGCCTCGAGAAGGAGCAGGAGATCCAGATCATTCCCAGTTCTCCAACGTTTTGCTGAATAACCGGAGCAAGAAGCTTTCAGTCCTTCCAGCTGCAGCTTCCCCCACCCTGGCAGCTGAGGAGCACGCATAACCCTTACGTAAAGGATTCTGCTATTTAAGAGTGTTCAAATGTACAGATATGAATTCCTCTGTGTGAGCAACGCACCGTTGCATTTTCCTACCTCTTCAGTTAATGAGAGGATTTGTGATGGCAGCATCTCTGTGGTCTGTGAAACCTCACTGTGGTCCTGTTCCATATGGAGAAAGCAGTCAAATGTATTGAATCCAATTAAGTTCACATTTAAAATTAGAATGAGAAATAATTGACACTGAAAGTCTGGGAAATTTTTCACAGAGAAAACTGGTGAGTTTTGCTTTCCCTTAAACTGGCTAAAAGCTTAAATATCACTGTGCTCTAGGAGAGTTTGGGTAAAATGTTATGTTTGATTCCGAAAAACCAACACGAAAATGGTATTTGGAAATGGAAATGTTTTTGTTTTCACAAAGAAACCCTCAGCAAACACGATCCTCTCTCCCTCTCAGATTTGTGTGACAAGTTTCACTGGCTCAAATAAAATGTATTTATTTCCAGAGAATCCTTTCAAGAAAATTATTTTGAAATGAGTTGACTTTGGTTGTTACCCTACACTTCTTCACATTTTATTAACTTGACTCTTAACAGATGGTGTTTAATGAATAATTACACAGTAATGAAAAAAATATTTTGCATTTAAAGAAAGATTTATGCAGATTTACTAATCAATTTAGACACTGTATCTCATTTGTTTATAGTACATCTCCCAGTTGGAGTGTAATTATCTAACTTCGTACCTATATTTAACTGTCTAAATTGAAGGAAATAAAACAGAGTTGAAGTAACTAATTGTCAGTGTTACCCAGCAATTTTTATTGAATGATTACTTGCTACAGAAGAGTACGTGAGCTTAAAATATTCTAGGCTTTTATAGATACTGAAGAATAATATTTGTGAGTCCTTCCCTCTTCTGTGGATACTCCATTACACAATACTATAATTACACCATCCACTAAATATCTGGTGAAATGTGCAACTATATCTGAAGTATCACAGTCATTTTTCACTGCAATAGAACAGTGGATGGAAGAAAAAAAGAGACTTTCAGGGTATAGTAAGGCATGAGGCACCTTACTGTACAGCACCGTGAGCTTATTAAGATGATGAGCCTGGTCCAGCTGCCCTTCAAGCCTATGGAGAACATCCCACTGATGGCTTTGAGCCCTTGATCTGTACC
This sequence comes from Fregata magnificens, assembly GCA_013389945.1. Taxonomy (NCBI): domain Eukaryota; kingdom Metazoa; phylum Chordata; class Aves; order Suliformes; family Fregatidae; genus Fregata; species Fregata magnificens. The sequence goes on along the minus strand of WAAD01009999.1, from coordinate 97,765 downwards.
CTGATGGGCATTGGTTTAAACCTGAAGCTCGGTATTCAGATTTTCCTAAATTTGGGAACAGTGTTTTCCAACACCTGGTGGATGTCTTTGCACTCACACGGACGCCAACCTCCCAGTTTCCCCATCCCTCGAGAACCTCTCAGTCCTTTCATAACTCTTCCTCCCTTTTCCTTGTTCGGGTCTCCCATAACGCTTTTGCACATTGCTTATCCCCATACACATTTTTATCCATGTTTGAGCTTTCAACTTGTAAAGCAGAACTAGCAAATCCTGGCAATATTGTATTTATCACAGAGCTCACCACTAAGCAGAGTCACAAATTAGATATACTTGCTCCACTGTTAGATGCTGCAAAAGCCACAGCAGGAACCGGCAATGGCGTGAGTAGCTGCGAGCGCAGCTGATTTTGTGGGGCTGAGGCATGATCAGATTTCACAGTCCTTGCGTGTTTTTATGTCTCTCAACTTCTGTCACTGAAGATTTTCCATTCTTCTCAGTTTTTTCCTTTCCTTGAAATGAGCTCCAATAAAGAATACTGTCCTGTTTGGATTTAGAAAAAAAAAAGCCTTTTACTTAAAAAGGAAAAAAATTCAAAAGGAATGCAAAAACACTCAGCCAGCACCCTGGGGCACTGCCTTGTGTAATTTATTTTTTTCTTTATTTTGCCTATCTATCTCCTCTCTGCTATGTCTTTCTTGGCTTCCATATTCTAAAAGATTATTATGTTAAAGCTTTTACATCCAGTGTAATTCATCTTAAACACCCGTAGGGGTTGGTGTTCTGTGTATACTCTCCAGGTAGTTTTCAGCTCTAGAAGCAAATTGTAGAAGAATTTAGGACTAATATCTAGGTCACTTCAGCTAGGCACATGAAAATTTTAGGCAAATAAGTGAAATTACAGATCAATTCTCAGCTAGTCCCTTAGTTCTTCTAACACTTGAGATGGGTTAGAAGGACAGAAGGTTGTTATCTCTTCTGGTTTTTTAAAACAACTGTTGTAGCTCATCTGAAGAACTGTTAGAATAAATATCTCAAGCATCTTTTTTTTTATTTATAGCAAAAATAACAAAGAAAAAGAACTCGCATTGTTGCTGTTCTGAAATGTGTTGCTGACATTCTACATGACATCAAAGAACACTTTTAAAAGGTCATTTAGCACATTAAATAAACTGGATGAATGTCTATATCAAGAAATCTGGACAATCCCAACACCATGTTCTAAACAGCAGTAACCTCTCGGTCCCTGGTTGTAAACTAAATCTAAATAAAAATCATTGAAAGACTGAATTTGCTTCCTGTGGTCTGCTATACTTGAAAACTACCTTATCTTCCTTTTTTTTTTTTTTACAGTCCCCTGAAATGTGCCAAGGCATAAATAGAAAGCTTAAAGATAAGGAAGGTAAAGATCCTGGTGTAACATCAGATGGCATGTAGCAACTGGGTACAGATATGAAAATAGAGTGTATATCTGGAATGACAATAACAGTCGACCTAATATAATATTACTATAAATACAAATATGCAGATTAAATGAGCCACTAATATGATACTTCTCAAAGGCTCCAGGAATGCGGTACTACCCAGTAAACCCAGAATTGCCTCAGAATATGAGTTCAGCAGAATTCAAAAACCGTTCTCCCTGGAAAAGATCAAGAGATGTGCCCAGGCAGTGCACCAGCCACCAGGCATGGACTTCATCAATTAGTTGTAGACTTGGGGAGGTATCGCTGCAGCGAGCAAAGTGGAGCCAAAGCTACGTGATGCCCAGGCAGGAGTGTCCCTGAAGGTAAGCATCAGATTGCCCAAACTGCAGAAATTGATGCTGTTAGGCTCTTCTACAGTCTCCTGGAGATGTGCAGGGATTTTCAGGTGGTAACTAGCTTGTGCAGCAAGCATTGTAAAGACATCGGTTTGCTGAACCTGCTGCTCTGTGGAGGCACTGGGGTTGCTGCTCATGGGAGAGGAGAGCTGTTGTGTGTCAGCTCCCCCTCATGCTCTTCTTTCCCACGTGGAAGGATGCTCTTGCATCCTTCCACTCTCAGAAGAGTAAAAGCCTCTTTTTGGCCTCAGTTGCTGCAGTGTAAAACATGAGAAACTCTGCTGAAGTCACTTTAAAGTATGCATACCAAACAGTCTTGAGGTCAGCATCTTTGCAACTGCCTGCAGGTTATTTCCAAGAAGTGGGAAAGTGTTAGGAAAACATTACGCTGTACTCAGCATTTCATGCTCTCCTGTAATACAGTACACGAGAGCAACCGTTTAGCACAGCAAGGAACAGATATTATGTGCCATCAAATGAGATCACTCGATACAAGCAAAATATGTCCTGTGTATGTAGTATAAATATATGATGTACTGGGTAGAAATACCTTTTTCAGTTATTAGTTGCTACCTGTGGCTGAAAACAATTGCAGTGCAATAGGGATGGCTATCATGGAAAACCTAGGGAGAGAGAAAATCAGAGAGATCTAGATTGATCCAGACAGCTTTAGATATAGAAATAGGAGGGAAGACATGGTAATTGTAAGTGGTAAGTCTTTTGACTGCCTGTTGCCCTAGTTGCTCTTTCGGTGACAAGTCACTTTTGGGAGGAAATCTAACTGTTCGTGGCATTCTGCCTACAGGGGGCAACTTATGAAGACTGGAAAATGTCAACCCATACAAAGGAATTGTTAACCCTTCTCTGGGAGGGAGGAGTGTTAATCGCTAATGGAGAGCAGGGCAAGAATAACCGTGAGAAAGCCGCTTAGCTAACAGCCCATTTTGCTGTCACCAACTTTTGAAGATTTGCTAAAGGCTCTTCTGCCAGTGAGGCAAACTGGGAGCCTTTCCCCAGCATTGTGCGGGAAGCGGCGCTGGATGCGACCCTGTCTGGCACTGGGCAAGGGCAAGCCCCATCCCCAGCGCCCTCCCCGGGGCAAAACCAGCCTCCAGCCCTGACGCACAGATGCAAGCTCTGCATTTCAGAGGAGAGACCAAGAGGAGACACGTGTCGGTACAGTGAGATACCACCAGCTGAAATGAGATGCCTGCAGAGAGTTTGGATGGGTGCTGCTGGCTTTAGCCAGGCACAGGGCTTTGTTCCCTTCCAAACTCATCCCACCTGCTCTTTATTAGCTCCCTGTTCTTTTGCGATAGCCTCAGTTAAGGAGAGAGAGCACAAAACTGAAGGAAAACCATTCCGTGAGGCTGCTCTAACCCACACCAGGGTTGGAAAAGTCCTTTTTGGCCTCAGACCATAGAGGTGGCTTACAAAGCCCTTGCTTGCTGTCCCCGGTCCTTCAAGAATATGTACAGAAACCACAGAGAAAGAGGCTATGATCTGCTGCTCATATTTGTGGTGAGCCACAGACTTCAGTGAGTGAGATCAACTATGTCAGGCTCGTTTGATTATGAAATCCAGATAATATCCCAGTGAAAGCCATGAGAACCACTCTCGCTGCGATGTGATTTCAGTGGCTAATTCTCTCCTATGATGACTACATGAGAATAGTTGTTTTTCACTCAATGCCTCAAGTGGATTCGCAGCCTGAGTTCAGTGCTTTATTGACAACAAGATCCTGACCAAGGCTTAGCTCCGCTCGCACTACCCGCTCCTGCCTCGCTGTGCACCATCCCTGTAGAACCGACACCCTGAGGTGGCCTGGCAGGGCCAGTGTAGGCAATGCAGGCAAGAGGCTTGCCCAGCTCCAGGCAAGAGAAGTGATCGCCCTCTAAAACCTTTGCAACAGGTGATGGTTGATAAAGAAAACTACTTAATCTATGAGATCTGGATATTGGAAGGGAGCAGGAAGTTTTTTTCCCCTCTCCGCAGATTGGCCCCAGCTGATGAGGAGCCTGCGGGCAAAGACCCAACACGCTGATTGTAGAAGTAAATTTGGAGAACAGAACGTGAGCTGGTGGGCTTTCACTCCTGACCCATCTCAGCAAGCTGTGACGTTCCTTTTGTTATATGTGATGAAAAAACCCACAGGTGATACTAAAGCAGTGCTCATCAGGGAGAAAAGAACCCGTATGCCCGGGTGATGAAACAGCAGGAAGGGGATCTGGTTTTCAAACCCAAGCCTAGCTACCGCCTGATTAGTATCTCACATAAAGTGCAGTAGCAGTAAATATGCCTAGTGCCAAAAGAAGGATATAACGAGGCGTGAGAGAGGATGGCTTTACTGTTCCCTGCCTGAATTTCTTCTCTTTGGGAGCACTCTGCAGAAACACTCGGGGCTGCGCACCAGCAAGCAGGGCTGTCGGTAGGAGTGGGTGGCAGCACATCTCGCCGCTCAGTGAGGGTTAGTTCATTAACAGCAGGTTTCGTGGCTGTTGCTTCTCACTGGATTTTCAGCCCTGCCTCCTACACCCCATAGTAAGGCACCCAAAACCTGGTTGTGCTCTGTGGGGAGGGCTCTGGCCAAATCACCCTGCAGCCAGCCAGCTGAGGCAATGTCGGAGAGATTTTGGAGAGGTATATTAGTAACCTCTAAGTGATGTTGGTTTAAATCTGCAAGGATAGAAATTTCTGCACAAGGCTTATTTTGTTCATAAGTTCTGCTTATTTGCAAACATATTGTAAACAGACATGCTCCTATTTCAAAGACTTCCATAATAACTTTATTATATGTGCTACAGAAGGGTGAGATTGCCCAAAGATGCTGTGAATTGCTTTATCTTGGCAGCAAGTGTTATAAAGTATATACAAAATTATAAAGTATTATAATACTGTTTTCTGTCAGGAGCTTGATGCAGGATGAGATCCTACGGGAAATCATGCTAATAGTGAGGTAATTGCCGAGTTAGATGAACGGCTTACAGCTGCTGAGAGCTGGCTGCCGTAGGAATGGAGGAGAGGACTACCTGAAAGGAGGTTGTAGCAAGGTGGGGGTCAGTCTCTTCTCCCAAGTAACAAGCGATAGGACAAGAGGAAATGGCCTCAAGCTGCGCCAGGGGAGATTTAGATTGGATATCAGGAAAAATTTCTCCACCGAAAGGGTTGTCAAGCATTGGAACAGGCTGCCCAGGGAAGTGGTTGAGTCACCATCCCCGGAGGTATTTAAAAGACGTGTAGATGTGGTGCTTAGGGACATGGTTTAGTGGTGGACTTGGCAGTGCTCGGTTAATGGTTGGACTCGATGATCTTAAAGGTCTTTTCCAACCTAAATGATTCTATGATTCTATGACTGTCAAAGGAGCTGAAGGGATCAGACACACAAATCCCGCTGACATGTAGTGGATTTAGGGTGTCTGAAGCTCCAGTAAAAATCCCAACCTAAGCAAAGAAAGCTATGATAGATTTTTTTACACTTGAAAGGTGCTTGTGATTTGAGGTTGGTCCTATTGCAGGTGCACTGAGAAACGCTGTGGCGGCGAGCTGTGGAGGTGCTGCTCCTGCAGCTCCCTGCCGTCCACGGAGAAGCGGGTACTGCTGCTGTGACAATGCTGCAGGCAACAGCTTCATGTCATGCAGAGATACCACTTTGGGACAGAAAAGTACAACACGTTATGCGAGCACAGGTATCACAAGTTAGCCCTTGAAAGAGGCAGCAAATGCTACTAGGTTTCAAGAAAGCTGGGTGGGAAAGCAAAGAGCTTTAATGTTGAAGATAGCATGTTCTTGCCTTGATTCTCCCATCCCCTTACTTCTGTATAAGTTGGGGAAATTAATATCACTAAGATTAGTAAGGAAAAGTACTCAGGGGGCTGAGCTGTCATACAAAGACAGTGCTAGAAAAAAGCCATAAGCATCAGGATATCACCCAGACCAGAGGAGCTCTCATCTCAGCTGCCTGCCAGAGCTTCAGAGCAAGGAGGAAAGCCTGCTAATTGCAGGGGACATCTCAGTAAATTGGCCCTTACACCAGACTGGTGAAAGGTATTGACTTTCATGCCTATCCTAAGAAAGGCTCAATGGTGCTTATCTTATTTTTCTCTCTTATACTTTTTACTCAATTCCAGTTGTTCTTATGTGCAAATGAGGCTGCCAGAGAATATTTAATGACCTGAAACATAGGTATCTAGTGCTATTCTCACACCTCAGGATGTCTGAGACCTCCTTTGGAACTGGTGGTGGTGGTGTGGGGCAGTTCAAGGGCCAGCAGAGACAGCCTAGAAGGACTGAAATAGCACAAACACTTAGTTTGGACACCCAAATTGCTCTCATAGTTTGAAATTGTACTGGGAAAAAAAAAAAAAATGTGGTAATTTTTGCGAGGAGAAGCCTCTTGCTGAGTTACCAAGGCAATGCCAACCCCTCTGGAAATCATTACAGCACCCAGCAACAGTGAGTTGGTGCAGGGTGAAGCTCCACGTGTCCTTTAGCCAGGGAAGGGACAGATCTCTGTGGTCTTGAATGCTTCTCATATTGCAGACAACCTGGCTTCCCCCCACGCACGATCCGTTAAAGCCCCTCGCACCTTCCCAAATGTGGCCCTGGCATGCCCAACACCAGCCATGGATTTGCAGCACTTTTCTCTTCTGGATGTGCACTGCCATGTGCGGATCTGCCAATGCACAGGAAGGAAAATAGCTCGGAAAGTCCTTCACCACCCCTGGCATAGGCTTGCCCTGCCCTGCCCTCCTCCCACATTCTCTGGCTGTTTAGGGAGGCCACAGAAATGCGATGTTAATTTAATTTCTTTGAGCAGCTATCAAATGAGTCAGGTCTACCGTGCTGAGCAAGACCATAAGCAAAATTATGAAGAAGAAACTGGAGCCCACCAAGCTGGGAATACAACCCGTATAAAAGCACACATGTTTTTTAAATCCATTGCAATGCTGAAGTTGAATTTATGGCAGCACGATGATGCTGTCAGATTTTTAAGAATACACTATGCCAGTCGTTTCAGGATTGTATCCCAGCATTATTATTTAATAAGTTCCTTCAGCCAGAGTGTTCATAAATAAATAAACCAATAAGTTAAGTGCAAAACCAATTCCACTAAAAGGATGTGCTCTATTTGCTCTGCTCAGGTATTGCTAATAATAGAGGTATCACAAAATGACTCAAACTGTAACAGAAAGGTTGAATGCTTGAGTGCACACTGCAGAGAAATACCCGGCCATGTAGACACTGAAATCACGTCCTTTCAAATTAACGTGGGGAAGTAAGCAAACACCACATAGGTCTGGTACACCCTGTCCAAGCAGCAGGGATTTAACAGTATTTCTGTTCCTGTTTGCCGGGCTGTGTTTAGGGAAGAGAGCATTCCCTTGGAAAAATGACCTCTTCAAATGACAGGCACAATATTTATTCATCAGCAAATGTACATTTAACAAGCTCAGCTGGCTGCCCTCTGCTCTGGCAGTTTCAGGAAAACCTTTCTTGCAATGCATTGCACTCTGCTTTCCTAGCGGGCTGGGGATGCCATCCGCTCTTTCGCCTTTGCTGGCTGTTTTCCACTTATTTGCTTACTCTTTTCCATTCCAGTTAGCTCTGCATAGCCTGGAGGGAGTGAACTAGATTCTTTTTCTGGGACATCATCAAAAGAAATGTTTACCGAATTGCAGACAATCACATCTGTGTAAATCTGGTGGCAGCACATGTGCACTGCAGTGGCGTGCAGAGATTTTATTTTTCCTGATAGCACGGGAAGAAAAGCATCCAGTGCCCCCCACCCCAAGCCCAGGATCAGTACATAAGGCTGGCAATCATTTGGCAGTACTTTCCATCTGCTTGCAAACAAAAGCATTTGAACTGACACCATTTGGGGATTATAAATCCCAGGGTACCATTTAAATCATGTTTTGAAACAGTCTTTCTCTGAAACAATCTTCTTCAGTCTTCCTCCATCAGCTGCAAACTACCAATGGTCAGCTTATCAACTACCATATTAAGGAGAATTTTGTAGTTATTTGGATCAAATGTGTCAGCCAGAATATTAAAATATGCAAAATAATATACAGTTAACATGCATATTTCTTGAAGGCAGAAATTTTTTTTCCTGTTTCATAAGGCACCAAATTCACTCTCAGCAATCAACCTGCACTGATAGAAAGAAGACTTCCTTTTGCATTGAACTCCTTGATTTCCAAATACAGTTTTCTGGACAAACTTTCCTTTTGAACAGATATCATGCCTAAAAACATCTCAGTCAAATGCCATGCTGGGTAATGCCAGGCTGTGTTGGTACTGGAGCATCTGTGTGGAACCTACTCTTCTTTTCTGGAATTCCCACCTCAATTGGTCAAAGAAATAGATATATGCAAAAGTAGAAACAGTCACTCACATTTATGGGTTTGAATCACATCAAAGCCATTTTTTTGCATATGCACCCGCTGGGTTTAATCAGAATTTTAATGAATTTGTCTTTCAAGATATTTGCCACTTTTTCAGTAGTTAGATAATGCGCATTTTATAACCATATTCCTGGTTCAAGCCCTGTTCCTACATCAGTCCTTCTACTCTTGATCTACAAGTGAAATCTCAAATATAGCCTAAAATATCCTCAAACAATTATTCATCATACAACATAAAGTTATAGCTCTAGAAAAGATCTCAAGGGCCTACGCAGTTCATCTCCCTGCCCTGCAGCACCAGTAGCCCTTCTGACAGACATTTGTCTAAAGGTCCCTGACCAGGGACATCCCACACTTGCACTAACCAGTCTGCCCCAGTTCATCACCAGCCTTCCCCTTAGCAATATTTGGTTTATTCTTTAAGTAAGGTCTCCACCACATAAATCATCAAGACCTGATGATTGGAAAACATGTAGTGTATCCAAACTTTCTCTAACCTGTTTTTCCTTATTCATTGACCTCTTGCTCTTTTTTTACTGGAATTAATTGTGCTAGCCACCTGATTACAGTTGACCTCACTAATAAGGATTAATGCAAAAAGGCACTAAACACTGTTTTCATAGCAGCATTTATGGATTGCAGCAAAGACTCTGGTTGGGGCTGGGGGACATGCTCAGCTTCCAGATGTTGCCAGCAAACTGCTTCCTCCTGGGGGGTAAAGCTAGTAATCAGGTATTCACACACACACGTCCCAGGGAGGTTAGACATAATTATGCAATGGGATATCACATTTAGAAAGCTAATCACTAATTAATATCAAAGGCAATAGGTTTATGACCTCAGGAGAGATTTCCACCAAAGGCTGGTGAGACAGACACACACGTGGAGGGGAGGGGCACGTTACGGGGCACACCACCAGCACAGCCTTCCACATGGGACCTGTGAGATACCTGGGAACTGAGCAGTCAAATCATCTCATATGGGAATAGACAGGAAGAAATACGGGAGTGAATCCGGCAGAAAAGGAGGCAGGTAAACATGTCCTATATGCCGGGAAGTGAAAATATTAGGTGGCGGAAAGTAACTTTAGCAGACAAACTTTAGGCTTTGCTAGGATTTATGGTTCCACAGTGTTCCCACCTTTTCCCTTTCTGCTGGTAAAACTCAACCAGTTGGCTTTCTTCCCACCAAGAAATCCATCGGTCCTTGACTATGCATGAAGATTTATTTTGCTTCTTACTCAGCTGGGGAGTAAGCATCCAAAAAGGTCTTCTGTCCATGTGCCCAGCTTTAGAATACAATTCCTCTTACCGGTATTTTTACAACTATGTTTTCGTTGTGTTTTGTTTTATTTATTGAAATTATGTGGGTTTTATTTCACATAAGCGTTATTGGAAGAGCAGCGCTGCTAACTGAAAGGCTGTTTTCACTTTTACTGGAAAGGTTTTTCTGAGTATTAGCTTTGGATTGGCAAATTTTCAGTAATTTGTACTCTGAGCAACACATTGGTATGAAAATTGGATTTGGGCAATGGGCGCTCCCTGAGCTACTTTACCTTCAGTGTAATGACTTCAGCTAGAAGCTGAGCATACATCATGCTTCCATCCATTGCTTTTCTGCTCAGGATCAGCTGCACATTTGGGGTCTCAATCTTTTAACCCTTATTCACGCTGAGTAGCATCTGATAATGGGAAAACACCATCATTTCGATTGACTTGTAGAGCTTGACAGTTTAAGCCTCTGTTAAGAGAGCCCTGTGAAAATTAGGCTATATTTAATTCTGCTTAGACCACAAGGTGACCCAAATTTCTCTTTAAAACACCCTGATTTCAGTGGCATGATTCTTTGATTTCTAGACTGGTATTTTAATCATCTTAACATTTAAGTGGCTCTTCTTAAGACCTGAATTAGCACTTGGGAAGAAGAAGGAAGAGGAAGGATTGCAGTCCTTGCATCAACTCTCATGGCTGGCATTGTGGATGGTGGATATCAGGGTGAAAGGAGATCCCTATATTCTCTTGTACTGAGAAAGCTGCTCCCTTCCTAAGAAGAAGGATTTAAAGTTTGATATTAAAAATCAAAATATTAGATGATATCCAAATATCTCTGTGTGCGAGTTTAAATGAGAGGCCACTCATTTAAGAAATAAACAGATTTTTTTTTTAATGGCATTTAAATATTGTTACTGCTTATCCAAACAGGGGAAAAAAGGAAAAAAAAAAAAATTCTTCTTTTTCATGAAGTCTTGTACTTTTGCTGTGTGAAATCTGGTTTTATTGTCAATTAAGAGGTTCCTCTGAATGGTGGAAATCCTTGTGTGCCTGGGGCCAGTGTCTCTCTGGTGTAAACACCAGGCAAACTGAGTTAGAATCTGCAGCTCCCGAGTTCCCGCTTTCACTTAGTTCCTCTTCTCTAGGCCTGGTCTGTTACTGGCAATCACATGCCCTTGATGCCTGCTTTTGTAGCTGTATGGGGAAATCACATAATTTAGGTAGTCATAAACCTAACCAGATGCCAACTGTGTTCACCTGCTACATGGTAGAGGTGATGCTCTTATTAACTCCACTAATTTGCCTAATGAGTCTGACCAGCAAGTTCTTCCTCCTTTAACAGCTTGCAGGACTGATTTTGGTGCCTGGTCAGACTGAATGACTTTACAAAGAGTAAGAGTACATCAGCTCCACTGTATAAACTATGCAATGTTTTTTGTTTTTTCTTTCTGTCCTTGAGCCCCAGATATATATCTCTTGAAAGTATCAAGATATATGTGCAGGATGGTTTTGGATTAAAATTTTAAAAGGTAAAGAAGCAATGGTGGATATTGATTTAAGATCCTAAAAGGAGGGATAAATGTACAACAGTTTCTCCATTCCCATACCACCAAAGACCTAGAAATAAAACTCATCATGGATCCCATGCTGTAACTAAAGGAAAGATGATCAGAGAGGTACGTGTCTGTCCTACCTGCACTCACTTAAAAGCAGACTTTACCTCCATAGCCAGCTGAAGGAAGGAAATTTTTGTAGATGACATTTTCTCAACTATCTGCTGCCTTCAGATGGGGTGACACCGCCTCTGAAGCTGCTTGTCTCCCTATTGATGCTGAAGTCATACAGCCTAAGGATCCAAGACAGCTAGTTCAGATTTTCAGGTTGCTTACAGTAGTGAGGTGGTTTCTTCCTTCGTATTAATTGGAATATCTTGTTAATCTTCCCTTCAGGAAGTATTTATTAAAGAAAAACAAACAATGTCTGCTTCTGTGGGGAAGTTCTTCCTATAAATGAATACACTTGCAAGTAATAGAACTTAATTACTTCTTCCAAACCCTCTGAAATCCTTGCTTTATTCTTCTGCATAAAAGCTTGCTGCTTACAATATTTTGCAAGAGCTCTGAAGACCTAATTTTGCATACTCCAATTAATAATATTCTAGAGAGACTGAAGATATAAACAGTCTTTCTAAATTAATACTCATATTTCTGTGCAGGCTTTTAATCAAAGAAGACAGCATGACACCTCCAGAGGCTTGTATGCCATTGTGTTGCCAATAACATTATATCGTTCTATTCCAAATATATTTTATTCCCCTATTCTCATGATGTTTTCAGTTCCTTACAAATTGCTTCTAGTTATTAGTTTTGTCTATGGTTGTTCTTCAGTTTAGGAGATTGATTTGGATTTGGAATGGGATTTTATCATATATATATATAAATTTTCAATGCTGCTGCAAATTAGTTTTATCAAGTGTCTTTATTTCATGTGTATTTCTGGGATAAAATGCCTTCCTTATTTATATTCCTGTGAAGTGCTAGATACCTGCTGGGGTCCCAGGAAGCTGGAGGTCCTCCAGGCCATCACACACAGCTTTTGACACGTGTGTGTGAGTCCAGGAGACACCCACTACCAGTGGTGTTTCTGGGGGGTTTCAGAGGGGGCTCCCGCAGACTCTTCCAGGAAGGTGTTAACTAACACTTTCCCAGAAGGCTCTCCCAGATTTTCTCCGTCTGCCTGTGCCAAGTCGTACATCCCTGGGGTAGGCATGGCGGCTGCAGATGAGTCATTTTGTTTCTCATTAGAACAAAACTTTGTCATCAATATACCCATGAAAGGAGAAGCAATACTGCTGGATATACCATTCCTCATAGCTTCGGTCCAACAGCCTTTCCAAAGGAAGAAATATCTCTCCAGTTGTCTTGGATACCCAGAAATCTGAGGAATATAGGACAGTGTCTCAGGAGGTACTGATTTTAGTAGAGGAATGGCTGTAGGTATTGCCAATTTTGAGTGATTCCTGGCTCAGAAGAGTTTGCAATCTATTTAGGGGCATAGACAAAGATTTTTGAGGAAACCCTGGCCAAAAAAAAAAAAAAAATGCTTAGCCACAGCAGTGATCAGAAATAGGAACCAAATCCTTGGTTCTGTATTCGGGAACTTCACAAAGAGCTATTGCTGATGCTTCTCGCCAGCCTTGCTTTCCATTTCCTGAGGATATTTTTGTCACAGTGGTCCTCAGTGTGCTTGAGGGTTGGCATTGGCACATTTTGTTTTATCTCTCTATATGTATACACAGGCATGTATATATATATATACACACGTATATTCAAGCACAATGCCAGCTGTGTGCAGTTTGTAAAAATATCTGTACCTGCTTACCTGAATAAAAATAGCATTTTCCTCCAGGCTAGCATGTAATTCCTCCTATACTGTCTTTGCGAATATCTGTGCAAGTGACCTTTTTTATTTATGAGAATGTTTTTATAAAAAAGAAACTCTGATAAACTCTTGTATCACTATGTATTTTCATGACTACTTCCCCAGAAAGTGTTTCTGAAGGCTCATTGGGGGCAAAGGTGGCAGGGAGGAGAAAACAATGTGTACAGCTGGGCTTTGCAGTAAGGAATTATTGTTAGCAGTCCCCAGAAGACAATCAAGTTTGGGGCACTCGCCCCTCTGTCCCAGTCATGTGCTGGGGACTCTTGTGTTCCCAGTTTCCAACTGGGCCAGTGCAGCTCAGCGGGAAAGAGGAGGCGATAACCGCCCTGACTGCGGTCCAGACAAACACCAAGGAGCCCAGCAGTGTGGGGTCGCAGGCGCTTACATCCCCACAGCAGCAACGGGTGGTGTGGGGGATGCTTCGCATCATCTAACGTGGTCAAGGCCATGCATTTGTGGAGTTTCTTATTTAGAGGAGCTGCTGCCCTCCAGCTCTCTTTTGACTGGAGTCTCCCATTTCAGTCTCTCTGGACGAGAGCCCAGCTCTTCCATATGGCGTGCAGACTTCTGGGGAATAAGTGATATTTTCACTGTCTTCCTTGTTTCGAGCCTGGAAGAGTGGCAAGCTGTGATTTGCACAACTCACTGCAGCTCTAGTCCTTTTTGTTCAACTCCAGAGGAGTCGAGATGTGTACAGACCAACAGTCCAGGAATCTGGCATAGCCTGGAGTGCAGACTTCAACGCATGGACCCTTCTGGTCCCGTGTAGATATTGCACAAAAATAGTCCTCTGGTTTCCCCTCCCATGCAGCCTCCATGGTCTTACTCCAAGGAGTAAGGACTCTCCAAGGATGATACAGTCTGTAGACTGGTTCTCTACAATGGAAACCCACAGGTAGATCCAGGCTGCAAATAAGTCTAGTACTCAATTTTTCAGTTTATCTGTACAACACAATCTGGACATCTGATTCCAGTAAGTTTGTGGCTAGCCAAAAAGTGCCCAACATAAAGAAGAGGATTGTGTGCCTTTTTTTTCCACCCTTTCTTCCTTGCTTACACCACTGAGTTCTGCTATGCAAGTAGATGGATTTCTCGTATCTCTTGAATCGGCAGTGCAAAAATCTCTTGACGGTACGTGCAGGAGAATTTTTAGACTTGAAAGCAGACAAACCATTGCTCTTGAAAAAAATTACCAAGGATACATAAAGGATGGGCCAAAAAGACTGTCCTGATTCTTCTGCTTCATCTCACAGAGTGAAATACACGAGTCTGTCACAGAAATATGTAGATCCTACAGTCTTGATATTTGTGCTGTGAGGCTTAAATATCTTTCTTTCTCACCCAAGAAAAATGTCAAAGGCACATAGAAATAATTTATTTTCTTCACGGCTTAGGCAGCTGCATCTGCAACTATGGATTGCTCTTCTGGAATTTTTCCTTTTACAAAGTTATAAAAAGCTTTGAAAAAAAAATTACTAAACTGGTGACTTGTATTTTTCTGAGGTAGATTAATTAATTCTGTTTAACAGAGTTAAAATTAGCCTGAGCTGTTTGTAATTGCATGGCTATTCTTTTCTCCCAAATACATAATATACAATTTACTTTGACAAGTACTATTGGGCGACGCACAAGGAGACGGCTTCTGTTGGGGGGGGGTGGTGTGTGCTGCTTTTTTGGCCTAAGGAGAAGAATATTTGGCTCAGAGGGCTGGAAACCTTCTTCCAGCCCCACCTCTTCTTTTCCCTCTGAATGAATGGGTTTATTTTCATGCCTGTTTGTGCAGTATGGTGTATAGCAACCACTCCTTTTATGTTGGAAATATTACGGTTTGCCATTGACAAAATAGCAACGTAAATTAGAGAAGGTATCGACACTGTCCTCAGCCAAGGGAATAAATATTTTCCAGTAGAATTGCATCAGTTGTTCCAAAAAAAGAAAGAAACTGAATAAATTTGAATGAATATCATTATTCTTTGAATGAATATCATTATTCTAAAGAAACAGAAAATGGAGCAATTCAAAAGATTATTGTGATTTTAAGAATGTGTCCTGGTTTTATTCCTGTTTTTAAGAAGACAAATGATAAGTAAGATTAACTCAGATTAGAGAAAGAGGTGGCTGCTCTTTTAGGAAAGGTAACTGGAAAAGTATATTTTCAAATGTTTAATGAAACGTTAAAATGGGTAATAACATTTTACTCCTTCAAAGTATCACTTGTTGAGTGATATTCATTGTACTCTTACCCAGCTTCCAACTTGTTTTGCACTATCTGCTTTGTTGTCTACATTTTTAAGAGTAATACCTTGTGTATTTGCAAGTCTTGCAAAACCCATGCAGGCTGAAATGTTTTGCTTCTAGAAGCTAAAACCGCTTTTTTCATCAACAAACAGAAAACTCTCCCCCATTAAGTTATTAATTTACATCAGCTAAATTGAAAGGTATTTTGTCATTCAAATGGACTTTTTGAGATTTTGAAAACTTTTCTTCTAGGAGCAATTAAAGATGTAAAAAACCCTGTGACACTCCCCAACAAAACTCAGATCAAAAGCCGCGATGGAAATAAGGATTACCATGTTCTTCACTGAGCTTTGTACTCTTCCAGGTTTCTCTGTAAGAAAGGCACACAGAAAGGTTATGCTTTGATGGCTGAAATTAATTTTCTCCTAATTTTATAATCACCACAGCTCTCCCTAATATTGATGACATGGGAAGAGTTTCGTTTCACACTGCTGTAGAAGAGGGTGAAGAGCACAGAGGTCCATAAGAAGACAGCCGCTGTCACAAGCTGCTCAACTCTTGGCATCAGTCTGTAGGAAGGACCTTTCCTCTCCAGCACGAGGGGAAATGAAAGAACATAAAATCTTTGCCTTCCAACCTAAGGTTTTCTGCTCTCTCTCTTAGCAGTGTCTGTAGCAATACAAGGTTGGATTCCTGCGGTCCTTGTATTTGAAGTGTAAGGTGAGTTCAAATGCTCACACAAATGCTTACTTTTGATTTTGTCAGAGCTCAGCCCTGCTACTGTCTTTCCCAACAGCAAGATAAAAATCAAAAGGGATGAAAGGATTAAAAAGGAAAGGGAAAAAGAAAACACTGAGCAAACTGAAGTTTTCTTGGCCTTTTTTAAAACCCAAGTTTCTTTCTTAAAGGTAGTAATTTCCTTGTAAAAGTGACTTCTGCCATGGAAATTATAAATCCAAATACTTAACATACAAGTATTTGGGAATGGCGTCTTTCAATGGGCAGTGGTAAGCAGATTCATTAGCACAAAAACCTAAATACAATAAAAAGAAGAAAATCATTGACTCCTGAAATATATGCAATGTGAATTTACATTAAGAGCTACAGAACGAGTTGTCTGTGACCCTGCAATACCTTGCTTGAACCCATGGGACTTTTCCGTACCAGAGCAATCAAGGTTTCTCTGCTCTCCTTCTCAGGTCCTTCATCCCCTTGTATTTTGGTCGAATGAGGCAACAGGCTGCCACAATTGTCACCTACACATTGCGGTTTATTATCTTTTCTGAAGGTGCTTTAGTTCAAATTTCAAACTTTATCAACTATAATTTGGGACCTATTCTAAGGACCCTTGACAGGCACAGTTAGCAGACAGAGTAAGAGAGTCCAGGATGAGCTGGTTCATCATTCTCCTTTACCACATCCACCCAGTTTCAGTACATTCAAATACAAAAATCACACAGCAAAATAGCCCATTATGGTGATGTGCTACATAGCCTCATGTTTCCATGCTCCTCAGCTTCCCGCTACACCATGCGGAGATGGAGGACATTTGACCAACACATTTTGGGGAGCAAATAAAATTCTAATTAATTGTTAGTCATATGCTTTTCATGAGCTCTGTCAAGACCTCTTTGCAACTTGAATATAACGTTGCACACAGAATGTGGAGGTCATTGCATTTATTCTAAAATAACACAACAATTGGTTAATATTGACTTGGTTCTTGAGGAAACAATGTCTTTTCACTGACATCTACAAAGAAAATAAAGAAAATGGGAGTAAAAGGTATTTGAGACCTAAAAAAAGTGAGGAGACATTTTGGGGGGAAATAATTCGTCTTGTATTTGTGATAATGATGAATAGATGTCTTCCCTGCAGAAGCGTAAATTCTTTATGGAGACAGTAATAGAAGCTAACAGGCTACTTGAATGCAGTATAATGGAGAGGCAGGCTAAACCATTGCTAATAGTATCTAACTTTTGGACAACTGTGAAATCATCATAAGGAATATATTACTGAGCACAGAAATGAGTAAGCAATACGAAATGTCTGAAAGGATCAGTATCTTTAAGGATGCTTGCCTTGCCCCTTCCCAGCTGCTTCCATCAGCCACAGGTTCCCACGCACAAGGAAATCATTCCACAGGCAGAGTTACCTGAGTCATGATTATGGCTATTGCTGTACCTTCAAAGAAAACACAAAGTTACTACATATTTATCTTTTTTCCCTTATTTTGCATTTCTTGAAAATTTTAGACTGTAATCGTTTAAGGGAAGAAACTGATGGGTTTTTTCTGTTTTAAAAAACAGCTGTCCCTGGTCGTGGTTAAACCTTCTTTTCACTGATTTTTTTTTAATGAAGAATATGAAAAATGACAAAAAAAACATGGGCTTCCTTCATAAATGTTTTTTGTCAAAAAAAAAAAAAAGATATAAAAAAGAAAGCTACTAACTGAAGGCAAACCTGCCAAAATAAAGAAGGGATGGAAACTTTCCACTCCGAAAGTGAAAGATGGGTGTGTTAATGCTGTTGGGGCCCTCATGGGACGCACAGCTCTCCTGCGGTGGGCAGCTTTCCTCCAGGGAGGGCAGGAGCTGCAGAACAGCCGACCCAGGGACTGTCACAGCCTCTCTGGGGCTTCAGCAAAAAGGCAGACCATGGCACATCACAGCAAATATTTCCAGCCAAGAAACCCAGCACAGCAAAGAGTAAACTGAAATACTTGAAACATCACCAACTGGGGCAAATTATTTTATTTCATTTTTACAACACAGAGCTATCTCTGCAAGCCATAAATACAGGTGTGTTAAACCAGCTAACACCTCTGCCGGAGGTTAACTGGTTAATGCTGGCTAATTACCCAGCTGATGGGATCAACTGGTCAATGGAACTGGGATATCATGATCCAATCTAATTATTTGGATTGTAACAATTCAATTGAATTGAATTACTTTTCAATTCATATGTCAGAAAGTCTACATGCAGAAGTTTATAATTAAGCAGCTATTATTCTCTATTGCTTGATAATTGCCATACATTTCTAAATGATGTTTCTTTTTCTAACCATTGTAAAGCTGGCGATGTTGGATTTTTTCATATGAACTGAAGTCCCCTGTGATTAGCCCACTTCTCTCTATAACTATTGTTTAAACCACTGAGAGACTCCGAGTGCCTGAGGGATCCGGCTATCTTCAGTAAGGTTTAATTTTATTTAATTTCATATTTAAAGCTTCTGTGACCTTTTTCAACATACAGATGATAAAAATACTTTCACACATGGATATATCAAATGACATGTCCACCTAGGCTTGCTAATAAAACTGCATTGCTCTGTTACTGCTGGCCCCTGGCTATATTAGCTGTCTGCTTGCCTTATTTGTGAGTTATAAATAGCCAAAGACTGCATACTCACTGTCTGGTTACATTGAACAAACTGTGATTTTAATTCTCTCAAACAAGCCTGTCTCCTGACGCAGGTCTGTCCTGAATGCTCAGTCTTACCTGTTCTCCTTTTTGTGTGTGTTTCTTACACGGCTGGGAGATTCTTAAGCAAAATCCACTGCCTGTAAAATATTCTAACAATTAGCAGAGCCACTGAAGGGCATTTTTACACTGTTAGCAAGCCGTTTGTTGCACAGTAATCCTCCACACCGCTTGTTATGTTCTGATTTGATAACATTTTGTACTCACATTGCACAAATGAAAGGCATTGATGTTTCTGACCTGGTCTTCCGTGCTCAGCTCGTACCAAGAAGCTGTGAAACCATCTCAAGGCCCTGCTGTACTAATTTCTCTGCAAACTGAAGGCAACGGGCACTTGCTTCCAAAAGACTTCCAGCCTCAGGAGTGCTTTACAGGTGAACTAAGGCAGAGACAGGCTGAGGACTAGATTCAATAAAGGATTAAATTACCTGAAGAAGGATTTAGGTGGAATTTGGCACCTAAATCTAAAACTGCAAGCTGAAAACCCTCTGCTGCTGGAGCTCATACTGTATCTGAGCATCACCCTGTGTGACTGGGAGGGTCTCTGGGATGGTACTAGGATGCAGAGAGCTGCATCTGCTCCTGACTTCTCAGCATCTATTTTTCTGCTGAAGCTCAGTAAGTGCTCGTGTGCTGTAAGGCATGCCCGGAGCACACCAGACACCCTGCCGTACCGTTGGGTCACACTGCATTGTGAATTTGAGGAAAAGATCACTCCATCGTTTTAAATGCAATAATGTCTAGGAAGCCCAGTAGGCAGCAGTAATTGCTGCAGCATTGTGCAGAAATGCACAGAAGGCTGCCTCTTCTGTACCCTCATTTCAGGAAATTACGTTGAAATGACTCAATGTTGGCCTCTTCTCAAAAAAGAGAATGGCTTCCCAAAAATCTCTGTTCTGCTTAACCGGTTCCCTGGTGAGTCATCTGGTCTCCACTGGCTTCCTGAAAAATATGTAAGAGGTACTTGAGTATTCATCTTGGAAAGACTTGCTTAGGATAACTGATCCTTTGGCGCTAAATCCAAAATCCAGACTATAGTGCCTCCCATCCATCAGGACTGACCTCTTAGCAACAGAGAAGTTGATATCCCCAAGCACAGTCTCACAAAGCGCTGAGCTGCTCTTGTTCAGCAGGACCTGAGCAGGCTCAGGGGTCCCCAACGGGACACTCAGCGAGACATGCCACCCCAGAGGACTATTAGTCAGGACCAAAAACAAACCACGGAAGTGCAGATATCTGCAGAATAAATTATAGGCATGATTAGTGTGTGAAATGAGTTAGAATGAGCAAGTTCCTCAGAGAAATTACAGCCTCTGGGGAAATCATTTACAACGGCCACGATGAGTAATATCTCACTCCATGACTCCATTGACTTCCATCTTCCCCTTCCCCTACAGTTACAATGAGCGGGAGAAAGATCAGCTTAAAATTGTCATGTGTTTATACTGGCAGGAACTGGTGCTAGTTTCATCATTTTTATTAAGACTCGTGAGGCATTTGTATTTTGTTCAGCCACACTACCAGCAAGCTCGCTCAAAGGATCTTACCGTCTCCATGAAAGCTTTTCCATGTATTTGTGCACTTGGCTGGAATCATAACTCGTGCTTATTTCCAAGAGAGGACACATGCTGTGCACAAGAAAGATCTGTTGGACTCCGCAATTGTTTCATACCTGGACCTCAATAAAAATTGTTAATGAATATTTGAGGTTTCTAGCTGTGTAAAGAAACTGTCCGCTGATCTTTTGCTGTGCAAATCTATAGGAATGGTGCCATCTGCAAAGTTATTTTCATATCCTCATGTACTGCAACATACAGCCCATCCAACGACACAGCAAATTACAGTGCTTAGTAATGTGGTTTGCTTCTTTGTTTTAAGCATTATGCCATTAAGTCGTATGTTAACATGAAAATAGACATGTTTTTTTCTCAGTGGCATTAATGGAAAAGTTAAGTTCACTACTTCTTCCCCTTTCCTCGTTATATGTTATTTGCTATTTTCTTATCTGCAGTTGTCAGCCTGTAATTTGATACATTTCTTAGGAATAATTGGTGTCAGATGTCATTTCTTGTGGCCAGTTTCTTTGGGTTTCTCTGATGCAAATTGTTTTATACAATTTGCATTTATGAAGCAGTCTGATGCAGTAATTTCCATTTTCATACCCTCATTCACTTTCTTAATTTATTTTTTTCTGCAGTGCTTTTTGTCTTCATCTCTAAAAAAATGAAGAACTTCCATTAAGTTTTGGCCTTATATGGATTATCTCCAATCTCTAAAATCTCCTTTCTTCACGATAATCCATCTTCTTTGCTTTTGGTAGTTATCTGCCTAAACAATCTTTTGCTGTTGGTATTAAAATCTTTCCCAAAAAATTGACTTTTGTCACTTCTCGTTTTATTCCCTTACTTAATGACATCTAGCACACAGAACTTTTTCTTATTACACTTTTGTTTTTCCATTCCTCATAAACTATGTTTTTTCCCAATGTTGCTTTCTAACACAATTATTCTTCTGGCTAGGCCTGGCGCCTCATCCAGCACATCCTGCAACTTTTTTTTAATATTAATTCAGCTGCAGGTAGCTTTTGTACCTTTGATTTAAAGACTCATTAAAGTCGCCAGGTTACTGTGTTTAATTTCAGCAAGTTGCTTACTCCAGCCTACCCTTCAGAAAATGAAAGTGTTCAGACTCTCAGCTAAACTTTTTGACATCTGCTTAGAGGTAGTTTTGACCAAACCAAATTATGCTTTACATATGTATCTTTTTTTCTTTACTGTCTACCCCAGGTTTATCTAAGGACTTCTGAGCCTTGCACACCTCAGCCCAGATGAACAAGATGCCTGTAGCACAAAAAATTTCTACTCACTACCGTGCTGAAGTCTTGATCTGAATTCCCTCAGGCTTTGAGTCACATCCAGAGAAGCCTCCTTGCCTTTAATCTCCCAAGTTGTCTTTTTTTTATTATTATTATTATTATTTCCCATTCATTTTAGGCCTTTCAGTTTGTTGATTAATGCCCATAAAGGCAGCCGTGCTGCTTCTGGAAATGCAGTTTGTCATCTCTGTCAGCACTCAGCTCCATATGTTACCACTTCATAAGCGACATACCAGGATGCTAGGCAATATAAATGAGCCAGGCTGCATCGGACTGCATACAGTTTACATTTCATCTTTTATAATCAAAGGCATGATTTCTCACCCACATTTTTCACAGGATGCATAATCACCATGTAATTTCTGTTTTACGTGATTTACAGTGCACTCTAAATTTAGGTAACTTAATAGGCTTTCAAGAGAAGCACAACTTACATGGTCAATCTGATCAGACTAAATGGTTGTGTACACTTTATAACACCTTTCTTCTAAAGAGTACAAATAATATACCTATTAGCCTACCCAGAAGCATTTGAAATTCATAGGGACAACTGGGGAGAAAAGCAGGGGCATGCTCTTTAATGGCCTTGAAACACAACTCACATAGAGGTCTCCTCTGGAGGCTATCAGACACAAATATTTAATATTATATTTATTGTCTGGCTCAGGTCTCCACTGGTGTGAGGTTCCTCCCCCACAGATGTTTGCACAAGCAGGTTTGCTGCTGCAAGAGTCTATTCCTATTTCTCCAACTGTTTTTCTGCAGTCACTTAAGACAAGTAATGTTTTCTTTTTGTTTTCCACTATTTGTCTGTACAGTTTTGAAAGTGGGACAGTCTCTTCACCCGGACCTGGAGGTGCTGCTGAAATCCTACCTTGGAGCTACTCTTCACCTGGACCTAAAGGTGTTACTGAAATCCTACCTTGGAGCCACTCCATGCCCCGAAACAGGTGTGTCAGCTTGGGTCCTTAGGCGGGGACCTCCGCAGCTTCATGCCCATCACTTGAGGCATACCTCAGGGATAACAGACCCAGAGACCCCTTTGTCAGGCCAACATAAGGCTACCGCTAGGTTGAGAGTCAAAGCCTCAGGTCCCTCTGTCCCCACTGCAGAAGATCATAGGACAGAAGGTGGAGAAAGGTATCTATATCCAGCTAAGGGGTGACACATCTCCAACCAGTGGCACCACACTTCCACTGTATGGTGTCACGCAGGGGTCGCTGAGCTCTGATAGCACATCAGCTCTGCCTTTGCAGAGCTATAGATGTCACTAGTTCAAGTACTGCCTTTGCGGCTTCCCAGAGATTAGTGTCAAGAGAGTCCATTAAGTCATCTGGCTCATCACCTTGGGTACCACAAGCACTTACGGCACTGTCTACACCACAGCATGGTGTCCCATGCAGAGATCATAGAACAGCCCAGGCTGGACAGGACATCAAAAGATCATCTGGTCCAACCTTTCATGGGAAAGGGAGCCTACGTGAGATTATCTAGCCCCCTGTCCAATCGCATCTTGAAAGCTTCCAGTGATGGGGACTCTAACACATCCCTGGGAAAAATGCCCAAGGCAACTCCAGCTCGAGCTCATGAGTCCATCAACAGAGGGGCTCTGCTCTGGGAGTGGTGCCAGAGCTCAGAGTGCCTTCGTCGTCTGGAGACTGAAACAGTGCTCAGAAGCAGATAGCTGAAGATGCTGATGTGTCCTCAATGCAGAGACAAGGCTGGCCTTTGATATCGTCCCTACCAGAGAGCCAGACCCTGTGCTGCACAGGCAAAACCCCTCTACTCTGATCATTTTATCATTATGTTCTCAGCTAATCAGTGGACATGGTAACTCGTGACAGTGAACTGCTGGTGCTGGTGACCTCTGCACTGGCACAGCTGGGCCCCAAGAAGTGCAGCTACCCCTGGCCTGAGAAGGGGGATCCTATGTAATGCCCCCAGATATTGGGTGCTGCTTGGTACCCATCCTTCAGCTGCAGAGAAAAATGAAATAAAAGTCCACATGGGACATCTAGACAGCTGAACATCGGGGACAGCTTCTTGCCCTTGAAATTGGCCAACACAAGCATGAGATTTGATCATAATCCATGTGTCCTCGCACAGCTCTGAGCGCATTATGAGTATGTTGAAGCAAAACAGCTGGTCTGATACTCCTCAAAGCAGACAAGATGAGGGCCATAACTCAGAGACTGTCAGGCACCAGGATCAGAAAGGACCTTGCACCGTCCCCAGCAACATCAGTCCCAATGCTGATTAACACTCACAATAGTAGAGAGTGCTTGCAAATGTCCAAGTAGATTTGGAAAGGATACAGAGTAATAATTAATAACAGGGATAATAATCAGCCTATGACTATCTAGATTAATTGCCATTCCTTTGAATAACAGAGATGCCAGAACTCATCGCTCTAATTATTTTCCTTTCTGCAAACATAAAATCAAGAAGGACATATCTGAGCAAACAGATCTCGCCACCGGCAATAAAACCTATAAGCTACGGTGACTGGCAAAGCTTACCTCCCAGCACATCAGTTTTGGAGCTATAAAGCTGGTCTAACAACTAACTATTGTTGTTAAGTGGAGAAAAGCACAGGAGGTTAATACATCATGGCATCTAGCCTGTTTAATCTGGTTTTCATATGCCCATGGCCAACATCGTATTGGAGAAGGGAATGGGCAGCCTAGTTCGGAAACAAAATCTCGGCATTCATACAGAAAAGAGGAGTCATAACTCTTGCCTGTTGCTTTTGTTTTGCAGCGGTTTCTCTTAGAACATGCTAAGTATACCATTGCTGGATCTCAAAAGCCTGTTGTTTGTAAAAACAGTCATTTTTCATGGGCTGCCCTCAAAAAGAGACTTTACTTGATGTTTCAGATATTGTTCTGGGCATTGTCTTTTTTCAGCCCTCTGGAAACATACTGAAGCCATTGCCATTTCATCTGCTGATGCTGGAGACATATCCGTATAGCCAGAGGACAAGGTGTGTCTGAAGTGTGCCTTAAATCTTCCAACTGATCTTGACAGCGCATTGTTAAGTTTAACAACTGAACTAATTAACTATAAAAATACGAAGTCATGGTAAGCTATTTAATCAGGAAGCTATTTGATAGAAACAGCTGCTTAAGGGAAAGACTCTGCACTATACGCTACAAGCGATTTCACTGGAAACCTGTGTGGGTAACAGAAATGTATGCTCAGTTGTTTTGGTCCACTATTGCTGGGGAAAAAAAACCCACAGAGGTTGCTATTCCAAAAAAGTCCTGGTTTGCATGCATTTTTCTAGGGTGGAATATTCATTTTCACCTGGAAATTCTCAGCCCAAACTATGTCTCATAAGGAGAATCAAGGAGAAGACAAACAAGTAAGGTATGACCTGATTTTTCTGAGTAAACAAGAATAAGTTCTGAATATTTGCTGGGAAAAGGTGTTATCAGCAAGTCTGAATAATGAAGAAAGTAAAAAATTGTGCTCGTAGCCAATTCTGGAAAATAATGAGATAAAATTTGAGGAATATACTCTTATTGCAATAATGAAGTTGCATCGTATCCAGAGGGCTGGGAAAAGAGTGATCTGTTGTGTTGAGTGTGTTTACGCACTGTGGGTTGATGATAGAGTTGTCAGCTGATATCGTATCAGCCCTTACCTATGCCACCATCAGTTACTTGCTTCTGATGCCAAATTCCCAAGAAAAGCCTCCAGGCTGGTTCCCAAGTCTGCCACTAAATGTGGGATCTGGGTAATTTTAGCGGTACACCCTCGGTATTTCCCAGCTGTCTGAATCTTTAGGTGAATATGTACTTATGGCTTCAGCCACTCAGTTCTAATTCTCAGATTTAAATTCTCTGGTCTTCATTTCTGCTGCAAGTTGCTAGAGAATTTCCTAATGCCAAGAAATCCCCCTTAGTGTATTTTAGCCATCACAAGTAATCACAGGAACATTCATATGGTTATATCTCACTCCGTTATAGAATCATAGAATCATAGAATGCTTTGGGTTGGAAGGGACCTTTAGAGGTCATCTAGTCCAACCCCCCTGCAGTGAGCAGGGACACCTTTAACTAGATCAGGTTGCTCAGAGCCCTGTCCAACCTGACCTTGAATGTTTCTAGGGATGAGGCATCTACTACCTCTCTGGGCAACCCGTTCCAGCACTTCACCACCCTCATTGTAAAAAATTTCTTCCTAATGTCCAGTCTAAATCTACCCTCCTTTAGTTTAAAGCCATTACGCCTTGTCCTCTCACATCAGGCCTTGCTAAAAAGATTGTCCCCATCTTTGCTATAGTCACCCTTTAAGTATTGAGAGGCCGCAATAAGGTCTCCCCGCAGCCTTCTCTTCTCTAGGCTGAACAACCCCAACTCTCTCAGCCTGTCCTCGTAGGAGACGTGCTCCAGCCCTCAGATCATTTTTGTGGCCCTCCTCTGGACCCGCTCCAACAGTTCCGTGTCCTTCATGTGTTGAGGACCCCAGAGCTGGATGCAGTACTCCAGGTGGGGTCTCACCAGAGCAGAGTAGAGGGGCAGAATCACCTCCTTCGCTGGCCACGCTTCTTGTGATGCAGCCCAGGATACGGTTGGCCTTCTGGGCTGCGAGCGCACATTATTGGCTCATGTCCAGCCTTTCATCCATCAGTACCCCCCAGTCCTTCTCCGCAGGGCTGCTCTCAATCCCTTCATCTCCCAGCCTGTATTGGTATCGGGGGTTGCCCTGACCCAGGTGCAGGACCTTGCAGAAGAAATAATTGCACAGAAGCAATGAAAAGCAGACAAAAAATTGTAAGAGACTGTAACGCCAGGAACGCAGCAGTTGCTGCAGGGTGTATTGCTGTAAATCATCTACAAAATGGAATCATTTTCTGTGAAGTCATGGTGAAGTGAAATATAAAAGACATTGAAAACAGGTATAATTGAGATAATTTTTAAATCCCGTTTTATTTAAAATACATTTTTTTAGTATCTGTAATTCAATAAGTTCTGCAAATACGTTATACTGTGAAGGTTTGTGTCCTGTGTGAAACTTGGGAATGAAGACTGCCATTTTGGGAAAATTGTGTTAGAAGCTCAACTGGGAATCCTAGCCGCTTAGAGCAGGAACTTGACTGAGACATGACATTTGAGAGCGGAGGAAGAATGCCATTTATTGAATCATCAGGCAAGTATTGATGAAGCTTGACCCTGCTTAGCTCATGCAGACTGAAGCAGCCACAAACTTCGTCACAGACCTTCCCTACCATGACTGTGCTGATACGCCCTTCAGATCTGTGTTGAGGAAGGGCGAAAGGCAGCTCCCGCATTTTGGGAATACCCCTAACAGCCCTTAGAGACAGATTTCCAGCTCCAAATCCAGGGTGCAAACCTGCGCTGGTGACTTTGTCTTCCTTCATGAAGAATTCTGTGGCATTTTTCCTCTCTTGGTGGGTGACATGTTTTCTCCAGACCTGCCCTGGCTGTTTGGTTTGAACACAGGACATATTTTCACCAAGGTGTGGGTGGTGCAAAGGTTATGCAGCCTTGTGACAAAGCCCATGCCCACAGGCATGCAGAGCCCTGGATGTGACAAAGCAGGCACTCACTCCCCCTCCCTTATTCCTTCCTTTAAAAGGAAGCATCAAATAATCATTCCCAGACTCTCAAAGGCATTTATGCACCTAACCCTGATTTAACCACGCCAGTGCCTGCCCCTTCACCACCCCCATCCCGCCATATACTCTGGGAGCTGGAAGCAGGCCTGCAGAGAACACTTTTTTTTCCCTTTAATCTGCTCTATGGCATCTTGGCCTCAGCAGTGCATATAACTCATAAAAGCAGCAGCCTGTAATGGTAGTGGGAAGTAGCCTTTGGGCTTCTACAGCGGAATAAAACCTTTCAGGAGAAAAAGCAAGTTTTCCCTGAATTGTATTTATACCTTCTGGACAGCTGTGGGCAGAGCAGGGTCTCGATTTGTCCGAAAGCACTATGCTTGCGTTCAGCAGGAGGTCCTGAACACAGGGCTTTGACCCGTGTCAAGACATAAGGCAAACTACCACGCAGGACGGCGCGAAGAGAGGATGCCAGCATCGCCTGCAGTGATTCAGCTCGAGAGCCCGATGCCAGCCATCCTCCTCCAAGAGCGATTCCACGAGCAGCTGGAAAACGTCCCGGCGTTAGTTTCCCGGGTGTGGAAAAACACGAGGTGCGTTTCCCCTCGAAGGCTGCCGGGTCGTTTCGCTCTAGGAGGTCATTTAATGACGGTTTAAGCAGGATGGGGTTAAAAGCGCCGGCCGGTGCCGGGGGTGCGCGGGGCGGG
>WAAD01009999.1:5000-69363 GCA_013389945.1 Fregata magnificens | reverse complement strand
GGCGGCGGGGCCGGGGCTCGGGGGCGGCGGGGCCGGGGCGGCAGCCGGTGGTGATGGCGAACGCCAGAAAGGAGAGATGCGTGTGCGAAGCGCAGCCCGGCTGGAGAAACCCCGGCACCGGCAAACGGGGGGGTGCAGCAGGGCGAAACGTCTAAAGCAACACTTAAAAACAAAATCCTCGGGAACTTCAGAGCTTTATGAAAGCATGGCTTTAAGTGGCTCACCAGAGTTTGTACGGGTGGTCTCTGAAAGATCCCAGAAGTAAAAGCAGGTCTCCAGGGATGCCTTGCCAGTTCTTTTGTGCAACACCCATCCTGTCTCTCAAAAATCGTCAGCCACCTCTGAGGACTGCTGCATGGTCAGCGCTGCAGCACAGGAGCTCCAAACTCTGGTTTTCAGAGTCTAATTATAACACTATATATAATATAACCTTACTAATGTAACTAGTTAAACATTACCAATTGCTAAGTAAACACTACTGATTACAAAGTAAACGTTACTGACATGTTTGACACAATTAAAGCTATCAAAACCCTGAAAGCGTATTTCTCTTCTTACAGATGTCTGTGGGGTCTCCAGACACTCTCTGTGACGCCTGGTGCACCTGCTTTCACCCCTTGAAAAACCATCTGATGAAAAGGTTTATCAGCTCTCCTGTAAGCCTACCAGCTGCCAGCACAGCAGAAAACATACTCAAATTAGCATTAGGGCTAGGGGAATTCATCTTCAGGTCTTCCAAAGCAGTGAATCAACCCAGGGCTATGCAAGGCATCATTAGTAGTTCAGAAAGGAACTCTTCTACGTTCGGTCTAAATCATTGGAAAGAAATCTATTGATTCATTGAACCTTGGGCACAGCTCAAACACTTTGGGCTTTGAAGACATCCTAGGTCTGAATTTTCTCAAATGTTTTTGTAGCCTGAATTATATTCACTTGCACATGTATTTTTACATAAAGGGGTAGCTAGTCCCACTCTGAGTTTTGTCCAGGTAGCAACAACTCACAAAATAATTGTCTTTAGCTGGGAGAATATGTTTGCATTTTTTGAATCTTTAATTTGCTGATTATAGGTAAAACCCTGGCCTCACTGAAGTAAGCATGGGTTTTGCTAATGACTTTAAGCAGAGTGGGATTTCAGTCTGTGTTTTCTAAGGCAGATCAAATGTATCTGTTAGTAACTATGCTGTCATTAAGTCTCATTACTCCTGTACAGACAAAGTTAGTCTCATTTTCTATAATACGTACCAGGGATTCATATTATTGTCCTTCATCCTATCCAATTCTTTCTTTGCTTTCAGAGGCAGCAGGACTGGCATCCTCCAACACATGGCAAGCATGCAGGACATCGCCCTAGCTGTCCATGGGATGTGCTCTGTTCATCCTTCCAGCAGGCCATTATCACCCCAGGACCCTTACAGCATAAAGAGCTGCATTTAGTAAAAGCTGCACTTTATTACCAGAGTTATTGAGAGATGACGCAGGCAATCCAGCAGGAAGCCGGGAGCTGAAGTTGGGTCTCTCAAGCTTCAGTTATCATGGAGATTATCCTTATTCTCTTAACTACGAACTTGGATGAATCTTGAAAAAGGTATTTAAGATGGAAGAAAACAACTTTGTTTCCCTGCAAACAGGAAAAAAATATGCTGATATAGGAAGTTTTGCAGTGGGATTTCAGGACAAGCTACGAGGGTCATATCATTTTGCAATCAAAGTCTTTCTTTAACCGTGCATGTTACCTTGTTACCTCCCTGACTTAGACCCCTCCATCCTCCTGTTTGAACTCTGCAAATAAACACTTCCAAAACTTCAGGAAAACTAGTATGAATAAATACAGCTCAGCTTATAAAGGGATTGCTGACTCATGCCTGCACTAGCAGGGTACGACTTACTCCTAAAGCAGCAGCAATGAAGACAGCAGAAGCACGTGCAGCACGAGCAGGGATTGCAGCGTCCATCTAAGGCGGCTCTTCCACCACAGAGACTATCTCAAATTTTTTCTCAGCCACAGCATCCTGTCTCATTAGACATAGGAATATTCCCCTATCAATTTTACACTTACACTGTATTTCATTTTGTTATGGCAATCCTTTTCAACTTTTAGCATTTGCTTTTCAGAATGTTTCATACCTTGAATAAAAAATGAAGTAATAATATAAATCAAACTAAAAATGGCCTGCGCTTTTCCTTTTCAGATGCATCTGACTGTTGAGCTGCATTATAAGTTTAGTGTTACTGATCCAGTAGTTATTTTAACTGCTGCTTGGCTTCAGCCCTGTTGATATATTGGTTATTTTTATATATGGTAGGCCATTTGTGTGACTGATTTTGCAATTCATGCTGCCTGCTGAAGGACATCCCTTGAAACAGACCTCATAGTTGTGTTCCCAAGATGAAAGCAATTGGACAGAAGTACCTTTCTGAAAAGAGGGACCTCTATTACATTTATTTTTTTTTCTGAATTGCTTGCTCAAGCCAATTGGTTGGGTTATTGGAAGAAATGAAACAGGGAAAAATTGATAGGATTCAGGTGTCGGTGTGTGGCATTAAAGCCATTTCTTATCCTTAGCAAATGGCGAGTGTTGGATCAAATTCCAGTATATGGCCAAAATATACTACAAGGGAGAAAATGATTATGCTTATCATGCTAGCACGGGGTTAGGGGAGGTGAATACAAGTGCATCAAAAAAGCACAACCAAATTACACAGGTTGTTATTTTAGGCCGCCAGTTGCTCAGTCTCCCTGCCCATGGAAGAAGGATGCTGCAATAACTGTAATTTCACAGATAAGTTGTATTTTAGGGGCACTTTAGGTGTCAATATGAAAAATCAGGAGCCGGGCAGGAAAATATCAAAGGCTGGCAACAGAAATAGGCTTTACATTGGCAAGGAGGGTTGTTTAGCTTTTCTGTTAATATTTTTATAAGGCATGAAAATGTGACCAAAAGGCATCCTAACTTCGGTGAAATCATTGATTTAAATACATGTAACCTGTGTGTTAAGGATCTACAGTTATGATTCCTCAAGATGTGTGAGCAGCTCTACAAGCACTTGCCAAAAATTACTCCATGGACACCACTGGGACTGGTACATCTTGCTGACCTTGGTCTGTGTGAAGTTCTTGGGGATGACAGGACCTGGTTCTGTGTGATGTTGGACATTTCTGGCGTTCCTCACTGAATGTGAACAAAAGAACAGCTGCACCTCATCAGGGCAAAGTTTATTGATATTATGATCCCTTCTCTAGTAGAGACTCGCAATGGATGCTTAGGGAAGAGCAGGACAACTTATAGTGAAATGTTTCACAGTAATCACTAGTCGAAGGGGTGGCCAGTGATTCAGAGGCTTCCTGAGTCAGACATAGAGGTTGTACATTTAAATGACCAAGTGGGGTTTTCTTCCATGAATTTGCCCAATCACTTCTGAAACCCGGTCACACTGCGAGCATCCACATGGTGGCAAGGATTAACTATGCACTGGGTGAAAGAGTATCCCCTGTTGCTTGTTTTAAACCTGCCTCTTGGTTTCATCCAATGCTCCTTGGCCTGTGCACTCAAAGAGCCCACGAACAAATCATTCCTTGTTCCCTTTCTCCATGCCACTCCTATTCCCTGGGTTATTTTATAAGCAATCCATAGTGAGACACTCAGGGGGCAATACTCCCCATCAACAAGTGTCAACACATCTTATGCATCTATAAGCTGCATCTGGTTCTTACATATCTGGTTGAGCTGTACCTGAGGGATACCTTGGGCTGAATAAACTCCAGCTGGCCGAGGCCGAGCTCAGCGAAGACTGAGGTACCACTATGTGGTTATGGGGAAGAAGGCAGCGGTGCGATATCCATGCTGATGACGGATGAAGTATCGCTACCCTTCTTACAAGCAAGTTCAGCAACTGAGAGAGTTCATAAACCACAGATCCCTCAGTTATCCCAGGTGACATATGAATGCATTTTTTTAATTTCTGTTCAGATCAGTGACTGCAACTGTTTCTGTCAGATGTGGACCAAAGTAAACAAGCCCATAACAAATAAATATACAACATTTAGAAATTACAGTTGTTTTCCAAGTAAAAAAAAAAAGAAGCCTCGTTTATAAAATCTCACTTTGAAATAGTCATCCATCTGGATGCACAAAACACAACATCTGCGTGCTCCAAGGGAACTGCATTGATTTTGAAAGCCACATGTGAAATGACAACCCAAGCAGACGACTTTGTTTTGTTTTCCTAGTTTTCAAGCAGAGTTGAGTCCAAAAACCAAGAGTGGTTGTGGGGTTATTCAGATTGAAGTTTTTGCACTGGAACCGTCTCTGGCTCCAACATGCTCAGAGAGATTTCCAGTGTCCAAACCTAATGTGAAAGTCTACCAAATTTCATACTTTTAGGACTAGTTTCCCACCACGAGCACAGATGAGACACCAAGCTGCCAGGCACATTCCTAGAGCATCATTCCAGTCACTCAAGCACACTGATAACTGCCCCAGTCAATTGAACCCATTACAAAGGTTTTGGGGATCTGCTTTGTTTCACTTCAGTCATTTCATGGCTGCTGCTGTCATATTTTGAGGGACTGGGATTGGTTTACAAAATTGAGTGTGACAAAAGACATTTTCATTGGTCAAATATAAATAAAGACACTAATCCAGAAGGTTGTGAAACACCAACAGACCAGTTACAAGCTCTGTCTGAACCCTCATTACATTCGCACGAAAATGCCAGCTAATATCAATGCGCAGTGGATTAGTCCCGACCATCTGGCACTCTGTAGTGTCTCGGACTTCCTTTTGGGAATTTAATGTTTTGTGACTCCTAGCCAAGAAAAATATAGAAAAAAAATCACGTGAAGAACCACTACATAAGCTCTATCATTGATTATAGCATCGGTTTCCTTCATCCCAGAAAAAAATGTCACTGTGGGGCCAGTACTCAGCATCAGTTCCCACTAAAATGAAGACTGATGTGATTCTCCCAGTGAACGGACTAGTTTATCAAATACCTAGTTTGAGCGAGAGATGTTTTATATGGGAGTCACTGCATATTTTTGACGCTGTGCCATTTTTCTTCAGTAATCTACTCTTACCCTTTTAGAGGAAGGCATTTTCCTTCAAAACCCACCCTGAAGAGAACTTACAAAGAAACAAGATTAAGTGATTTTGCATTTTATTGTGAAATCAAACTGATGGATGGATTCTTCTGGTTTGGGGCAGAGAAGTCAAGAAGCAAGGATGGGCTGGTTCTTACGCTGCATATAGGACATTTTGCTTGAAAACTACTGATAACGAAAAACTAGAGCTAAGTTTCAAATATGACGTTTGCATGTTTTCTCTATGAAAACCTGCTTTCTCAGGGTCACACGTCACTAGCCCACAGGGTAGGGAGTCCATTTGAAGTAGACTGAACCAGATGGGGAAATCCCACGTACCAGATGCAGCAGATGGGAGCTTGGGAGAGAGATCCCACAGAGACCCTCTAGCTCAAACTTCCCTTCCTTGCCAGAACCTCTGTTTTTTTGAGGCCTGACCAGATGGTTTGTGAAGCTCTCAGATACAGCAGCCATAGGGGGTTGAGAAAAGATGGGCAAGTGGAAGTTAAAGGTGAGCTTCTTGGTGTGATGAGGGTATGTCCATTGCTCCAGTACATTCCAGCCCTAAGAGCTCATCTGATGCCAGTATCACATAGGAAGCACTTCAAGTGCAAATTTTCATCCAGGTGCAGAATTAAGCTTGTGCATTTCTTAAATATCTAACCCAAAATTCACTGAAATAATTCGGCATCCCTATGTGTTTGCACGTGCTCTGGATAGTTTGTTCACAGAGCTGCTGCCCAGCGTTACCCCAGGTACCCTGTTCTCAGGTCAGTAATTCCCCTCCACCTGGACAAAGCATCACTGTGCTGCAGCTTCAGCTGTCTTACTGGTACCATGCATTTGCCAGTATATTCAAAATGTTGGAAGTGCTATAAGAGGAAATAATTGTGAATCAAAGACTTGCTGTAATTCATTTTTCAGCTAAGTGGGGAAACTTTGTATTTAAAAAAAAAAAGAAAAAAACAAAAGAACCCCCCCAAAAAAACCCTGGAAACTTGTTCTTTACGAGCCAAGCCCGTATTCGCAGCCCCCGCACAGGTTTCTGCTGGTGCGGTTTGGCATCCCCAGTGCAATGCTCCCTCTTGTCTCTAGAGGGCTGCCTTAAACCACTGAAAAAGTGTCATAGTCGGTTTTCAGCACCTTCCTTTTACCTCAGATCCCAATTTCTGCGTCATCATCAAGGAGTTACCACCGCTGTATGAATTAGCTATTGTCATGAGCCAGAAGCAAACGTCCTTTGGAAGGAGACTGTCGTCTGGGGCTCCAATCTTTGGTTTGTCCAATGCTGTACGGGTGAACCTTCAGTGCTGTGCTGAAGGTTAATATTAAATCTTCTTGACATTGTACTTTTAGGCTCAGACTAGTGCAAAAGTGCAGGTTTATTACCTGGCTGGTTTTCATTCCACAGCCACCTAACTGAGAAGGATTAAATCAGGAACTCTGAGTAGTTTTAGCAACATAAGTGCAGCTCGGAAGCTGGTACTTATATGTGTTTGTAATAATCAGAAATCAAGAAATGGACACTCAGAAAGAGTTAAAATAAACAACTCTACCCTAAGTGTGTCTGTGTCCAAAATGTTGCAGCGTTATGCTGTTTTATATCTCACTGCATAACAAAACACAAAACAAATGGATTGCATAATAATCTATATTCAACTTTCAAATTTCACATTTTAAAACTTAAAATGACACTTTTTAATTGCTCAAAATTTTTTGAGAATAGATCTGTTGAGGAATATAAGTTTCACCAGTTCCGTTTTTAAAAAATTGGAGTATATATTAAGAAGAAAACAAGAAACAATGTCAACCAGTGAGGACCTTTACTCCTGAAGTGGTTTATGTTGAAAACAGTCTTGTTTTGTAAATCTGATGACAACAAAGAACCAGCTCGGTCTTAAAATAAAACAAATTCAGTCCTTTTTCAATTATGGGAAATGCTTATAGGAAGCATGCCAACTTTTTAATATTTTGCAGCAAACTCCACTCTCTGTAGCCCACGGATTAGTACATGAGCTGATTCACGTGGAAAGCAAAATCAACTGTTGCACTTGGGTGAAAAAGAAATCATTAATCAAAACTTTGAAGATACTTGGAGGGTTCTTTTGAAATCTGCTGTAGAAACCTTGCTAGAGCAAAAGCCCTAACAAAGAGTTTGGTTACTCTTGAAAACCAGATTTTATGTCCTTACCATTTCTAGTAATACTTTATAGTAGGCGCCAAGGGGAGGTTAAGAGCCCTTGGTCCCCTCAGCTTTGGCTTGTATGCACTCAGGCAAGGTTGCGGGCTGTGTGTGCCCTCCAGCATCCAGTCCCATCCCCCTTTAAACCAGGACCTCCTGCACTTCAGGAGAGCAGTACTGTAGAAATATATAGCTGCATTTCCACGAGTGGAGGCTTCCCCTGCTGAACCCTCCCCTGTGATCCCAAACGGATGCCACGCACACACACATGTGCCATCGATCCCTCCTGCAGCCAAGCCCACCAGTTTGGCTACCTGAGCCCATGCAAAACCAGACTGGGCTTACACTCAAGTGGCCTAGTCAGGCCCATGCACAAAGCCATCGTTAAAGCTTGCAAGTAAGAAAAACGCCCCGGAAGTCTGCGGCTCATGGCTGCATTCAAACTCCATAAGAATAAAAATCCCATTCCTCTTCTTTCCCCTGCATATTTTGAGCATATAGCATTTTTGTTTCTCCTGGGTCAAGCATCATCTATTAGAGCATACTGAATTAAGGGCATTTTCTTCCCATGAGTGCTCGACCAGCCCGCTGGGCTCACTGGCCCCATCTGAGCCAAGCCCCTGGGACAGGATTAGCCTCGGTGCCTGAATGTCCCCTTGTCCCTGCAGGCCACGCTCAGAGGATGGGGGTGAATCTCACCCGCGCTCCCTCCCTGGGAGTCAGGTTTAATCTCAGAGTTGTGAAGCACAACCAGCGGGGTGGAAAATCTTTTAGGACCCTAACGTCTTTATAAAAAAGGCAATGCTTGAATAATAAGTTTGTATGTGCAAAGTGAATGTGTTATACGACATAGACACAAACACATTAAATTAATTTACAACTATTCCATTTATTACATAGCATTTAACTAAGTACCATCAAGGTACAAGGTACAAGGGGGAAAGAGGTTGCATTTGCTAAGCAGCTGTGAAAGTTATAGTAGAAGCATCAAATGCATTTCCTGGCTTAACCAAACATAGGATATGATTTCTCTAAGTGCTGTCACCAGTGTTAAAAATATGTGATGGGATATATCAGTAAGAAACATCTTCAAAGAGGATTAAGGGTTCAGATTTTTTTTTTGTTTGAGGCAACAATATATTGAATTCTTTTGGAGTAATTAAACTTGAAACCGATCCAGCTTTTTTTTTTTTTTCTTTTTGGGTACAATGCTTCTTACAGTTTAGAGCTAATTGGCAGGTGAGCAAGATAAGTAGCACTGAACACCACTTGATGCTGTTACCGCCTAAGGGAGAGATGGGCAGCCTGTTGTACAGGAAGAGGCTGTTCAAACACACATAGAAGATGAGCATAATGAATTTTCACCTGAGGAGATAATGCAATGACTTAACCTCCCACGAGAAATAAGACCTTGGTGTTCCAGGAAATTTCTTATTGAGACAGCGTTTCGGAGATGACAGCAAAGCTTCTTTGTGGCAACCTAAACACTAAAAAGCCTGTAGGTTGCTTTGCTACTTGGTTGAAATTACAGAATCAGACCACTTGACTTGCATTCAGACTTCGCTAATCCCCATGGAGCTTTATCCCCTGTTTGTCATTAGCTGACTGCATTGACAGACTCCCCTGCTTGCCCTCCCTAACCAAAACAGCAACAAAAACTCCTTTGCATCAAAGAGAATTTTCTTTCAACTTTGATCACATTTCTTGCGGTGCTCAAGCCTGTTGCTAAGAGAAAATACGGTCGTGAGGAATGGGCAAATCATTATTATAATTACTCTTGTTACACCCCAGTGTGAACAAGCCTCTCCTAGCACTCAGCTGAATTATATAGCAGCGTACGCTTTAATTGATAGAGTTAGTGACAGGCCTGCTGGGTTTGGAGCTACAAGAAAGCCCAGCCACAACATCAGCACATGGTGCAGGAGCTCATGCCACCCTGGCTGCTGCTAGTGAGGGAATTATCCTCTGCCAGGTAGAGGGATGTGCATTGCACTGTCTGCCAACAGTGTAGATTTTGTTGCATCAGCCCAGTTATTTCAGTGAACACGGCAGCAGCCAGCAAGGACCACAAAGCCTTGCAGCTTGTGCAACGTAGCCTGTGCTAAAATATCTGCTCCTGCTGTGCCAGTGTTTCTCAGTCTGACCCAGCAGGACAGAATCAATGGCCTAGGCAGGAGCAGGAGCAGAAAATGGCTTGCTTGAAGTCATGCAATGGAGAAAGCAGGACCCAAGTCTTCTGGCTGTCACTTGTTCCACTGACCCAGCCACATTCCCTGAGTGACATAATTTATTAGTCTGGAATCTTTTATAAAAACTAAAATAAATAATAAAAAGTGCTAATAAATACTAAGCAGAGACATATGGTTCTTCCAACCTTATAAAGAGATCAGGTAGCAACCTTTACAGCAGCCAGGCAATGGACCGGGCTGCTAAGGAAGGCGCGGAAAGCCAGCAGGCTGGATTGCAAACTGTAGGAAAATAACAGGCTTTGACATTTTTCAAAATTCAGTAACAGACTGACAGAAAAAAAAAAAAAAAAAAAAGGAAAGCAGAATTGCAAGCCTAGTTTTGGCTTCCTAAGCATGCTGAGGGAGTGAGGCTCCAGGCTTATTTGCCTGGTGCTGCTGGCTGCCCACAGCTCGGAGCTCCCCTCTGGGCGCAGGCAGGAGAGCAGCGGGGCAGGTTCCTGCAGGAGCCGGGCCAGGTGAGAGTTAATTAGCACCTCACCCGGGGGGTAACTCTGGTCCTGGAGTTTGATTAAGCAGTAGAAGTCATGGAGAAACTTGTTTGAAGTTAGGGCTTTAGCATAATAACTTCAACAAGTTTTTAAGATGGGATCATCTTTTACTTTTGAAATCTTACTTTTAGTGTAGGCTGAATTTCATATCCAAAGAAAGGACTGATGGATCAAATTCAGAGTGCTTTAGTTTATTTATCTGCGTTTTTCACAGAAACTGAGAGAAACTAAACTAGTTACTCCAGGACCTACAGCAAATCTCTGAGCAGATTAGGATTAAAATTCCATTTATCCTGGCCTCATCCTATGCAAAACAATCTCACTTGCAGTTTCCACAGTTCACTGGTAATAGCAATAGGCTAAAGGCAATTTGTCTTCAAAGGTTTAATAGCAGGAACTTTGCAAGAAAATGCTCTAGAGCCTTGAAAGATAAAATGTGAACATTTTAAGACTGGATTATATGTGAATTTAAAACACAAACTTGATTCTCTTTGTTTATAAGAGTGTAAATCAGAAGCAGTCCCTATTAATTTCTATCAATCTGTATTAGCATAAACCAGAATTAATTTCTACAAATCTACATTAGTCTAAGACAGGTTGTAAGGGACTTGAGTACAGGCTGTACTGTGTCATGACCAGCTTGCACCCTATTGTAAACCATGGACTCAGCACCACATCTAAGTCATGCATAAATCACCATAATCCAAGGAAATATACCTTTGCTAAGTGTTGAAGGTTAAAGAGAGGTTTTAAAATATAACTGCAAGAGTTGATGTTTCGGAGGCAGTAGCTTAGTTACCAGCAGAGGTAGGTATATGGGATAAACTACATCCAGTCTCAGGATCAGCAGCAGCTGGGAAATGGAAATCTGAGTCATTCTTCATGTGTGAACACCCTAAAACGATGTGGTACCCCAGCAAGCTCCAAGTCTTCACATCAACATGGAAAAGCTAGAAGTGGTATGGCCAAAATCATGCTCCATTATGCAGCACTGGGGCCACAAGTGATGTCAAAATTTCTTAGATGTGCAGATGTTCTTTTGTTTCTGTTCTGCATGGATTCAGTCTTTCTGATTGCACAGCATTCAAATCTGAGGTTGGTTATGCTCCGAGAAACACCTGCATGAGCTTTGGAAAGAAGGGGGGGGAACTTAATCTACTACCACTTCCATCTGGAAGAAGAATGAAAAGATATAGTACATGTTAAAATAAGAGGCCTTTTTCTTACATTCCCAAGTACATAAGGGAAACTACAGCATACACCCTATCATCTGCTGGAGACATCATGAAAAATATAAATACATCAGCTTCTGAGACTGTAATGCAAGAGCTATAATAAATACATAAAGTGGTGTTGAGAATATCTGCACTCGTTTGAAAATATGCTTCTGCGTTTCCAAAGTGCCTCTGTATTTCATAAAGGTGCTTGTTCTGAAATAGTGGCACTAAATAAAAGCTTTTTAATTTTCCAGACAGTACAAATAGAGTGATTTATCTTTCAGGTGAAAGAAAGAAGGGAAAGGATTATCTTTTTCACCTCCTGTGTTTAAAAGGTATCACATCAAACTCGAGATGACATGACGTTTACATGGATCACTGCTTAGTCATTCGAGATTCAGCATGGCTGAAAGATGTCAAGTGTAGGGCAAACACCTGCATATGTCAAGACAGTAGGAGCTACACACTGCATTTAAGACCGGTAAAGTGCAGAATGAAAGGGTGAAACTGAAATGAATGTGATGAATACGATGGATCTGCAACATAACAAGGGAAAGGGAATATTAATTAATGTGGAATTAGAGCGTGTTCTGGCCTCAGATATTCAGGAACGGCAGAGAAATTTTGCAGAGAGCATCCACGAAGCGGCATTCGCAATGCTGAAAGTGACTTTGAAAAAGGATGCGCACCTGATAAGGCAGCCCTGGCCGTATGTCATGTTCCATGCTGCTGGCTCCCCGCACTGCTGCTGATGGGTCTCATGTGCATTAGCGGGTAATGAAGTTAGCAGAGGTCTCTCTGCCGGTATCTGCGATCCTCAGCTTGGGCTTTGTTGGGTCCAACACTGGGGGAGCGGCAGGGAGGACGAGAAGCAGCATCGTCCCCCGTGGAACAAAAAAAAAGAAAGTTGATGTGTGGGCTGGGATTTTTTTTTGAAGGTGCAGTGAAACTTTAGTGCTTTACTTCATCAGGACTCCCAAACCTTTCAGAAATGCTGCTTGTGGGCTTCCTTTCATGTCAGGGAGGCCACTGCCATGATGCAACCGAGGAAATTACAGCTAAGCAGAGCGTACCCACGCAGACAGGATGGGTTTTATCCGTTTCTCTCTTCCTGCTATCAGTTGTAGCCTGAGACATTAAACTCTATCCCAGGCTAAAAAAGCCTTCTCTCTGCTTTTAAAGATAAGGGATGACAGCTTTGTAAAACTGGAAGGCTTGGAGATCCTTTAAAATATAGTTTACAGAAATGCTTCTTTGGCTTTACAGCACTTCTGAAGTCAATCAAAGAGCAGGGCAGAGAAGACTGAAAGTCTGCATCCAGCTATTTTCCTGGAGTTACAGCTATTGATTACAATTGCATTGACTACCAGACCATTTAATCTAATGAAATTGTTCTTGAATGACACTACTCCAATTGAGATGAAAGTGTAGCCAACTTGGAAGGAAAGTTTAGAAGTGTTGGAAGAGGCAATAGTTAGATTTCATGGTACAGATGTGTTTGTTAGCACGTATTCTGCACTGTGTCGTGTTTAGCTGTATTCCTGTAGAAAGTGTATTATTTCACCAGGAGTAATGCAGAAGGAGAATGGTTAGTAGTTTTCCTACTATTTCTATGAGTGTTCTCCCATACAATAAATTTATAAAGCTGTCAGGTCCTAATGCTGAGTCAA
The DNA here is from genome assembly GCA_013389945.1 of Fregata magnificens. Taxonomy (NCBI): domain Eukaryota; kingdom Metazoa; phylum Chordata; class Aves; order Suliformes; family Fregatidae; genus Fregata; species Fregata magnificens. The sequence goes on along the minus strand of WAAD01009999.1, from coordinate 56,474 downwards.
TAACAAATTATTGATTAGGAGGCAAATATAGCTCTCAAAGGCTCCTAGATAATTCTGGTACTTGTGGCTTAATACGAAGACGGACAGTTAATTATTTATACTATGCATGGGGTTCACTAAACGAGAGCTGCAATTTGCAAGATGAGATGGAATCATAAAGTAATGCTTTGTAAAAATCGTTCTTTACTCAAGGCCAAAAGAAAAGGTATTTGTGGGATGGAGCAGTGCTAGACATCACTGAAACCCGGTAGGTCAAACTGCTTCTGGAGAGCCTCCCATCATGCAGAGCTACTTACAGGCAGGGGCTGCATTTCATTCTGGTATTCCTCATGCCCTTGTCCCACCCTAAATATAACAGCACATCTGGTTTTTGTCTCATTTCCAAAGAAAAATTATCAGAGTCTTAGTTTACCTGCTGAAAGACTACTTCACATGTAAAGACACCAGTCTGTGGTGTCTGAACCTGACACAAAACCCAGAATTGTTGTATTGGTTCTGTGGTTTTATCTTTAAATTAACATTGTCGTTTCTTGACTCATTTTGTCTGTCATCATACCCAAAAAAGACAGAGAGCGCTTGGTTCCGCAATCTTTTTTTTAAGTCACCTTTTCAAATTAGGTAATTTTGATTAATTGTTTCAGCCAGCACAGGTCTTTAGAGCTAGCTTTAGAGAAGGAACATTTCTAGTCAGGATAAAGGTGCAAGAGATAACGTGATTGCCCTCAGACAGCCCTTCACTGATTTTAAATTATGTTGTAATATTTCACTGCATTTATTAGTAAAGGATCTCTTTAGAAGAGGATGAAGGCAGTTCTGCTACTGCAGCCAGTGGGCTATTGCCCACACCATGCCCGCTCTGAGCCCTGAGAAAAACCTGCAACCTCCCTTCCTCCATCTGTAGTAGCTTTAACTTCTAATTATTCCTCAGTTGCTTCTCAAATGTATTTCATCTTCCCTATTTAAACCCTGAAATTCTGTCCCAGCCATCTTCTGTAACTGCAGCCACCACATCTTCCTTCAGAGCTCTTGGGTTACCTATTGCTTCTGTTGCTCATGTCTTCAACCACTTCACACTTTGGTTGCAGCACTTAAAGTTAAGCGTTAATTGATGGACTACAACTGATGTGAGCATTCAGCCTCATGGCTCGTGACAGCTAGAGTTTTGCTATTGTGCCAGACAAAGGAATTAAGGTAACTGCTGGCTCCTATCACTTTACATGCAAATAGTGCCTGAGCTCTGGGAGATGTACCGGTGAATTATTAATGGGGAGGGGGCCTGCTAGGGCACCTGCTTGGCTTGAGTGGATCTTGGCATCTGAGCTCGGGTAGGAGACACTGGGAAGTAATTCAGCAATGAACAACCCTTTTAATAAATTACAGATGAAAATCTATTTGGCCAATGAAAGGTTAAATAAGAGTGATAAGTGAGTCACTCCATCTCCCTTCCTTCCCCCCTCCCCGCACTGCAAGTTTAATAAGCCAAAATCAAAACCATCTAGGCCTGGAGCTTTCTAAGATTTAAGACTTTAAAATGTGAAGCACCTCATTATACCTGCCTATTTTCAATAAAAAGGGAAGATAACTGGTGTCACGTCAATGTCTTATCAGTGATATTTGTTTGACTTCTATTTCAAAAGTGCACTGCTTGCTTTTTCTGGTGCTGGAATCAAACACTTCTGAATTGTACAGTGTAAGAAGATGTATCGGTTTTCACCTAAGAACTTTAAAAAGGAGACCAGTCTGTGTTTCCCTCTGTAGAAATAAAGAACTATTGTACAGTATAGCGTATAACACTTGCAACATGGCCAATTGACTTCCTTCCTATTAATCAACTACTCTGTTTACCTTCTTATACAAACCATTTCAAAACCATTAAAACTAAGAGGATTAGCATCACATTTCTGGCAAAATGCACCTTAATTTCAGCAAATGCTACTTTCACTCTCTGAGGAGATTTAAAAAACCTTGAAAGAAATGGATTCTTTATTGTGGCAAATTCACTGAAACAGGTATAAATTGTATCTCCCATTTAAAAAAGCAGGGTGAAGGGTGGAAAAAAGGGGGTAGAAGAATACAATTCTCTCAATCCAGTGAGAGAGGACTGCAAAAGAATTAAATTACCAAGAAGGAAAAAATTTCAAAGCAATCCTGAAATGTGAGTTAAATCCTGACTATTTGAATTAATTGTTCTGTCCTGGCCATGTACAAGTAGTTCCTACTTTTGTAGCCTTTATTTCAGAAACAGTTGGGAATGGTTCACGTGGTCTGCAAATAATACCTCAAGCCAAAAGTTCAAGGTCCAAAGCTCTCCTTTTCATAGGCTCTTGGAATTCGTCTGGCACAGACAAGTAGATGTCCTCATGCCATTTATTCTAACTTAATTTTATTTCGCTTCCAGTCTTGATTGTAAAAGTTTTGCATAGAATTAAATGGGGGGAAAAAAATCGTTTCCAATAAATTCATACCTGCTCGAAGCATAAACACCATGTAGCATCAGTTTAAATGTTTGTCTTATGCCACTGCAGCCATGCATCGTGCTTTGGCAAACGTGAGGTTTAAGAGATGTGACAACTAATCACATATCTGAGAAACAAAATGTATCATAAAAGCACACTAAGTGAATATAATGGAGGCCTAACCCCTAACGGGTGCATACCTCAACACAAAGGCACAAGAAAATTATATGTAAGAGAATATAACAGAAAGATTTGCCTCTCAGTGATGTTAAGAGAAATTCTCCAAGAAGGGAGATAAAAAGAAGAGAATTTAAACATTTCCAGGAACTCATCGTCTCATGTCAAAGGCATATGAGCATCCCATGGAATGAGAATACATGACAAAGTCTTAATCCAGACAACCAATAAGTCATGTTAAACACCAATAATTCCACACACGATAGATAATTTTGCCAAGGATGCTGCAGAGCCCTCCCCGCAGGGCTGGCAGGTAGGGTGCAGGACAAGTAGGACTCCCACTCCCTGCAGAAGGGAGGTCAAGACCATCAAGAGACACTTTGGGATGTCTCAGAATGGCAAAAATGACACCCAAGGGTGGATTCAGAGGTCTAAATTGTGTGCAAAGGTACCAGAGATTAAGCATATTAGATTATTTTTTGGTTCCTTCCCTCATAATTTCTAGCAGCAAATTTGTTATTTGGTCACTAAATGAGTGTGTCCAGAGAAGCACCTAGAATCCCTCTTGTGAATAAAAAATGCTAATTTAGAGATTTACGTGTCACTATTTTCTCAATACTGTTACTAAATCCCATCTACATTTTTGTCATTTGCTCATAATAATGAAAAATAGCTCTTTTCCCCCATTTTCAGTACATAGTTTGAGCCTGCTGAGCAGGTCAGAGAGTAAGAGGTACTATTCTGCCTTCTTCATGCCGTCCCTGAAAATTAGAGATTGGTGAGGTGAAGGGAAGAACTCACAGAAAATATCTTTTTAATTAATGAAAAGAATTAAAAGTAATTATAAAAGCAATGGATTTTCAGGGGGGCAAATGTCTTGGAAAAAAAAATTTGCAAACAAATGTTTTCATTTTAACCATTTTTTTCAGCTAACTCTGCTTAAATCATGCTCAGAAATAAGACAGTGGCTCCAAAGGGAAGTTGCAGCTTGATGATAGAAAATGCCAGCTAAAAATATGACTGAAGTTCAAAGCCCAACCTACTGGCTAACTTTCCAGTTATCCACCCAGTGCAGCCCAGATAGCTAATATGTGGGTATTGCTCTGTGATTGGTGGTTTGGGATCAGGCTTTTTAAGGTGCATAATTTTTCAGACAGACCTGGAAGATTAGTCTCTGGGGTCTGACGATGATGGCCCCTTCTGTCTGACAAGATAAATGATCCTTTATAACTCTTGTCATATCATATAGCTGGCATCAGGAAATTAAGATAAAACTTTTTTGCTGGCATTGCATTGTTAGAGGTCTGAATGACTAAACTCCTTGTTGCTGGAAAAAGACTAGCTACGCCGGGGCTTTTTTGTTGAACAAAGGACACAACCTCACCAAATGATAGCTTGGAGGAGCTATCCTGTTGCTCCTGTAGCTTGGGGCAACAGGCATTAAAAATGACCTGCTTATCTCCTGTAGCTAAAAAAATCAGTCTGCTGGGCTTGTTGATCAAAAAGAAAAATTATATTTAAACACAGAGCCTTAATTCCAATTTAGTCTGAACAGTTTGGTCAAAGTGAAGAATTCCTAGGCTGGAACTTCTTCATGAAAAAAAGTCTTAAAAAAATAAAATGTCTTCCCCTGTTAGAGAAAAAGCTTCTGATGACAAACAGTTTTGGTTATTATCAGAAAGCTTCCTGATCAGTGGTGCACAAAACACTTACACACAGAGTATGGAAATAACTTTTTCACACAGAGTAGGCTTCTTCTCGTCACCAGGTTGTAACACACAGTTCTTGAATGTCATTTTCCATTGCAATGATAGTTATAGAAATTCTAGAAATACAATCGAGAAAAATAATTGTGCACTCAGGAGGATGTTAGCAAAAAACCACAAAACACAGCAACAGCCTAAGCAGTGGTCCATGCCCTACTCCACTGCTCCAGTCCACCCTGTAGGTCTCTGGTATAAAAACACTGAGGATTTTACAAGCACCATCTTCTCCAAGCGTCATCTTTTCCAACTCCTAAATTTCCTTCTACACCTTTTAGAAACGCAAACTTAGAGCTATAGCTTCTCCTTTTTGCACAACCACAAAGAAAAAAAATGGGAATTTCAGCATCATCTGTCACATAGGTCCTTTCATAAATGTAACTCAATGTTTCTTCTGCAACAAAAGATAAGCTCCAGTAAACCAGTGCTGGGCTGCATCTGATGGCCATTACACAGACAATGCTGCCAAAACTGGAGGTTTAGCCTTGATGGGATGGACCTGGCTTAGCTGCTGTGAGAACCTGATGTGAGCAGCCTTTCTCAGCAGTCTGAGCCATGACAGCAGGGAGCTGCCTTTAGAGTCTGCTCTGCGTTCTGCATTGCAAAGCAGTTACAGTGCAGCTGCGAGCTGGATATGAAGCAGAGGATAAAGAAGCCCAGCTTAAACCCTTGTTTTTGTCACAAGAGTTGAAGGCCATTAAGCTCAGTCTTTTAAGCTGGCTAAGAGAAAGCCGCAATAGATTCAGCAAGATATACTGTATATTAAAAGGTTCCTGATTTTTTCAAAATGATAACCTGCTGAAGGAAAAGATGTTCTCTGCCACAGTACCTGGTTGTCTAATTGCAAACCATGCAACCTTATCCCCCCAGAGATTTACAGATTAAAAAAACACTGTCATCACCTCCACCCTCCCTGGCTCCGCGCTCTCTGTACAGCAGGTAAGACAAGAAACAGGGACTGGAAGATTTAAATAGATAGAGTACATTTGAGAAACTGGACAATTACGAACACCAGCATGGACGCGTGCAGCAGGAATGTAACAAGTTAGTGAGGGGAGGCTTTTCAACTGAATACCAGTAAAATAAATAACAAATGTGACTTTGGAGGAACGTGGTAGCCCTGAGTACTTCAATCCAGGCAACCGATGAAAGTACCTATCTGGATAAAGTTTGAAAAGTTATTTGTTAAAAAAAAAATACTAATAAACAAGGTGCAAAATTCGATGTTTCCCTGGCAGTGTGGATGGCAATGCTTAACAGTGCGAGGAGAAGGACCAGGATAACCTTCAGTGAGGGCTCTTCTGTTTATATGTTTCTTCTAAGACTGTAAGAGGTTATTCTGACCCCTGAAAAGCCGAGTGAAACCCTGTCCTAGTGCTGATGCTTCCCTCTACAAAGCAGAGGTAAGGAGTTTAAAGAAGCTGTGCAGCTTTCCGGTAGGGAATGGAAACCTCAGAAATGGGTCTGAAAACGATGTCTACTAATGGTACAGCTGTACGGTTACTGTCGCCCTTGCTAGCAATGACCAGCTCAGACCACAGTTCTTGAAATGCAGTGTTGCTATAGCTAGGACTGGATAGAAGGGGGCAGCTATTTTTGTGCTGTCTGTAGACGAAAGGACTGAGGTATCTAGCTGATCATCTGCATGAGTCTTCTGAGAGCTTTTGGCATTTCTTAGTCCTCTCACTTCAGTTGTGACAACACTCAAACCCTCATGGTCTTTTCCAGTTTGACTTTGCTGTTATTTAAGCTTTCGTGCTCAAGAGCATTTGTGGCAAGCCATGTCAGCAGACTGATGGTCATAGGACATTTCCTTAGCTAGGCTTGAGCCTAGGTAAAACCAAGCTTTTCAAGCTGTGTTGTGGCCCTAGGCAATCAAAACCTGCAAACCTTAGGGGGAAAACCTCAGACCTTTTCTAAATGGTGCAGATTGCAAGCTTGCACTAGAACAGAGTCCCCCTTCTGAATTCTTTTTTTGTATTTGCCCTCCTGTCTCCAGGACTTGTGTCCTAGACAGACAAAGTTTTATCTCCATTTGACCCACTCCCAAATCCTAAGAGAGGGAAGAGCTTATGTTGATTCTGTAGTCTCCTGCCTGGTTAATCCCACTGATATTGATGCTGGGATTTGTCTATAGGATTTTAGTGATGCTGCAGCCCAGACAGCAATATGGGGAGGTTACTGCAGCTTCAGGCTCGAGCAAGAGGCATCAGCTCTTTTTTAATTCTCGACTCCTACAGATTTTGTAGTAGAGGTGCAGCCTTATGGAAAAAAAAACCTAAGGTGTAGGCTTGCTCCCTTTATTTACAAGCCACACTGTAGCAGATCACAAACCACTTCAAGTTTCACAAACCAGAAGTGGAAAACAACGTTGTACAAAGTACACGTGATGCCCACAGAGCTTGGGGAGGGCAGTGCAAGATGGTTACAGGCTGGCTTTTGTCAGATCTTTTCTCCGCCCTTCTCTGGCTCCCAGTGCACTAATACTTCCCACTTGTCCCATCCCTCTGAGGGCCCAGGGGAGAGGAGGATAATGGTGTTTGAGATAACCTACCCTCATGTGTTTTCTTGGATTTCTGCCCCACATGTATCTGAGGAGCATTACCTGGGGTGGTGCAATCACAAAGTGATGCGATGTTGCTCCCTGTCTATCTTTCCTGCACCTCAGTCACTAATGGAGGAAATCCCAATGTACACATTCAAAGCGAATCACTGCTGATATCTCACTCCACGGGATCCACACTACCAGGCAGCAGTCTGTGAAGATGTACAATGTACATCCACAGAGAACTTCTTGCCTGTCCGTGTTATAAATGTGACTATATCCATACAACTTGTTCCTGTGCTTGGCACTGTTATTGAACACATCATTTTGGTTTTTTACTGCCTTGCAGAGCTAGAGTGACTTTGTATAAATATTTTCCCTGAGGATTTCCAGTTTTGAAAGGCAGAGGTGGAAAGTAGAGATTAATTGAGAAGGTGCTCAGAGGCAGCAGTCTGAAGTTACCTGCTGGAAGCACCCTTGCTGTTAAACAGGACAACCTGGGGGTTTATGTTAATTCCTGTGACGAGTTTCAGTCCAAGATTGCCCTTTCAGTCCAAGATTTCTCTTTCACTCCATCATCTAGACAGAAATCAGAGTCTGTTCCCTGCATCTCCATCACTCCCCTCGGGTAGGAAGATACCTCTCCACAATCCAATATTTGGAGAGATCCACCACTGCTTGGGTACCTTCAACGCCTGTCTCTGCTGCACCTATTTGCTCTGTGTGGGAAGAGAACGGCTTTACTCTGGAGCTCGCCTCTGCTGCAGTGGGTGGCTGATGTCCTCAGCTGCTCCAAAAATCAGCTCATAATTGCACCCAACTCTAACAGCCCTAGAGCACAGAGCTCTCTGCCTCCCATCCCTCCCAGCCCTGGGTGCGTTCCCTTGGCTGCACCATCAGGGCAGTTTTACATTCATTCCCCGCTTCCGGAGGAAGGATGAAGGAGGTGTAATAGGGGGTGAAGATCTAGCTGTCTGATGCAGGAGTGTATTAATTGAACGCATTTTTATGGCTGTGGAAGTCTAAATGACTTTTCTGCCTCTAGGCTTTCTGCGCAGGATTGTATATTCAGGTGAATGAAATATATGAGTTAGGCTGGGTGAACATTTTAGCAAAACTAAAATCTTTAGCTAAATTTGCCACCCCTGACCTCTACACACTTTTATTTGGTCTCATTTTAGAAAACCATCATTTTGCTGGGCCTAGCATCAGGTTAGGATGAGAGAGGGCAGAGAAAACTGGATGAGGGAAAAATGCCAAATTTCCTTGCTGCTGCCTTTTCCTCTCCTCCCCCCATCCAGGAAAACACTTTTTCTAGGGTGATGGGCAAGGTGACCAGGGACTTGGCAGGGCTAGGTAAATACACTTTCCTAAGCATCAGCTAGGCAGACATGAAGAGCTAAACCTTTCCTCCAAGTGCAGACCATGAGGAAGCTATTTGCAGGCACAGGTAGTGGGAAGGTGGCTAACAGGTTTGTATGTGACCTCGCACAAGTCGGTTCATCCCTTTTTCCTATCTCCTCTCAGTTGTTTTAGATAAAAAGTAGTTTGGGATAGGGGTTCGCTGTAGCCCTATGACTGTAAAAAATGAGGCCCTGATCCCAGACATGCAAATGCTGACACACAGCTTGTGAGCATTTCTTCTTTAGATTTGCATGGGGAAGACACCCATCTAGTTCCTAAAGCTTTAGCAGCTCATTTCAGCTTTCTCCATATCACAAAGAAATCAGACTCTCAGCAACCTGTAGGTGCTACCCTGCCAGAAAAAAGACATGTGATCTGACCCATTTGTTGGTGAAAGAAGCAAGACTATAGACAATTTCTCTGTGTGTTGTCCAAGAAACAAACCCTGATTTCCCAGGCAAAAGGCTAGGGGGGTAGGCTATTAACATTTGCAAATGTACACCTCCCTCGTTATCTTACAGTCAGGCTCGCACAGTCTATTTAGTATCGTTAGAGAGTTCACTGAGATGAAAATAATGACAAAAAATACTGTGACAAGATAAAGTACAGTGCTATAAAAATTCTCTACAGTGCTATAAAAATTAGATTCTTAGCAGAAAAGAGAATGAAGAGGTAATTTAGTAAAAGTGATGGATGAACCTCTGAAGATTCAGAATTTTAGTTCAGTGCAGTCGCTTATTCAAACCTGGGAAATTCAGGGGAACGGTCAGCGACCATGATAGCCGGTCCCCTCCATTTCTCACCCACCTTAAAGCTGGGAATGAGAAGAACACAAGAAACAAAAGGCAATTACAGTCTTTAATCTAGCTAGATTCCTGGCGGTAGTTAAATCAACTCTTATTTGACCTAAGCTGGTTCTCACATTTCCTGCAGGCAGAGTGCATATATTTCTATCAGGAAAAATGGAGACACTTGCTGCAATGCGTGGCAGGACTTGCACAGTGTCTGAGATTGCCAGAGTATCACCTTTTGCATGGGTCTCATTTTATGCAAGTAGCTTATATGATAAAAATCCCCATTTGACTGGTTAGCAGGTTAGTAGTAAAAAAAAGGAGTACTTTGGTAGTGGTATGACTGTCAGGCATTCATAAATAGAAGTATTGGCTTGCATTTCCTTACTAGTGTTGATCCCCAATGCCAAGGTACCTTACAAAGAGCTAAATATCTTTATTGCGAGTTTTATAACTGCATAAAAGTGAGTCCTAGTGAAATGAAATAATGAGCCACGGTCACAGTGGGACTGGATGTTACAAACAGGAGTAAAACTCAGGTCTACCAAACCCAGGATTTCATTTTCATAAGGGAGGCTGTACCTATTTTATTGAATGATAGGCAATTTTTTCAACATGTAGCCATATTGTCCCCAGGCATTTTGCATGAGCAGAAAAGTATGAGTATAGACCTTGGAGTTGCACGAGCGCTAACATCAGTTGGCTGAACTACTCGTGCTAAAAGTTACACAAATGCTGTAAAATAAAACTACTTCAACACTTCACTGAGCTTTAGCCCAGCTAAGGACCTTTGCCTCTAAGCAACTAAAATCTGACACCTATCTCCACAAGGCCAAATTTTCAGTGATAGCATTGCTTAAAATTTCTTATTACCTTAAAAAAATATATCTATATCTATATCTATACCTCAGTCTGGTAACATAGAAGCCTAAGTGTTGGCTTGGGTATTTATTGTACACACCTGGCCACTGAGAGGCTTTACAGCTTCACAGTGAATGTAGAAGGTAGGGTTTGAACTGTTTAGAGAGTTGCATGTAACAGACTGTAAAGCATGTAGAGCAGAACCCGAAACCACAACACTCTTTACGGAGGATGGTTGCAGTTCGCTGTGAGCACCCGGCAACATCCATGAAAAGCCTTTTTCTTCTTTAAGCAAACACTTTGTGCTCTGCCTAGCTGGCTGTACATGCAAAGTAATACCTTTCTATTTCTCACAGTAAGCAAACTGTCAGTAAATGACAACTGAAATGAGTTTGTTACAGTGTTTAAAACATGACCCTTGATAATTTTTCTTAACTGTAGCTGATTTTACCTTGATTAAGCTTAAAGAAATATTACATACATTTAATCAAGTAAGTCTAATATGTTTCATTAACTAGGATGGAAAGAAATAAGGCAGCTCCTGGACAAGACTGTCTTTGGAGGAGCAACACGGAAATGTGCATTAAAAATGATTATTCATTCAAGCCTCGAGTCTTACCTGGCTGGCAGCAATGAAAGGCAGCTACCTTGAATGTAGGAGGAATGTAAAAGAACAACCAGAAGCTGACACAGAGCATTGCGCCACAGCTATGCCCAGCTACGTGAGAGTGGCTGGACGGGGTCAGAGCGGAGGTGCCGGTGGTCCAGGGCTCCCCCACCAGCTGAAGAGCATGCACAGAGCATGCACACGTGGTGCTCCCCCTGATGCTGTCTGAATTTTTTCCACCTGGGGATGTCCTGAGCCAAGTATGGTTGTATATATTTATGCACGTACTGTACAGTAGAACTGGTTCTTCTTTAGCCCTTCTCTGGATGTGCAGCCAGGGGCAGATTATTGCTTGTCCGTAGAAGATTGGGCAAGAACGGGGAGCGTCAGTGACCTTCCCTCTCTCGAGCCTGGGGTCTGGCTGAGTAAAGGCGTTATTCTGGGAAACTGTCCTCTTCCAAAGGGCAGGCATGCTCCTCGTGCCGTCCCCACCTCCTCGCTGTCCCCTTGGGAGAATGTTTTTTCCTTTTGTCATTTTCCCCTCGCACTTTTCTGATTGGACACGTTATTTATGGACTGTGATATACTGTGTTTCTGAATTGATTTTGTGTTCAGCTGTTGTAAAGCATTTTTGTGGACCAGCACCTCAGGGTGATATATTTTTTTTTCTTTACTGATGTTCTGACTTACCTTTTTCTCCCTGAGTTTCCTACCCTTTGCCTCTTGTTTTCCTATTTCTTCCATAGTGGACTAGAGCATGCAGCTAACCTCCTCAGGAAATAAAATCTCATTAGAAAATGATAAGAACTAAAGTGCATTCATTTTAATGAGACAATTATATTAATTTGCTTATGGCCAGTAATAAAGAATGAGAAAACCTTTTCATTTTATGTTTCTCCTCTCTTTTTTTTCTCCCTCTGGTCCCACTGCCATGTAATTGTCTTTCCAAAGCCCTCCTCTAAGACGTCACAGCATTTCTGCCTGGACATGCTGGTGGCAGCCAGCAGAAGCCCAAGAAGGTGGAGACAGACAGCTTTCCATCTGCACTCCCACCCTTCTCACCAGGAGAAACCTCCTGTGAGAAATAGATGTGGGTGAGTAGGTTGGAGATATAAAGTCACACAGATAGCAGGACTTGTTTGGAAACTGAATCCTGGAGGAGGGGAGGAGATAACGGTGGATTTGGGCAGAAGGACAGACCTGTGAGAGGGGGTGAATGGGGTAATGGGAAACCATCCACCACTGGATGCCTGTTTGAAGCAAACAGTAAGGTCACCAGCATCACCATCCAGTATAAATAAAAGTTTCTTCAGTCTGTGCGATATTGTTGACAGACTGAAATGAATAAAGTGTGGAAGAACTGGACTTAGATCATATATTCCCATCATGTCAATAATTAAACTAGAAAGATCATCAAGGGATGACTATGAACCAATAATAACCTTTTGGGCTTGGTGGCCTTTCAAAGCATGATTCAATCACTGAGTCCCCTGTTAGTTAGAATCAGTTCCTTCCATAAATAAGGCAAGTGGCAGCAGTTTAAGGACCTATAATGTAAAAATCAGATGGCATAACATGTTAGAGAGATTGTCTTGGTCCATTCCTTGTGGTCAGAACTGTGGCTGCCATTGACCTGTTACTCAAAAGTTGGAAAATAATTTATTAAGGTTTATAGGCAAACACACGGGGATTTTAGCTGTTGTTGGAGTCAGGAAACAAGGATATATTTCAGGAAACTGACAACCTGCTTTAAGAAACATGAGCACAGAAGCAACAGGAGGAGAGGTTGTTTATACAGTACAGTTTCAGCACCAGCATTAGTTCCTCCTCACACCTTGCATTTCTCACTCTAAAGATCATTAAAAGCATTCAAAGTGTACACTTTGCTCTAGCCAAGAGGTAACATTTCAGACATTTGTTGTTAATGCCTTTAATTAATAAGGAATGGCAATAGTAAGTGGCTCATTCAGCAGCCAGGATGAAGATGGGTAACTCTACTGTCCCTGCCTCATCGCAAGGACTTCTTGGAGGTGCTGGCTGCTCCATGACCCATCAGCGAGCACAACCTAAGGTGTGGAAAGCAAAAAAAGAAAGGTGTAGACAGTCTTGTAGATGGATCAAACATCTGAGAAGCAGAATATGTATACGTACTGATGCTGTCCAGAGAGGAGCACACACTAACATGGTTATAATTCCCTGATATTTGAGCTGCCTGACTCGGAGCTAGTTGGGGTGACTCTCCACAGCCCTGCATGGAGCTATGCAGACAAATACACAAATGTCTAATTTCTAGCTCACTTCTCCTTTGGGTGCATCAAGTGTCTTTTGGATCTGACATGTCCATGTCACATCTAAGAGCTGAACTCTGGGTCTGGGCTGACTGCTGTAATCCTTCTCTTCAGAGAGAAGTCCCGTAACATCATCCGTGCAGATGATGGAGCTGATGTTGTAAAGTCTCTCTGTTCTCAGCCAGTTGAAGATGAAGATTAGTAGTTAATCTGGACAGATAATGTGGATTTTATTACTCTTGTGGCTGCACGTTGCTATTACTGAATGGGCAGTTCTGTACAATACTTGGAGATATCCATCAACTGCAGCGACAGTTCAAGTTTGGGCTAGGTGCACAGTAAGCACTGTGAACAGAGGCCATGCTTTTTACCCCAGGATTTTTATCATTTTTCCAGGTCCTATTTATTTTCAAGCATCTGTTCAACCTTTCATGCAAGACAAAAACAATAGCTTCAGCTGCTTTCTACCTGAGCACTGGAGGAGTTCAAGCTGATATTCACATCAAAGCACTCTGCATATTTATCATTCCTGATTCTGTAATAAGCAGCAGTGTCTGACAGATGCACAAAAGCACCACAGTTTCCACTTGGACCTTACAATGGCAGCAATGACTTCAAACTAGGATTAAAGACTCACTCAGGAAATACTGAGCGTTTTCCTTACTGAATAATTGCAATCTCCTCGCAGCTTGCGTCGCTGGCAGTGCCACGCTACAGCTGGCCGCTTGGGAGTAAAGAGGATGCGTTGGGAGCTGTTGCTGCTGCTGCTGCAGCAGAGTTCACTGTTGGTTTTAGTGGGAACAGGAATACACCTATAATTCTTCTCCAGCACTTTTTCAAGTGACACATAATCAGTTTGGTTTAGAATTTTTCAGGCATGATAAAGATGTATTTCCTTGCGGGCAACCCTAGTCTTATTCTAAGGAATAAGTCACTTTTTCGTTTACCAGAAAGCAAATCTTGGTCTGCAGTTAAAGCTTATGTTTAAGAGAAGAAAACATACCATAAATAAAGAAAAAAATCTGAATTCACCTATCAGGGTGCAATTCCTCAGTAGCTTGTCTCAGGAATAACTTGTATCTGTGACAGCCCCAAAAGTAAGGAAGAAAGAATATGTAACAACTTGACATTATTTAACACATAGAAAAAGCTGTTAAAAGAACATTATCCAGCCTGCAGAGAGAGGCACCTAATCACCCTTACAAATGTGTCAGATGCCATTATTTTTTTTCTTACAATTTTTGAACCATCACATGCATTTTTTATTGAATATACTGTTTTATGCTGTGTGAGAGAAACCAAGAGCATTGGCCACAAGCTCCTAACGCATTCAGTAACAATAAAATTCAAAGCTTACTGAGAAATTTCAATTCCATTACAGAAGATTTCCATATAGACAGAGACAATATATGCTTTACTCAAAGTAACAGAGTATAGACACATACTGATGTTAAAAGACAATTAAAACCACTTTAATTAACATTTACTAAGATTTTTTGTGATTTTAGTAACTAATAACCTGATTTAAGATTATCAGACTTAGACATAGATGCTTTTTAATGAAACTAGGTTTTTTAAAATATGTTTTTCACATGATTATGGGATTTGGTTGAAAAAAAATTCTTCGCAAAATTTAAAGCATCTTTAAAAGTGAATAGTAGTCTCTTCACCAGTATGCAGTAGTTGCTTGCTTTGGATTGTAGTGTGGATGCATCTGCAAATCAGTAAAATGATACAATAGAGTCTTTAAATTGATCTTTTTAAGGTGTAATTTGCATTACGGGCTCATGCCTGTTGAAATTTATCTCAAACAATAGCATATCAGTATTAGCATGCTCAATTATAGATCTTCCTACAATACAATAGTTAGTATGAGTCCCTAAAGGCTAAAATGGTTCTCTTCCAGAAAGCTGTATATTTTTATGTTTAAATAATCCATAAAAACTGTCCCTGTTGAGAAGTTCAAAAAGACTGTTCTGAATGCTTCATTGCAGGGCTTCGGGCTGTATGGTAAATGCAAATCCTGGCAGTAGGTCCCTGTTTCAGCTCTGGATGGCCTTTTTTGGGCTTCACATTGATTGCCAGAATGTGATTCTGATGCACCTTTCATTTTATAATACAGCCTAGAGTCCCTTAGTCTAACATTAGCAAAGGACTTAAACTTATTCAAGGAGCAGTGCTTGGGAAGACCTTGAAACCAAAGGCTGGAACGTGTTGGTGGCCAGAGCTGGGGCAGGCAGTGGGCATCTCCAGCAGACGGCAGCACACTTTCATTATGCTGATGTGCAGACACTGGTCAAATGGCTGGAGCCCATGCGTGATGCTCTGCCCTATGCTGTGAAAAATGAGGTATTGATAAGAAACAGTGTTCTGGGTTGGGGCAAGCATATAACATCTGGACAGCACATGCACATGGGCACAAGTTGCTCCACAGAAGTCTTATTACATATATGCTTAAAATTAAAGCACATACACACAAAAAGGCACAAAATTAAAATTAAAATTAAGCACATACATAATAAGACTTCTATGGGGCAACTTGTGTCCATGTGCTTAAAACGTGCCTATATGCTTGTGTCCATGTGCTTAAAATTCAGATTAAAATTAAGCACATACTGAATTTTTTGCAGGGTTGGGTCATCCTGACTTGCTCAAGGTCAAAAAACAATTTGACAGTAGGACTCAATAGGGCCCAATCCTTGGGCACCAGCTGCAGACCCCGATCCCCCAACCACCCTTTCCCTCCAACATGAGGCAACTGGAAGCAGGTAGTCATCTGCTGCATTTGGTAAATATTGTCCTCAGGTTTGGGATTTTTTCTGATAGGCTTAAAGAGGAACGGAAGAACTCATAGGATCTTGATAGGTGCTTGTTTTCTTTTGCAGGACTTCTTCCTACCTTGCTTAAACTTGCAGTTCTAAACAATTCTCTATCGTGCTTCCAAATTCCAACCTGATATTAAATTATTAAGGAGGTGTTTTTGAAATATCTTATCTTGACATGTATCCCCCAAGCCAAATGACCTCAGGCACTGTTCCTAATTAATTTCATAAAGGAAAAAAAAAAAGCTGGCAAGAGGTACCGGCAGTGACCCTTCCCAAAGTCCTCCAGACTGTGCCGGGCTGCTCCCTGCTTGGTGATGCGCGAGAGGCAGCGCAGGTGGGACGTTGCCCTGTGGCTTCATCTCACGCCACTGCTCGCCGTGAAGGTGGCAGGGCACGGATGCTTCGCTCCGTCTGATGCCAGGGCCAAAGGCAGCACAACCATGCCCAAACACCCACCAGGGCAATAACCAAACATGATATAAAAAGCTCCTTTTTTTAACATTAAAAGCCACTGAAACAAAGGGCCTTTTTTTTTTTTAAACAATATATTCTGAGAGAATGAGAGATTAAGTTTGAGGAGTCACTTCCAATCAGAAAGCCACCATTTAATTACAACACACAGGAAATTACAGAGTGAATGGCCGGGACAGTGATAAGAGACTGACACCGGAGGATGACAGGTACTGAAATCCGACCACTTCATCACAAAGCTACTTATCACAAGAGCCTGTCTGGAAGGCTGACAATCTGATTGTACTGTCAACTCAATTCATAATTAATATATTTATCAAATTAATTACTGAAAAAATCTCACTGGTGCTCGCCATAAAACAGTGGCTAAATTCATTGCCTGTTGGCTTCGTTTACTGCTAATAACTGTGCTGTCAGTTTAATGAGGGCAGTGAGTGGGCCCTGTTTTAGCTGCATGACAGACAAATTGCCCTCTTATATAGAATGATACAGAGAATTTAAGAGAAGAAAAGAAATATGTCATTGTTTGGTGACAGCCACAATCGGAGCCTTGTCTCGGAAACTTAGCATCAGCTCTAACGTACATGAAAGGGAGGTTGGGAATTCCTTTGTCAGCTAAATAAATACTTTATGAAATCCTGACTGATCCCTTCGTCTGAAATGACCTCGCGGCACTGCGTGGAGCTCTCAATAATTCCTTGTTTATTCCAAAGACCTGACAGAAGTTTGTTGTTCGGTGGGAGGCAGGAATTTCGGTGCATGCCCATGTTGGTGCGAACAGAGCACTGATTCCCGGCTGTCTTGGGAAACAGGAGACCTGAGGAACGGCAGGGATGGAGCTGCGGTTCTCGTAACAGCTAGGTGATGCACAAAAGGGGCAGGAGCCGGCATGCATCCGGCAGAGGTGGACACCGCGCTGCTATAACTTGGACAGAGGACCTGTCTATTATGCTTAATTAACTGCACATAAGCTAATGGAGGTGCTGCATTGCTGCGTCTGAGTGTGTCGTGCGGGGTTGTGCAACCCAGCTGCAGTGAACAGCTAAAAGTTGCTCCATCCCTTTGCCAAGCGGGACTTTGATAACGAGAGAGTGGTCCGTGCCTCCGAGAAAGAGATGCTGCTTCCTCGGGCAAGCAGTATTGGGGCTAAACAACACCTTAGCAGCAGTCTGCAAAATTTCCAGTTGTTGGATCAGGACCTAGCCCCTGGTTTTAATGGGATTTCACGCACATCTTTTCAATTTGTTCAGCTCAGCCTGTGGAAGCTGTGCTGCAATGTAACAGGGCAAATCTGCCAAGAAATGAATATTTAATTGCAAAAGTCAGAAGAAAGTTGGGGTTTTTTTCTCTAATGACTATTAAATCAAGCTGTCAGTCCTGCAAGGCCAGAAAACCCGGCTTAATTTGGGCTGATCCCCTCTACATGGTGAAGAAAGGAACCACCACGGAGTGTGTACATTTACCCCATAAGTCAAAATCCTGTGCTGTAAGCCTCGCCCTGAAAAGCATTTTGTTGGCCTCATAGCTTAATAAAAGGGGTTTTTTATTACAATATATAAGCAGTATTAAACGAAAGCCCAGATAATTTAGACAGTGTTTAACTAGGTTTTAAAAAACTAGTGTTTCTTTTTTAATGAAGGAGATATTGAATAAAATGTGGACAAGTGGTAACACACTGTCATTCTGCTTCACAAAAGTTAAGTGATAAAATTAATGCTGTGAAAAATCTCTGTAGCAAGCATTCACGTTAAAATATAATATGTATTATAAAGAACATAAACACCAATGATCACTGGGGAAAAACATTTGAGGGAGAAGAAAATCCTTGCAGGTTACTAATCATACCAGGTATATTCAAATCTTTATCACTTGTTCCTGCCAAAAGTATTAAAATTCCTAAATCTAAAGAGAAGGAGCCTGAGATGATTGAAGGGTTATTTTACAGTGGAAGAATTTCGGACTCTTTCCTGGCGATCTCCTAATTCTCTGTGATTGGTTCAGTCAAATAGCAATAAAACAACGAAAATAGTTGACAACTGTGGCAATGAGAGTTAAAAAAAAAGAATATTCAGCGTTAAAAGCATGTTCCCTTCACGCGTGTGCACTCCTGTATATGTGCATGTATATTTTTTGTCCTTATATTATTTTCACGCATCACCTTCCCATTCTGCAATACCCTCCTTTCTGTTGTCACCAGCAGCTTGTGTTTTCTAGCTCATTTCTGCCTGTCATTGACTCCAGATACTCCAATGAGGATGCCGCTGTAAACACCCAGCCGGCAAAACTGCTGGGCTCGAGCCGCCCCTGCAAGCTGTCTGCGACAAATATTACGACATAAAATTCAGACCTGTTTTTTTTTTCTTTCATCTAGGTCCTACCTAGATCGCAGACTGAGATTACAACTGCTGGCTGCTGCCCTGTCTGCCCACCCCCTCATCGCTGCAGCTTTTTACCCCACTCTCTGGCTCCAAGCTCTCCATCCCCCGTGTCTGTCCCCCCAGACGTCACCTTGCCCGGCTGCTTCAATGCTCTCCCTTGTCCGTTGGTGGCAGCCGCTGCAGGACAGCAAACACAGCCTAGTAATTATGCAGCTATTCTCTGATCTGCTTGACAGAAAGAGGATTGCACGCCTCAGCTCCAGGGAGCTGCTGGCATTTACTGCCGAGAGCGTGGGGAGCTCCAGCACACTGCATCTTGTGCGTGGCCACCTCTGTCACCTCTGGAACAAGTCTCACCTTGCTTTGCCTGCTTGTAAAATGAAAATTGCCCTCTTTCCCAGCCTCGGAGCTGATGTTGTGTGTCTTGCTTGGATTAATGTTTGCAAAGCGTTAGGAAGTGCCGGCCGATCTGCAGAAATAGAAGATTTCATTTCATTTTAGCACCTTATTTATTGGAGTAACTAGCCACCATCTGAATTAATAAAGATAAAGGTGCAATCGTTTCAGTATCAGGCAACGCTTGAAAAATAAAAGGAAAGGCTCAGTTTGCACCATCCCTCCCTAAGGGATAAGAGTATGTCTGCAGCGAATGAACTCAGCTAGAAAGGCTGTCCACAAATAATAAAAATTATCAACTCCTTAGACTTATCTTATCCAGTCATCTCCTGTGAAACATTTGGATCAGATATCACTTACCTGAGTTATTTTATTTGGCATATAGCACTTTAGGCAAGATTTTCAGGAGGCAAATAGGAAATGAGAGTTGGAAAACATTAATTAAATGTGAATACAACAGCTTAATGGGTTTTATCTTCAGGTGAACTGGAGCTGACTCTTTGCCATTCACTTCTTAAAACTGCAAGCAGAGATAAAGGAAATGTAGCAAGAAAAGGCGACCAGGGAAAAGATGAAAGATTTGGTAGATTGACAAGACCAAAGTAATTTGATTTGTATTCAGGATGGACCAGTTCACAAATTTTACGTATTGCTGCTGTATGGCTGTGTATGAAAGACGAGTGAAAGAATACTTAATTCTTGCAACAGCCACTTTTAAAACTAAAACTATCCTGTTTGAATGCTCTTTTACAAATACCTTTTTACCACTAGCTTTATGGGGTCCTCTCTCCATATGCAAGGTTTCTTCATGGCCCGTTGAAATGACCAACTTTGGTTTGTTAGTTTGGAATAATTTATCCTGAAAATTGCCAGGTATATCCAGAAGGCAAAGAGAGTTTTTCTGAAAAGTTCCAAGAAGATAAAAGAAAAGGTCAATGATTTTTAAGTAACAGATCATTCAAAACGCATTGCACTTGAAATGTACTTTTGTTTAATTTTTTTTCCTCTTTATAGTTCAAGCAATACTTGCCACTCCCAGCCAGCTTTTCCATAGCTGGGAAAATCTTGTACTTCTCAATACTTTCAGAAAATGTTTCGATCTTATACAAGGAAACGGTCAAGGTGATGAGAAACAAATAACATTTATTTCAGTCATCATGTGCTTTTAAAATGGCAAATGATCATAACACTTATGTTGGTGTGTAGATTTAACTACATTGCTTTCCTTTTTTTTTTTCTTGTACACATAGAGCAACCTATATCTTTAGACTGTTGTTATTTCTGCCTGAGTTTTACGCCTGCATATCATCTAAGGCCCAATGACATTCTTAACGTTTGCCTTTTTGCTCTCTAAAATGGACATGGCCGAGAAGTACCATGGATTTTTTGTTTTGGGTTTTTTTCACATTGTCTACACAAGAAAACACAAATAAATGGAAAGTAATCTAAGAGAGTGTTTGTGGGTAAATGGAAATGTTCTGGGACTGGCAACAATTATTGTCAGTAGTTTTGCATAACTAGCACAACAGAAAAAGGGTTTTCAATAACGCCCACTTTTAAACTACCACTTTTGTACATTGTCTTTATTTTTAATTAGAAGTCATTGGCACCAAGGTACAGTCCCTTATCACTCATCCCACTCCAGGAAAGCATACCACCATCTCCCCACTGACCTTCTTTCTCCCCTGCTGATGCAAGGACGTGCAGTTGGCGATAGTTATCTATAGATGGCAATCTTCTTCTTAGCACAGAGCTGCGGTGAAACCCGTCAGCTGTTCTTCCAGAAGAAAAATAAAACACATCTATGTGCATATATTTACAAGTGCCTAAGAGCAGTTTTTTACCCTGGGATTGTACAGGATACATTGCAACAGGGCTTCAGGCTTGATTTTGGTCCAGAGGGGCTGCTTTACAACTAACTAGTCTTGTGTAATAAATAGGAATTTATTAATGTCTGCTAAACTGCTCAGTTATAATATCATGTGAAAAGCTGTGCTGAGTTCTGTGCTAACTTAAGGGGTGAAGGACTATCGTTTCCATAGTGTGTGGTCATGTGCATTACCGCAGACTATTGTGCCTCATACTTAACCCTTTTTTTAAAATATTGCATCATTCGTAGTATTTTTTAAATGTTTTTGCTAGAGACAAAAGCAGTACCATTTCTCTGGAAGGTGCGATGAAGAATTAAATGATGCTCTGGCATTCACTCTACCTTCCCTCAGGTTAAACCTGTTTAACAGAAGGTAGAGGGGAAGGATACAGAACTCCCCCTGCAAAGAGGAGGTGTTTTGCGCTTCTCTCTGTAGGATGAGGGAGAAGACACCATGGGATGGATGGTGAGCATCCCACACCTTCCCCAGAGACTAGAGAAAAGTGCCTGAACATAGGAACCTGTCTACATTGAGAGAATAAGTGGTTGTTAACAATGAGAGTATGGCTCACTATGGAACTGGTGACCAAATGTGGTTGCCTCTATATCCAAGACATCTGTCCACAGGTGGTTCTCCAAAGGCATGCACGCTGAGAAGAGACGGAGCCAACTGCTGCAGGTATCACAGTCAAAGGCTGGGGTTTTTTATTGAAATTAATTTTATATCAAAGAGTATACTACAGTGCTAATATGCTTAATAGACACATCATATACACCTCAAAGAGATTTTGATATGTATTTGAGATTGTTATGGCCTTCATTTAGCTCTGGACCTGTGCTAATACTGATAGATATCAAATAACCAGCACTGACAATAGTACTATGTTATTGCTGGAAGTGTTGTTAAATGAAGCCCCCTTCAGCTGGTAGGCTGGGGATACAAAATATTGATACAGTCAATTACCCAAAAGCTGGGTAATTAAATCCAGAAAATATCTTGGCAGATATGAAGTTCTCACACAACTGAAAGACGTTAAAGCTGATAATGGCAATATTCTCAAAGTACAAATAAAAAAAGGACCTTTGGTATAATGCTGCGCAGCATTTTAGGCTCATTTAACACGTATTGAGGAGCTGCTGTGCTGCCTGTTTTAAAACAAGTCCCAGACTAGCCCATTTATTCAGAATTCACAAGCTAACACTTTCAGGGCCCACTTCTGATAACTTGCAAAATCTAAAACTCCTCATTAAATGCCAGATAAATTGACTGCCCTAAGGGCAGGATGGGTGAATGGGATACGTGAGCATGAGTCCAGTTTCCTGTAATTAATGAGATCTGAATAAGCAGAACCAATCCAGCCTGACTGTGAATAAAATTACTGCACCTAGCAAAGTTCAAATAAGAAATATGTGAACTTTAAAGTAGTTGAACGCAAATCAAGATGTTGAGTTTTTATAAAAACCTTTATAAGCTCCAAAATCTGCAGTTCAATATGCTTTTTTTTTTCTCGTGGGCTAGCAAATTAAGATTTAGAGAATACTATATTTCAGGGGACCCAATTCAGAAAGGCTCTTGAAATACTTCATTTTAGGCACGTAAATAGTTCTATCTCTGTTCAGCGGACATTTAAACACAAATTCTTGCCCCACTCTATTCAGCCAGATATAAGAATGCATTTCAGTTTAAGGTAAAATATTTTGTTTCATCCAGATCTGCTCTGCTTGAAAAATAATGTTTCTGAGAATTTGGGCATCTTAATCAAATAATTGAGGGGGTTTTTTACTTTCATAGAAATATTCTATGAAAATAGAATTTCTATTTTCATAGAAATTTTCATAAGTTTTGTACACTGGAGTCAAGAAAGTCTTACAAAGGTCACTGTGATATTGCGTTGTCCAAAATGCCAGAGAAACATTCCTCTGCTATGCTATCCCGTTCTGGGAAACAACCAGGGAAGTCTCATTTGTACGAGGGGAGGGGAAGTCAGATGCAAGAATAAAAACTTCAGCAGCAATTAACCATCTTACCCTGGCTAGGTCAGCATGGAAATTGAAATTCCCGGCCAGTCCCCATATGCCTAGAACAAAATTTGCTGCTCTCTCTGTCCTCCTGCTCCTTTGCAGCATCACAAGCAGAAGACCCTGAACAAGCACGGTGGAAGTGGACTCTTCTCCACTAAAACGCAAACCATGGTTTAAGCATTAGCTTAGCATCCCCTGGCATGGCTCTCATGGGCTCTTGGGCTTGAAACATCAGTGCTGTAAAAGCTGCCGTGCTCCAGGTCCAGGCAATGGAGTACAATTGCTCTGAAATCAGAAATTGAGCCTACTTATCCACGAGCTTTCTGATTGCTTTTCTGACGCATTTTCCAGAATTACCTATAATGTCTCTCTCTTTAATAAAATTCATTAAAATTTGCATTTGCTAGAAAGAACAGATCAGGTATCCATCTTTTTAAAATGGAAGATGAGTGCCCTTGTGTCATAAAATACTAAAAACTGGGGCCTGAGTGCTTCTTGCAACTTTTTGTTAAAACGCCTGTTTTGCCACTGACTTGAGGAACAGCAAAAGGAGCTGAAGTTCAGACAGGAACTATGATATCACCTTGCCTCAGTTTCTTCATCTCTAAAATAACTATTAGCAAATGTCTGCTTCACCAGCAGGGAATGTGGGATTTTTACATTTCAAGCTCTTTCTTGGGAAAACTGTTCAAAATATTGCATCTCTTCACTTAGAGAGACAGTTGTACAAAACAACTGTTCTAGGTTAAAATGCCTAGTGTTTATATTTTTTTGTATATTGGTCAAGTTAAATTTCACTTCGTGCAGCTTTTTATTTTTCTTCTTGGTACTTAAGCACTGCCATAAAGTATAATTGCAGCTCAGAGAAAACTAATAACTGGAATAGAGGATTTTAAAGAGTTTTTCTTCTTAAGTAGCAGTGAAATTCATGGCAGATAGCAGAATTATTGTTGGAGACTGCTCAGGGGAAAATCCAAAAGTAACATAAATACAACTTTAAAGAAATCACATTTTCTCTGAAAAGCACTTTCTCAAGAGACTATGGTCAACTTCAAGGGTGCCTTTATCAGACATTCCAGTGGGAAAAAACAGGAAGAAGAGCTGAACGCCGAAGGTAACACAATAGGAGTCTGCAACAGTCACAGGAGTATCGGTTACGATAAACCAAGCTGTGCAACAAGGAGATTAAGATGTGGATTACCGACCACTTACTATGTGTCATAAAGAAAAGAATAGTTTCACATGCCAGCTTGACTTAATCTGGTACCGGCGGTCTTTCCTTGAAAGGATTAATGGGCACTTTTTTCTACCTAGGCATTTTTAAAGGGTTTGTCCTAATAAAGATTGAGAGGAGCAACAAGTAATGACAGAAACTTCAGTATGAACTATTAAAGGATTTGATAACAAATTATCCATTTCTGAGTCAAACCATATCACCATTAGTTGCATGCCTTGCTTAATTAAGGAAACGTGGTATTCCAACTGAAATTAGCTATGGCGATGATAGGGGCCCTTCAATCAGTTTCTGTAAACATGCAATCAGCTCAAAATGCACATTGATTTGAAGTGTGGGCCTAAGGGACTATTTTTTTCTTTAGCATGGGTTTGTGACGCCATCACCTTTTTTTTAGGCATTCCTCTATTGTCTTCCAAACTTTCCTTCTGACACAATCTTGCTGCAGATGCAAGAAGCAACTAAACACCCCAAACTGATCTCCTGCTTTCCCTGCTCTGTATTTTTATAGTTTGCATTTGGGTTATAATTTGAAGGAAAGCCTTCACTATCCAGAAACTACAGTGCAAAAGTGGATGTTCAGTAAAATGAAGGAAACACTCCTGAGAAAAAAGGATTGCCAAAGAGTAGATGCTGCAGATGACATTTTCCAGCAGAGACCAAGAGCACAAAGACTCTGCATGTAGGCAAAGGCACGGGGCGAAGGGGAAGAGAAAGAGCCTCACAAGGATACATTCAAAATGTAAGATGCCACTCAGAGCAGCTTACTACACAGCTGATGTCGAGGGAGGCGCCTCCAGATGCGAATCAGAGCACCAGTGGCAATAGGAATACCTGTCCGCTTGAAAATGTTGTCCCATTCCCATGTGTCTTCCTTCTTTAATGGTATAGTTATTTCCTCTTAATAAGTGAAAGATGGCATCTTTCTCTAAATTGAACTTTTTCTGCTCAGTTCAATATGGTACTTCAGTATGCTTTTATATAAGTTACCATACACATTAAATACTGACCTCTGGAAGGATTTCCAGTCTTCTTGTTGGATACAGACCTCCATCGGAAAAGATGGGTCTCCTGCAGCTGTATGGTTTCCACTTAGAATATAAGCTCTTACTTTCCTAATGCTGACAGCCTGTACAGATCAAAAATCTTCTGTTCTTAAATGCTTGTATTTATCATACAGAGCATCAGGCCGTTCTGCTTAACATGATCCTGGGCCTTTCCAGCACATTAATAAGCCTAAATATTTTTTCCTAACCATGCATACCAATTTTCTGTAAGTGACTTGGGGTAATACATAGCAGTGACACACTAACTCACTAGTTTACGTTGTAACTGCAGTCAGATTCCTAGGAACACCAGAAATTAGGAGTGCTGCCTATGCTTTTTATATGTGCATGATGCCAGAGAGACCCAAAGGCTCCCTGCCCCATGTGGTGGTCATGATTTCTAACACATCATATTCCAGCAGACCAGAAATTCCAGGATTATCCAAATAGTATTATAGAATCAGAGAATCAGAGAATCGTTTATGCTGGAAAAGACCCTTAAGATCATCAAGTCCAGCTGTTAACCTAGCACTGCCAAGTCCACCATTAGTTATGATGATACACAGATTCTGGGGTTTTATGTGCCTATAGTTCATAGAAATATAGATATGAAAAAAATAGTAATTTTTCCATTTTTTGCTGACAAGTCAAAGGAAAAAACGCAGGTAAAATGTTTAATGAAAGCTTCCCTCTGTTTTAGAACCAACAGTAATAACTAAACCTTGTAAATCTTAACAAAAAGCTTATTTTAGATTAATCTTCGATTGTAAAAGACATTGAATGATCCTTTATTGTGTTTTCTTTATGCACATGGAACTGATTTACTAATATGACTTCTACAGAGTAAATTTTTAAAGTTTTCTAAATTTCAACATTTCAAAGCTGCACATTGCATATTAATTTTTTCCTCCTAAAATCACACAGAATATCTTTAAAGGAATAAGTTTTTAAACCTACATTTGTCCTCCACACACTATCAGGAGTTGTTTTGCCCGTTAATGGTGACATTGGATATTTGACTGACAATTTCTTACTTACTGCCCACTTGTTTCAACAACTTCCTAGCCACTGGATCATCCCATTTTAGGACAGTTCATTGTCTCTATCTCTGGCTGAAGCCACTGGCTTGCTTCATCATTTTTTCCCACTTGCTTTGGGGCAAGACTGTGACAGCATTCCATGGTCACTGTCACGTCCAGGGTTTCCCACTTTCAGTTTACAGCTATAGAAAAACAGAATTAGAAGAGCGAGAGCACATTTACCGACTACATCTCAAAGAAAATCTCTGCTTGAAAATGTTGCATCAGATCTAAGATGCTTTTTGCTGGTCAGGAAGACTCATTGGTGCTGGTTGGGTTGCAGGTGAAGCTATGCGTGACCGGTCAGGGTCTAACAGGATTAATTGAAAGAGAATCATTGGCTTCCACCAGTTTTTATTAGTCACCAGATAAGATGAGAATAGCTCTAGGCTTGCCTGGTGCAATCCCAGAGATATTTTCTGTCAGTCTGTTCTCCATTATTTCTTTTATAATCAAAAATTATTTTCTTTCAGTAAAGCAGAAAATTGAAAAATTCTAAAAAGACTTATTTTGAGACATATCCAAAAAAATCTCATCATTTTCTATAGTGCTTAAATATTTCCCTTTTCAGATGTACACTTTGGGTCTATCCATGGGTAGATTGAGTGTCAAACTCTGATTAATTGTTTAAATGTGAAATAGAGCCAAATTTTATTTTGTTCTGAATACCAGAAATATTTTCAACATGTAGGTAAGTCACAGAAAGACTCTTCTGCAAAGCAGATAAACTGTGGGCATTTATGGCTCAGTTGAGGACCTTCATATCCTCTCAGAAACCAAATTCTTACAAACATACTCAGCCATAAACACACAAACACTCCCATTGCCTGAAATCCTGGTCGTAAAAAAAGGATAACTCCTAGCTGCTAAACACTGTAATTCACTTCCTCGGGCAGGGTGTGATCTGCAATGATCATGATTCACCATTTAGAATGTCTTTCTCCACAGGTTAAGAGATTGCAGGGCAAATCTTTAGCAGCGATGAGCTCAATGGGTCTATGACCATTTTACACTCTCTGAAGATCATGAAAACTTGATCATGACCTAGCAAATACATGCTCATGCTAATAAACAGGGAACAGTTGCACACTCATATTTAAACACCTGTGGTCTTTACGATTAAAGTTTGCAATTCTTTCATAGCAGAAACACATTTTAAAACCATTTCCCAGGGAGTCATCTAATGTTTAGTGAAAGGTACAAGTTATAATTGGAGTCCCTTAAAATTAACAAATCAAAACTGTTGTGGTTATGGCACTGGTTACCATGAGACCAGCTTTTAGGAGCAGAGACATTTTAACACCTTTTTCAGACCAGCTTTTGTGCATTTGTACAGTTTTTTATCAGCAGTAAGCTTGATGTCCTGTCTGTATACAGCTGCACATGCACAAATGTCAGAGTTTATCTATCCTAGTCCATTTACACAGAGAAACTGAGTGAAGAAGCCAGGCAAGATTTAGAGAGCATCAGTAAAGTGATGTATATATGTACATACATCACGTATATGTACATACGGCCATTTACATACTCACTACAGCATCAGTTCAACAGAACAGATGAACTGCTCGTGTGCTTACGACTGAGCACATGCTTTACCTGAGGGGAGCTGATGGAGGCAGAGGTAGCTGGAGCAGCTATCTCTGACCCTGGGAGACTGGCATTGCGAAAGTTGGAATCAAGATTGTACTGTGAGAGATCTGCCACACGTAACCATGTCCCTGTGAGATTAGAAAATAACACAAATAAATGCTGCATTTTTTTCCTTTATCAGCTAAGCAGTTGGTTGGATTTTCTCCAGCCCATTTATGATCAAAATTAAAACCTTTTATTTGGTCAGTCCATAAATATGCTCTAACACACTCCACGCCGACCTTTAGAAATGCCAACGTTACCTGGAGCACTCAGGGACATCTGAAGGATATTTGTTTTCATGGGTTTACTTGCAAAAGAGCTCACCTTCATTTTTAGCAGTTTTCCCAATATACACATGCAAACTAGCCCGGATCTCATCCCATGTAATTTCAAATGTACAGTTTTGTCCTTCCATACTAAAGTGAACAAGCAAAACAACAAGCTCCTATTCAGAGCTAATTCAGAAGCCAGCTCTGCCGTGTCTCGCTGACTGCTCTCTAACAAGCGCTTCATTCATTGTGGTTTCATGCAGCTGAGCTGTTTCTACCTGAGCCGGTGTTACAGACCTTTAATCAAACAAATGTACAAGGAAGCTCAACTACTTAACTGCCGTGCTTGTTCTGTGGCCTGAGATAGCCAATGCAACAAAAAGAATTTTATCCCGCTCAAGACGAGTACCTTTCCTTGCCGTTGTTCCCAACAAAGGGCAGCCGGTACAAATGGCCCCACTATCTGTGTCAGTGAGAAGTGGAGAGCAATTTGTTTCTATTAAACAGGATGGTTCTATTTTTTATTTTGTTGGCTTAGCCTCTCCACAACCTGTGCCAATCATGGTCTTTAATCTGAACTGCCCTTGACCGTTTCTGCTATGCCGCAGAAGAATTCTCTCTTTTTTTTTCCCCCCTTCTTCTTGCACAGGTAATTGTGAGAAAGCAAGTGAAAGCCCTGGGGTATTGGATTCAAAACACAATCCTGCCATTCTCAGAACCATACAAAGAATAAACTTGAATGCGACATTGAGTCCTCCCAGGCTGCACCTGCTGGAGATCTCCCATCCGCTCCAGTTCATGGTGGGGTCACCGCAGGCTCTGCTTTACTCTGGTGGCGGGAGAGCTACTACGTTTTCAGTTCACAGTGAGATTAGATCTACGATGTTTGACCCGTCTAATTTATTTTTTGTTTGATGAAGCAAGGAGAGCCAGCCACACGGTTAAATGCCTACCGACTTGTTTTCCTGGAGAATGCTGCCGGTGTCTTTCAAGGACCATTGACGTGGTGGCATTTTGAAGGTTGTAGATTGAGGTTGCTATAACTTAATGTGACCTCAGTGTACAAGACTAAACTTTTCTATGTCTCTATAGAGTGGCCTGGATCTTCTCTTCTCAGGGGTCTAAGAGGAAAACCCAATATAACCTATGCCATGTGCAAGTTCTGAATTACACGGTGTTTTGTTTTCTTTTTTTGATGTAGATTCCTTTGGATTTGAAGCCTGTCCTGAAAGCACTGCTAAGAGTCGTTTTGCTCACTGTCTGAATTTCACTGTCTCATTTCCCTGCTTTGGTATGGGGCGTTAAGGTTGCCTGGTGTAAAGAAGTCAGAAGAACACAAGCTCAAATTATTTCTTACTGCACCAGCCTTCTTACATGAAATATTGCTGAACAGTAAGCCACATCATGCTGTCAAGATTCATCTCAAATAGTCAGGACAGAATCCCAAATACTTCATATTTCTGTAACTTTTTGATACACCAACATAGGCCTACCAGATGCCTCGGTTTTCCAACATCTGCCTACTTCTGGAAAGATCCTCTATTCCTTCTTGTCCAGAAAAGACTTTTCTTAAGCATTTTTTCCTCTTTCCTATTTTATAGCAGACAAAAATATTGTTGATTTGGATCGATACAGAGTATAAAAGCGATTACTACTGGCTCCCTCAGAGGCATTTTTTCTGCTCTTTTTATTGATACCAGGAATTATGTAAGCTGATGTCCCTCTAATGATATTTCTGCTGTCTTTTCTAGCTTCCTTTTCTAGGTAAGAATCTTGAAAATCCATAGGATGCTCACCAGTTTGGCACAGAAAAGTCGCAGATGCACCTACTGTTCGTTGGCTTGCCTCCATTTACACCCATCAAATAAACTTCCTAAGCTATTTCACAGGCTTGTGATGCAAACACATTCAAAAGCTCAGGATTTGCAGGCTTGAGACAGCCACAGCTCCCTTTGGAGACAGAACATGTACCAGAAGAAAATTTGAGCAGTCCCCCAAAAATTCCATAATTTTTCATTTTGTCCTGGAAGTCTTGCAATAAACCAATTCTTCTGGCAAGTACTGCTGCAGCTCCTGGGGACTGGAATTAGACCTGCTCTTTCTTGATCGCATTATCTCTGATTTTGAGATAAGAATCAGAAGCCTCTGACATTAAATCAGGTTTCTGTGGAGGGCAAATAAAAGCTGCAGTTGAACAAGCTTCTTACCTTTAAAAGTACTGTGGAAGGAGATGTTCCAGTTTGAATTTTTTAGGGAAAAATTCAGGTTAGTTATAATTTTTTCTGAGTATTTTTATCTACCCCTAAGGCAAGAGATAAATGAAGTGTGATAGTACTTTGGAGAGCTTAGGAACTATTTGTGGTGAATAATTTATTCGACAAATTTTGCCCTTATTTCAGTTCATGAATTATCTGTGAACTGACTGGTACTTTCACGAATTTATTCATAATTCAAAATTATTCAAGAAATGTTTCTGTCCAAACACATTTTGCTGTACATTTTGCCTAGGAACAGATTATTGATTTAGCTATTTCTTATCTGCAATGTATTACTTGGGGGGTGAGGGGAAATTATTCCTTTTCAAAGGCCCTGTAACTCGTCCTTAAACTGCATTTCAAAGGTTTCAGGAGAGCTAACCTTTCTGTTTGCTGCCTTCACGGGGTCTGAATTCACTTCTGCTAATTTTTGTCGTCGTTAGCCATTCAGGCTGCTCTCTAATTGGATGTTTGAAACTGATTTAAATAAACTGACTTTAGTACCTAATTTGTGACTCTAATCAAAACAAGCATCAAATGTATGAAAGAAAAGCAGGTATTCTGTTGATATAAATAAGACAACCAACAGAATAGGGATTGTCATATGTCTGGGTATGATTTACATAGATTTACATGATTTACATACCTAGACATAGGGCAGTTAAAAATCTCTTTTTAACCTGTAGCAGTGTCCATGCATTTGAGCTTGTTTTAAGAAGAAAAATGTATTTAAAAGGAACATAGAAAGAAATTTAGTGCAACTATCTTCCTATAACTTCAACTTAGTTTTCTGTGGATCTAATGCCCTGATTTAATTTGATACAATTACAATAAAAGCTGCAATCTAAGGCGAGCAAATGAATTTTGTGTCAAGAGTGAAATACAATCTGTTAAAATTGGTTTGAAAATACAATTTTAGGTCTAGTACAGCAAGTCCTGACATTTCAGATTAATCTGTCCTATAACAAAATTAATGACACTCAAAGTTGTTTAAGAATGGCTGTTAACTATACTTACCCTATTCATCACTGGCTCTATCAGTCTAATCCAAGAAGTCACCAGGCTATTAAGTACAGTACATCAGTTCACTTTAAGGACGTTCAGATTGTGATTGTTTGAGGGATCGAATTGCCTAGTGATAGAAATACAAGGTACCGCAGTAAATAACAAGAGAAATACCCCTGGAAGTTTGTTGATGTGATGCTTCTGCGTATATGTCACTACAGCAGATCTCCCTGCTAAAAAAAAAAATGTTAAAAACTGGAGGTCATTTCTGGTAGGCACATCTGGATGATCTTATCTGGATGACCTAACCTTTTAGGACTTCACATGGGGCAGCATATCTCATGAGAGTGGCTTCTCCTGCATCACATCTTGAAGTTCCTGCCTCTGGCTGTGTAAAAGCCAGGCAAAAGCCATGTCAAAGAGACGTTCCTACTGCTCCTGTCCCACTCCTGTCCCAGTTGGAGCCCGGAAGGGGACAAGCTCAGGTTTCATCCTGTACATCAGATGGGAGGGCTGAAGGGCTGTCCATTACTCTTTGTTTTGTTCCTCTTGTTAGCCTCAAGCGTGCAGCAGTAATTGCAATTGGGGGTCCACTGGGGTCCAAACTGGCCATAAAAAGCTTTGCAAGTAATTAAGGCAGTGCAGATAGCAGGTGTGTGTATGGGTTGATTTGCAGAACTAGAATTGCAAAGAGCCAGAGCAAGCATTGTTCTCTCCATTCTACTCTTATTTTTTTCTAACTAAAAATAAGAATAAACAAAAAAACCTTTTGGTTTTATGTAAAGTGAAACAGTTTCCTTCAGCTACAACAGTTTTGGTATACATTTATGATAGGCTTCTTTTTTAAGGAAAAAGTAAAACTAGACTTTTTCACTGAAGTTGCAGGGCATAATATTCTCCTTTGGACAAGTATTTAAGATCTGGGAGACCAAGGTGCAGCTTGTCCCTCTGCTTAATTGAATCTGAACACCAGTCCTCCATTCCATTGGAGACTGTTCTTCCCAGCAGATTAGCGAGCGTCTCACCGGCTGTGTGGTTCAGTGCATGTCTAAATAATGTCATGCAGAAAAGAACAGCTCCAATGTTATGGTCCATGAAGACGTTGTCCCCAGTACAGATTCACTAGAACATGTCTACGAAAGGTGGAAGATGTTGGTTCAGAAACTAGAATATAAGTTTTCCGTCCACAGGGGAGACTAGAGGCAGCTCATTTACATTCTCCAGGAGCGCCTTGGGATACAAAACAATGTTGTTCTTACTCCAGCCATTTAGTGACTCTGTCCCTGCCATCCCATTTGACAAAAGCTACCTGAATCTGTTAATTGTTGTAGATTAACTGAAGTTGTTTTCTTCAGAAAGTGGAGTATTCACTTCACCCAAAGACACACCCAGTGCTATGAATATTAAAATCCCTATTATTGAAATAAAGAACTGGCTTGTTGTGAAACACACCTTTCATCTGGTGATGAAAGTGGCACTCATATTTCATTTGGCTTTGTATGTCTTTTATTCTGAATGACCTGGTTTTGCATAAATTATAGATTCTCTTTTCCTGCTGTTGTGAATCTGGAATAACTTCACCGAGGTGGCTGGAATCGATAGATACGACTACCTCTGACCATGTATTTTGTGCTGAGCACATGCCACGCTTGGACACCATCTTCTCTTCCCCTCCCCACAGGGTGAGAGTATTCTAGGATTTCCCACCAAAAAGTTTCATAGCTCACACAGCTGAATTGATTCTTCTTTACTTTTGACACTGAAGGTGATATCCATTCCTCCAGGATAAAGTGCTACATTTGCTCACATAATAGCCATACCTTTTGCCCAAATGTTGCCATTAAAAACTCAGGTATGGCCATTAGGCTCTCCCTAGAGTAAGGCTGAAGAAAATTCAGGACTAAACCTAAGCTGTAATTACCTAACTGAATGTTCATCCACTCACACATTTTTCATCCACTTTGAAATTGCATTCCCCTATACGTTTCCTGTATTCTAATGCCTCTCCTGCAGCTTTTAGCTCAAATCACCAGAGTAATCGGTGTCCTTCGTTACAGTCTAGGCAAGACTAAATGCAGAGCTAACATCCCATACTGAAGTGATATGAATCACATCACCACAAAAAGCCTGACATCTGGGTTTACCACATAGGCATGTGGAAATGAAAAATTGCTTTTGATGCCTCTCTCTCTCTCTGTTATTTTTATAAAAAAAAAAAAAAAGAAATGAGGGTACGACCATTACACAGAGATTTCCTTTTAAAATCTAGAGGGATGAAGTGAAGAAATGCCAGCATGGTACCTGCCTGGGCATTACACACAGAAGCAAATGCAAGCTTTCAAAGGGCAAGCGTGAGTTTTGATGCTACAGAAAACGTGTAGAAATAATAACACCTCTCTTCTAACTGGGCAGTGTAATTGCCCTTGAAAGACCATAGCCGAGGCAATGCAGAGCACATGGGGATCCAGCTTGAGTGGTTTTTCTTCCGTTTTAATAAGAAGTACAAAATACAAACATGCATCTACCATTCAGGCATAGGAGGAAGAAAGAAAGCAGGAGTTACGTGCTCAAATCCATTTCGTGCTGTGCCAGGAGGAAAGAAAGGACTAGTAAAGGCCAAAAACTGGCACGCACCACTGAAGGGTTTACTGGTATGAATTTGCCTCTGCAAGTGATAGTCACGATAGCTACCTCTACTGTACTGATGAGTCTTACGGTATTGATTTCTGTCCCCTGCAAAACAAGCAGGAGCTAGGGACTGATGTATCCACAATGCTCCTGCTACAGTATAAGCTAGGGGATGCCTCTGAAGCTAAATATCTTCTATAAACACAAACCATCCCTTAACAAATGAATATTTGTCTCCACTTAGATAGTCTATCCATCAACAGTTTTAAGATGACAATAGGGGCAATTTAAATGGTAGAAAATAAATAAATCCCATTTATTAGCAGCTGAATATTTCATGACCGTATTGGTATTAAATATTAACTATATAGAATGTTTCTATATCAGTTTCTAAAAGAGCATGGAAATTGGTCTGCAAGAAAATTGTTCTTAGTTAGACATACTCCTAAGTCACAGAGACTTCAGGATCTTTTATTACCATTTTAAAGTACAAAGACGCATGGAGATAAATTTACCTCGAAGGCAAGCGTGCATCAAAGGAAAGGGCAAACAATAATATTTATTAGTATAGTAAAATCCTATTTTCTCTTAGGCCTGTGTCAGACTAAGTTTACAATAATTTATTTTTTTATATTTGACTTTATTATTTAAAAAGAAGTAGACATGATTAACAGACACGTTGTAGAGGAAGACATGAATTCAATTACATGGGACTGTAGATATAGATATAGTAACATCCTTCTGCCAAACAGCTTTCTCCAAAGAACTTGGAAGACACGTAAGACGTTTGAGTTCAGGAAAAAAGGATATTTTGACACTTCTGAAAGTTTGAGGGGAGAAAGTGTAATCCTTTCCATGGAGACTTATGAATATGGATTGTGAGAAACTGCTGGTGTTGACAAGAAAAACTTAGCCTTTCAGACGTGGTGCTGGGCAAAGCTGTTCTACCTCTTGAACCGGGATGAGACAGGTGGTAACTCACAGAGAGAAAGCAGCTCTGTCTGAAAGCAGTGAAAATAAACGTATCGATTTGGTTGTGCCAGTCACAGAGAGAGAAAGGACCTCAGGAAAGGAGGGAATGTCACCAGAGAGGGTGAGGAGCCCAGCCGGGGAGGAGAGGGCTAACTGGTGCCCCTAAGTGATTGAAGACAGACATGAATAAAGGGCATAGTGCCTTGCATCACAAATAGCCATTTCAACTACCAAAACCTCAAGTTATGGGGCAAAATCAGTTTCTGAGTACGGATATGAGCAATCTTGAGGCAATTCCTATTGCTTTTCCCACACATAAGATGTAACCAAAGTGACTGCACATGCCAAGCAACACTCAGCATCAAAGGTTGGGCTACTTACTTCCACGGGAGCCGCTCAAACCACTGTAACCGCTGCTGTACTGCAAAAGTGACATTGAATTATGCAAAAGATGAAGACTGGTGTTACATGAAGCATAATGTTACAATCCAAAAGAAGCCGGATGATCATAAAACCCCTGATGACAACGCCTGGTGCAGGTCACCATTAGGTCAGTTCTCTGGGCCAAAGGAGCTCTCCCTTCCTCTGCAGAAATGTGAATAATTTGTTAACTGTTCTACCTTCTCCTACAAGTTCCCATCGAGATTTTTCATTAGATGGCACATGAACCTTGCGAGCTGTAAATTAAGCATGAGAACAGCTTGGCTGGCAACGTGCAGTGATCTTAGGACAGCCAGGGCCAGGGTTGTGCCCTCAAATAAAACCAGATATAATTTCGTTGCTGTCACGACACTTCTGCCTTTGTTTTCCCCCCAGTGTAAATCGCATCTGTCTGCTTGCTCATCCTTTTACAATCCTCAGCCACTGCCAGATTTGCATTTTTAGCTTTCCTTCAACAGAAGAGACAAAGAGAGCTGCTGATTTTGATAACTCCCTTCACTTTAATGTTGCCACAATAATTTCCACTAGGCAAGTACATTTCCCAAAGAAAAAAAAAGTGCAGAAATGTTTTGCTGGACCAGTATGTCATGACTGGATGTGGCTCTTTATTTGAAAGCAGATGACATTTGTGGCTGTGACCATAAGGCTGGAGGTACTACAGGCAAGTATCTTAGTGGCTCTCACGTGAGTCTATTGACGTGAAGCAGGTTTACCAGCCAACATCATCTCAGGAAGAAGCCTTTGGACTTAATTCATGATCCATTACCCCAGCTTCACGCCACTCTGACTGCACCCATGCAAGTGTGCCAGTGCAGGGGAACCAGGCAGCCTGCAAGAACAGCAAATCAAGCCTTCTGCATGAGGCATGCTTTTGCTGCTTTGTTTTGTGCCATGATATGCAATTCCATCTTGCTGTATCCTTAACCTAAAATTTATGCTTCTAGCTGTTGGCGCTAAATTTGGGGCTATCGCTGGGCAGGAGCCAAGCTGAATTCTTTAAGAGGAAATCATGATAAACTGGTTTTCTTAAAAGTGGCCAAGCATAAAATGTTTTGTCCAGCTGTAATTTGGACACAGCTGCTGTACTGGATTGCCTGCTGCATCTCCTGTTATGAGATAATGGAAAGAAAGCTTAAATCTATTTCACTAAATCTTAAACTGCTTTAATGAAGCCTTTAAAATATCATATACTAATTTAAACACCTGTGAGGATGGTCAGAAAAGCTGACCCAGATATCAGAAGAAATAGGAGTTCGATGGAAATCTGTTTTCATTAAAGCTCATATAAATATAGTGAATATTGAAAACATTGGAAGTCTAGCTGCATGATCACCTTTGTGACAGGGTTCCTCTCACAATAATTCATGTCAGATCTTAATTTAGAAACACAAAATCAAATAAAAACAAACATAGAATCTTGAAATTAGCTCAAGGAGTCACAGTTACAATGTCTGAGCCCAGAATTTTAAATGCAAATATTCATGTAAGCCATATAGAAATGGCACTGAGCTATTGCTAACACACAAGAACAATACATTTCAAGTCAGGCTTAAAATAGTCTTGTTTTAACAGTATTCTTATTCTAATATCAGGTTACACAATTAATTACTTTGATGTGTCATTTTTCTTACTCCACAGAAATGTTCTGTTCCTTGAAGAGGAAACAAAGGCCTTTGCTTTTCCAAGTTATACATGTCAAAAATATCGAAACTTCATAAAACATCTGGTTCTCTCTGTTTTGCAGGATTCTTATTTAGTCACTGACTGAACTCTTATGGTCCAATTAATTAAATTAATGGCTATCTCATAAATTTAAAAAATATATATCCCATGTCCTTAAATCTCTGAATCCCAGCTGGGAACCTGAAAGGCGTGAAATACACAGTAATCATCTCACATCAACAGAAACTGATCTTAAAGCTGTAATTACATGATAAATGTCTTTATGACACATGCCCACTATTTGGTCATGCCCTAGAGACAAATGCTAAGAGCCAAGAGAATGGGGAGGGGGGAGGAAAGGTAGCTGATATCCAATCCCTTCAGCGTGTTTGCAATTTCATTGGCTTCCTTTCAATGACCTGAGACTTCCAAGAGCATGATAGATATTTCCTAAATATTTTACATTCAGGTAATTACAGTAGTATATGGATTTGCTAGTCAGCTTAGAGGAGACCAATTAATTGCTGCAAATCGTGGTATAAGGGATGAGCTTGCAGCAGGAGAAGGGTCACATCTCAATAAAATAGGCAGAGCTGGATGCATATGACTAAAGTCAGTCTCATGCAAGTTGACTGCAACCTGCTAAACTCTACAACCTTTGCTTAAGCAAAACCTTCAGATATATTTGAGGTTCTGCCTGAGTCAGGACCATAGACTTAGGCCTTAAATTTCTGCAGTTTGCTGCTAGCCAAGCACCAGAGTAGAATGATTTTACATCAGCTTTTATTTCAGCACAACATCCTTTATTGCATTATTTTTTACATAGGATTTCAATGGCACACAACTCACCTTTGATTTTTTTTATTTTTACTGATCTGTTGTGGGCGTTCTCTCTCCCAGGACACTAAGCTGACACATCCCTTTAAAAACACCAGCCAGGGCAGATTTGGGGCCATATTCTCAATACCTCTCCAGTCCCTTTAATGCATATAGCATGCAAAAAGACCATCAGCAAAACCTCTGTGGTGATCTGAAATGCACTTGGCTTACAAAGAAAATTGCAGGTCCCTAATATCTGAGTCTATTGAAACTCACTAGGACAGACCATGCGCTGCAAAATGTTATCATCCACTTGGGAAACAGATGGACAAGGTGTCCAAAGAGGTTTATTTTAACTTCTTTGTTTCTGATGTCTCTGATCATGGTAATGTAAAGTAGGCCAGATACTTACTTAATCTTGGACAGCCTTGAGTGACACCACAGTTCCCTTTGTTAAAAATGCATTATCGTGTATAATACATATTGAGAAAATTGAAAGAAAGGCAGTTTCACCGGCTAAAGTTTAAACGTGCGAGTCCTTAATGGTGCTCTGAATTCTGAATGCAGAATCCCCCACAGAAGCCAGTTTTGTACTTTCCAAACACTCATTCAAAAAGACTCAAATTACTGGGGTTTTATCTACTGGAGAAGTAACATCAATAGTTGTAAGAACTGCTGTTGATATACGCAGCTAAAGTTATCAAGGCTTGCAAAGCCCTTTCAAACCGAAAAGTGGGATGGAAACCTCTTTGGAAGTTTTGATATCTCGCAAGCCCACAGAAAACACATGTGTATATATTTTTCTTGTCAAGTTAAAAGGATATGGTGATATTTTCAAATACACCTGAGTTACAAAGGAGCTTAAGTGAATAGCGCAGCACGGCAGTGATCACTTCGTTGATTAAAATGACCTTGTTAGAGCGTCAGCATTGCACTCACATGGCTCCCTACTTCTATTAATTTCTGCATCACAGGCAGATGCTAATTTTGACTGGAAAGCAAGCCAAGGAGGTGATTTTTACTTTCTTTAGCATCCAAGTAAAACTGGTTGAACTGCATTACAAAGCTATTCTGAGGTAGCTGTACCAAATCATATCAATGCCATATTTTTGTAGCTTCATCTAACTCTTTGTCAAATATGCCTTGAAAATTGTTTTTGAAGCAGTTGTTTCTCTAAAACCATTAGATCTTACTTACTGCTAGTAATCGATGATGCTTCTCAAGGTTAATGACAAAGATAACTTCCGTATTTTGACATACACATGACTTCTCCTATTGACTTCAAAGGTAATCTATCTGAAGACTGAAGCTGGCATTCAGAAAGGAATACTAAAGAGTCAGGTTAATCATTAATCAGCATAGAAATGTAATTATTTTTATGTGAAATGCTATTCCATATAAAACTCCATTAAGAACTCCCACCTACTGCGTAACTTGAATCCTAGTTCCTTTTTAACTTGGCTCGCTTAAAAATAAATCAGCTACTTGTTTAAAAGAAATACATGCTTGTAGAGCTTTTTAGATTAAGGTTTTAAAAACAATTGGTTTATGCACCGTGCTTATTCACACCAAGCGGACAACAAAAAATGAGAGAAGCTCAGTGCACTGACCACATTCTATAGTTCTATTGTGCGTCAAATGCAGCAATGATAGAAATAAGAGAGCATGCAAAGTATCCTGGAATAATCATCCTGTTTTTCAGCAACGCCTTGAGTATTTGCATTCTCCCACGTGAGGAAAGCATGGACACAGCAATCGTAACGGGCACTGCCCATGCTGTGCAAGTAGGAGCCCATCTTGTCTCTGCTGGGAGCAACCCTGGTGCACAATGTGCTTGGGGGAGTTATTGCCCACCCTGCCCTTGCAAAAGGTTAAAGCATGACTGCGAGTTTCCCAGACTTGAGCAAGCAATAATAATTTATTCAGTAAAATGTATCTCCCCCAATTTTTTCATTTCTAAAAGGAATCTCATTACATTAGGAAGGACAACAAAGGTTTTGCCAGAACCAAAGAGCAAGGAGGGTACTGGAGATTGCGCAAAAGAGCTTCGGGTAGTTGGGCAAGATTGGCTGAATGCCTGAAACGGCACTTCGTGTAAGGTCTCACTTAATCTTAAGCCTGTGAGGAGTTTTGCATGCTCAAGGTTAAAATAAGTGACAAATAGCTTTGTAGAATAGGAGCTGGAATTCAGGAAAGAAACCGAGTGTGACAATGGGATCTATAATACAGTTATAAAAATACATAGGTGCAATAAAATGCAAATTTGAGGTATACAACAAACCGAGTATCTGCACCGTTCATCTCAGCTTGGTATTCTTTGTGGAAATACGAGTATGTAGAGTGGAATCAGTTTTTATACAACCTTAATCTCAAAAAGCTTTCCTAATATTAAATGCATAAATGAGGGGTTGTTTTCACTAACAGTCTCTGGAAATGCTGCAGTTTTAATGCAAATGAGTCCCAAAGAGACAAAGAGAGAATAAATATTTGTTTTTCATTCAATGATCCTGTTAGGTTTTATCTACTGTGACCCTCCCCTAGCCTTACCGTCAGATATCCAT
This sequence comes from Fregata magnificens, assembly GCA_013389945.1. Taxonomy (NCBI): domain Eukaryota; kingdom Metazoa; phylum Chordata; class Aves; order Suliformes; family Fregatidae; genus Fregata; species Fregata magnificens. The sequence continues at coordinate 16,017 of WAAD01009999.1, read as the reverse complement.
GCAAACAGGGTCATTAGAAACGAGCAGCTATCTTTGAAATTAAATATAAATTTGCCTGAAAATTTCCTTATCTCTTTACATTTACATTTCTAACAATACCCGTGTATTATTGCTAGGCTTACTAGTAAAATTCAAAAAGGTCATTAATAAAAGCTTGTTCACTTATAAAGGATTTTAGTGACTTGTTTTGCACAGAAAAGTCTGCTTGTTTAGTACACAGTATAATTGCTTCCTTTGGCCATCTGCTAAGCAGAGAAAAACCTTGAGCTCAGGAAAGTATTTTTTCATTTACAAACTACTGCAAACACTAAAAGAGAGTGTCTTGTATATATCATCTGTGCCATCCTCGGAGGTGAATATGTAATATGTGCTTCTCTGCATTTTACTGGCATTACCCTAAGTGATGAAGCATACAGGTCTACTTGTCTGGGCCTGTCCCTGCAGATGTTTGTGCGTGACCATAGATCTCTACACCTTCCTCAAACCTGCCCTGCTAAACATCCTCTTTGCCCTGCCCCTGTTGAACAACAGGGATACAAATTCTCCTTCCGACTTCCTCCTAGCCCTTTCAGGTGGCACAAGATTTGCAGTGTATCAAGGATGGGGAGTGTCAAGCGAAGAGGAAATTGGATGTCACCTTCAAGTAACTGCAGTCCTGCAAACATTTATATATTTTTGAACATTTTGTATGCTTAAATACAAATATGTTCAAGATCAGATATGAAGTCCCATTAATACAGCTTTTGTCTGGGAGCGTATGCATGAATGTGAGTTAAAAGTGTACTCGTGACTGCGAACACTAATGAGCAGTAAGTAGATAGTGAAAATCCTTCCCGGGCTGTTGTGATGAGTCAAGCAGTACGGACACCTGAAATGCGCAAGTAGGGTTAAAGGCGAAAGAAATAAATATTTTGAAAACTTTAGAAATAGTCCAATAAAGACAACAGCGTAGTTGAGTAACAGCTAATTTTTTCGTAGGGCATTTTAATAGTCCATAGGGCATTTTTTAATAATTTGTGCACAAGATTCCAGTGAGTTTTAACCATCTGGAAAGTCAGAAAAACTTTGTGGTTAGAAGAATGAGCTGTGATTAGAGTGACTAAAAAGATCTGACAATATGTACTGAAATAATTGAAGATCCAATTTTATATTAAATTAGACTATAAACTAACTTTAAAGTTCCCATATATTCATTTTAGGCTCAAGGAGAATATAATTTCAAAGGCGATCCACTGTACCTTTTCACACATGAAGTGGCTGAATCACAGCATTCTCACATGAAGTGAGAAAGCACTAGAGACGTTTATGCGCCACGCTCCTACGTGGTGTACAGCTTTGTGCCACCGGAGATGCAGCGAAAGAGGCATCTGCCAAAGTCTCTTCTGCTTTGAAGGGCTCTGCCATCTTTAGAGCAATTTTCCATTGGGAGCCTGATAACATTAAATGAAAGATTGCCATTTCTTTTAGTGGGTTTTGGATGGCCCACAGAAGCGACAAAACATTTTCAAATCACTGCCAACTTTTAAAAGAACCCTTTCTGAGCACAAGGCAAGCGCTTATGAAAGGGCTGCAGACTATTCTAGGACTTGACCTTTCACTGCGAGGAGAAATTTGGCTTGCTGCGGCAAAGCCCAGAAGCATCTTTTTTGTTGAGCACTAGATAGGCTGCCTGTGTGCTAGTCACCTTGCAGGCTCAAGCCTTTCACAAGTAAAGCATCCGTCAGGTTTTATACCCACCTCCTGAAATTCTAAGGAAGTAGAGCCTGCTCCTGCCCCTATTGAAGCCAACGAGAGAAAACTCCTTGACTCGATTGGGAACGCGTTCAAGTAACGAATCAGGTGGTTTTGGTGGAAATTTGCAATTCAAAAGCTGCCATCAGAAAAGTAGCATTTGAAACTGTGTTGCTGTGTTATGCCTCATGTAGATCAGTATCAAATTAAATTTCCCTATTGTACCTCTTATGTTGTTAACACAATGCAGGGAGTGTTGTTTGCCTCATCTCCATCCTTCTAACTGCAACATCCTTTTCAGTTTAAACTATACAGAAGTGAATAATTATTGAGGCCTTCTGTTTACCATCTTTAGAAGATTTAATTTATCCCAATAAACATTGTGAAGCAGACCTTTTGCATTTGCAATGACATATAATTTACTTGGAACAAATGCTTTGGGTTCAGTATAAAGACCATTCATCAGGCAAATCTGAATCAGAGGCAGCTTAGAAAAAGAATCCTTTGTCTAATTGTTTTCCATCACAAACAACATGTGGGAAAGAGATTTAGGCAATATTTTCAAACATTATAAGCTACATAATTATTGTCCTCTGCAAAACTGGTGATAGTTTTTGCAATCACTATTGCACTTTATCTATCTAATCACCTATTCACTGTGGCCAATTACAGACTTGGCATTGATGAGGAGGCATTTAATAATATTAAATACAAAACCCTAGATTTGAATAATATTGAGTTTATGACACAAACTAACAAAAGCCAGGAAATTCAAAGGCAAGGTTTACGCTCCATCCTTAATTCATGGCATTCTGCCTAGGCATAGGAGCACATATGAACAGTGGGGAGATCTCCCCTACACAAAGATCGTTGCAGTGCTGAGTTACAAAGGAATAATAAAGTCTTGAGATTAATTTTTAATATTTAGTTCTTCTGGAGATTTACCATGTAACTGCAACAATATTCTTGTTACGTGTTACGTTTGCAGCGCTTTTTTACTATACAAACCTTTGGGGAAAATGAGTAAGAGCCTGGTGGTTTCTACATCCATTTAATACCACTGTCCTGGCACAAAAGAAAAGGTCAATAAAAACTGGGAGTTCCCCCTCCTTTTTTCCCTGGTTGCTTCTATTGATGCAGGCTTCTCTCTGCAAAAGTGTAGTGAGCATTGCTGTTAAATAAAAGAACGAAACTGATGCACAGGAAGTCCTGCTCACTGGCATAAATTAGAGGAAATTTGAAGCTGCTCTAAATTTAACCAAGCTGAAATAAATTTCTGGGTACCCTGAGCAAAGAGTGATGGAAGGAGTAGAGTAGCATCTCCTCTCCACGCTCCTGTTACAGATTCAATCCAGTTTGGCTACACCTGAAAATAGGTCGCAATATTATTCCAAGTTTTCCCAGATCACTATTGAATACAATATGCCTAAGTAACGTAGAAAATATATTTTTGTCTTTTTTTCCCTCAATAAAGGTACATCTTAGCCACATAGTGTACACAGACTGCTTTTTTCTGTTTTCGGTTTCATTCAAAGAAACACAATGGCTCTCAGAGAGATATTTTGAGGAATCAGGTAAATTACCTAAGATGATCCTGTTACTAATTTTGATGTCATGTATTTGTTATGCTGTAACCCAGAATGGCAGCTTCACAGGCAGCAAGACCTCTCACATAAATACTTATATTACCATAGTTTTAAAACTAGATTTTGCCTGCATAAAATGTAATGGCTCCAAAACAGCTGCTATGGTCTATCATGTAAATCCTTCTTAGTTTGTGGATTATTGACCCAATGGACTCTAATGGGAGTTCTTTGGAGATGTTCAATCTATTGTATCTGTCCAGCTGCATCTGATGTGCTTATTTGCCCTTTGCAGCTTTACGGCTATTATGTGAGTCCAGCTGCTGACAATACATGCAAAAAATTCTTATGAACTATAGGAAAATTAACCCCTCATTTGCTTTTAAACATTCATTTTTGTGACTTTTTTCTCTAGCCACGAACGTTATTGTTTTGACAGACACTTTGGCAGAAAGCAGAGGAAAAAAGACAGGAACAGTCATTGATTTTTCTGAGCCTTCAGCCTGGGAAGCACAAAATAGGAGCAGCCTTCTATAAAGAAGGAAGTGAACGAAGCCACAAAGAAGCCTGTCCTTGTCTATCTCTTGCAGCTCTTCTGGGAATGGCAGCAAAAGGGAATCTCTTTTATTGTTCAGTGGCGTTACACAAGTGGATCAGTTATTTCAGAAGCGGAGGTGGATGGGGCAGCAAAGAAGTGTATAGAAGTAACTCAGGTGATGAAGATAAAGTTGCTGGCCCATACCAAAGGACCTGGGGCTACCGAGTCCCCAGAGAACCAGCTAACCATCCTTTCATTGCCCCGGCCCCACGGTGTCCCCCAGCATTGTCAACCCCCGGGTGTCCCTAGCTCCACTGCTCACAGGAGTTATGAGCCACCTACTCCTGTTTCAGTCCTAAAGTACAGGAAAAGGGGTGAGTCACTGCCCTACAAAAAAGTGACTAGCATCCTCGGGTCTTGTGGCAGGAAAAAAATAGTTGCAAGCTGCATAAAGCAAGCAACTTCACTAGCAACATTTCAGTGAGCAAGGGGAGAGAGGGAGGAGGCACCTCTGGGTTCATGATGGGAAGTAATCATCATTTTTACGTCCAGAAAATAAATTTAAATACATTTTTAAAAATAATTACTGGGAATTCTCATTAAAATATTATTTTTTCTTGAGGTTATTTATAGAGGCTTCTCTCTATTTGATATAGCCTAAATTCTAGATGCCAACAGAGCTTGAATGTAATAAATATGCATATATTGGCATGGTTCATATTTATGCCAAAATATGTTAAAGAAGCCTTTATTTTCTTCTGAATATTATGCTCATTTTAAAGACAGACCAAAAAAACCCGAGAGAAATCACAGATGACTTCTCATTCATGAGGCATGATTTACCATGGCTGTAATTCTTGACCTACAATTTCTGCAGACATTTTAGAGCTATCAAAAAACAGAAAAAGCAGTCCTGCACTTCTGGTGAATCAGTAGCAAAAGGGGAGAATTTTGCTTCCTCAAGAAAGAAAGACCGAAACACAAATCACCCCATTGCATAAGAAATACAATTAAATTAACAAATATAATCTGTCTTAAAAAAATACATTCAAACATTTAATTTGCATAGAAACAGGCAGTGCTATTCATTTTGAGACAAGAAAATCAAAAGTCATAGCTAGCAGCCACTCTTCTAAACCAGATTTTGAGCACAACCCCCCCAGGGCTGTTTCTACCAATTTTCCAATAAATCATGTAATGACTTTTAGAAAAGACAGATATTTAATTCTTGAATTAGAACTATAGGACCATAACCAAAGACTGACAGCCCTCTCATTCTGCCATACTCCCGTACAAACCCTTTCCTCTGATTGGCTGTGTAATAATGCAATAATTAGGCAATTAGATATTTGGGAGAATGTAGAATGAAGCACTGAGCGCTGACCTGTATTACATAGATCAAAGTACACTGGAAGAATGGCCAAATATATCTTGTTTACAAGCCCTTATCAATTTTTTCAGCATTTCAAAATTAAGAATTAGGGGGCTGTACCTCCACAGCTACACATACATTTGCAGTTAATATTAGGTACAAAGGAGAAAAGTCACATTCTTTGTGCATAGAAAGCACCAGTCCTTTAATTACTAGTTCTTTAGGTACACATATTGATTTAAACTTATAACATATATAGAGTAGCAATAAGATAAACGTTATAAGCTAAATGTTCCCAAATAGCTTTTTCATTACCTTTAATGGTGTTAGTTGGAAGACTGAGGGGGAAAAAAAAGAAAAATAATTACAAATAAAATTAGTCAGTTCTGGAGATCCTCTCTTCTCCGAGTCCTTGGTCATGAGTAGAGGGAAGTATCTCTGGAGATCCAAATTTACAAAGGAGCTTTAATTTTTTTTTCTCTTAATGATGAAATATATGAGCATTACATGAGTTTGCTAAGGCGGGCTTGGGCCTAACAAAGCCCACTCAGAAATCTGAATAAATCCTTTGAAATAAGACTGTAGGAACAAACCAGCATTTAGGAAGAAGGAAGTACAGCTTAACAGGTAAATTATCTGAAATGAATGTATTTCAGCCATGGGGAGAGCCAAGGACTAGGTCTGTTGACCAAAACCTCAACCCTACCCCAGGGCAGGGGGTTTTTAGAGGAATTCAGAGAGATGTTTGATTGCAGAGTGATGCTTCTGGAGCATCTGCTGATGTACGTGGACCATACAACGGATGGCTCATGTTTACATGGGCATACCTCTGTTCTGGAGCACGTGGATTTGGAAAATGGGTTTGCGGACAATGTTTCTATGGTCTCTGTATTGGCATTGAACCAGAGGGGCCGTTATTTGTAGTAAACCATAGGCACTGGGTGTAAACAAGCTAGGGAAACCTTCAGATAGTGGAGATGTGAGCTGTCAAAGGAGGAAAGAAAAGCACATCACTGCAAAACGCTTGTTTTCTTCATTTCTATGGCTGTTGGGATTTATGTATTTAACTTTTATCCTGACTGGAAGGAGAAGAATTTGTAAAGTTTTCAATTAGTTGGTCAGAAGTTTCAGATTTTCCCCCTCGGTGGCACTATGCTTGTCATCAGGGACAAAGAGCTAGAAGACAGAAGAGACAGAAGGTGCTAGAGCTTGTCCTTTCATGGCAGGTCCTTTGAACCAGTCTGTGGAGAACCTCCTTCTCAGTCTGTAAAAGTTACGGCATAAAATTTTTATAGCTCGCACAGCTGGAATCTGCGAACGTGGAAGTTCCCTCTGAGCAAGATGTAGAGTGAGATACGAAGTCTTTTTAATGCATAATTTGTGAGTGAAGCTAATTTTCTAATTTAAGTTGCATATTGGCTCTTTGGGGTTTTAAAAGAATTTTCTGGCTCTAAAAGCAAGAAATGTGATTATCTGTGTGTACGCCTGTGGAAGCCGAGGAGAAAAACTGGAAGTAGCAGATGCACTTAATATATAACTACTTAAAGAAAAACCCGGTGTCAGAAATGAATCACAGCCTATTCCATCTCCTTTCTCCACCCCCAAATAAAAATACAGTTACGGTTGCAATTAGAGAACATCCTCTTACTCGTAGCTAGCGTTACTGGAGCCCCCACAGTGCTACTGCAGACCTTGGAAAATTAAACCCCTTTTGCAAAGGTGAATTTTCATGGGCTTACATTAGTTAGAGATCATCTTGGATGTAAATAAAAATATTCAGACATAATTTGTTTAAATTTGTATCGAATAATGCTTTTTTCTAATATTCAACAAGTAGCTGAAAACAGCCAGTGGCATTCCTGTGGCCAATTACAATTTAAGAATTTCATTTAGAAATGTCACATTCTACAGCTTGTCCATCCAGACTTTTAAAATGAATACACTCTAATGTTTAAACACCTAAGAATATACATATATACGTGTCTACATATTTTTAGAGATTAGTATTTGTATGAATAAATTATACACGTATTTTTTATATTATATAAATCTCAACCCAGAGTAGACCTTCTGTAGTCTCCACCCTGATCCCAAGATACTAATGCCAAGAGGAACTTCTGAACTAACTTTGCTGGGATTTGAGTTAGGTTTTATAACATTCTTAAGAGGAGGAAAAATTTGAGGTATGAACAGCTCTGTATGACTATTAAAACTTTTACAAATGAAACTTTGCTTCTTTCATGCACGCGTGAGCTACATCCCTCTCCCCTGTGCATGTAGCTCATCCAGATGTCAAAGGACTTTTGTGAGTCTCCCTTGTTTTCATATCACGAATGTGGCTTTTGAAGAGTATACACCTCCAGATAACTCATTTGAAAATAATGTATTGATCAGATTGAACTGTTTTGTTCACTTAGATTCATATTAGAGGACAAAATTAGTCAAAACTACAGATGCAAAAAATACTCACTTATAAAAGTTTGCTAATACACCTGGGGATTCTTCTTTCTAGAGATCTGGGGTACCTAATTAGGATATCTATAGTTATCAGTTAGTCAACATTTTCCACTGGATGTAACCAAGTTATCTATCCCATGGTTTTAGACCTGATGCAGTGGAAGCGACTGAGGACTGGGAGAGAACAGGACTGTCCTTTTGGGGATAGCATGAAGTCACGTTGACCTAAGGTAAAATTTTACACTGTCCTTAATGATTCAGAGCCTAGTGTAAGTCCAGGGCTTTAAAATTTGCACCTGGATTTGCAGAGGGACAGCTCTAAAAGATCAGTAGTGTCTGCAGGGGAAAATGTACCATCACCTTCCCAGGCGCATGCATGTGGGGCCTGTGCATGCAAGGGGGTCGGTAAGTCAACATGCATTATTGGGGCTGAAATGATTATTTATCCCTTGCTGCTCAGTAGACCTTCTAATAGTAGGGCCAGGGCTGTATGGCAAGGTTTTGCCATCAGATGTGTTGGTTAAGAGTAAATTCCAATTGTAGATTAAATGTGTACAGAGTCTTCTTGTTTTGAAATCTTGTCAAGAAACTTTTTAAAATCTAAACTAAATAAAAGAGGAATACTCATTATCCCTTTTTTTTGGGTGTAGACAGAATGGAAATCTCCAAGTGTGCTCTAAGGGGAGAAGTTTTCAAGGAGTTTTAGCTTATAGAGTCGGGATTTTGGCTTTATGCCCAAATGTGTATATAGTACAAACTTAAGAAGGTGCATTAAAAAGTTAAAACAATATATCTCTGTACCAGGTGTAGGCAGAGGATGTGTTACCAAAACACCCTTCACTTTCATTTTTAATTAGTATTAGGAACACAATAAAATTAAATAAATCAAGTGAACAAGTCAGGAGAACGTATGCCCAGTTTAAGCTAAACCTGCCATAAAAGCCCTTTTCCAGTATAGTACAAACAGCAAAATTATTGATTAACTTGTATTACTCCACAAGAAGAACAAATTATTGCTGATTAAAGCCATGCAGGTGATAAAGGAACTTAACCAACAAAAGCTGCCAGCTTTAGGTTAGGAAACAGCTGTGTCCCTAATTATGCAGTCTGATTTATACTCTATTAAATCAGTATATAAGTAACCCATTTCTCTGAAAGCATTTAAACCTCTTATATTCCACCAAACACAGCAATTTTATTTGAAATAAATGTATCCAGCTCTTTTGGGAACATATGGTATATTTCTCTCTTATTAATAATTCAGTTCAAATGAGCAAAAATTAGTTGGTGCAGTTACAGCTGATTTTGTCCTGAAAAGATCTGCATTAATTTTAGACGTTTTGTAAATTGGGCTATTAAATAAAAGCATTATATGTGAATTACCCTTTAAATTTTAAGCAAGTTGGTAGTTTAATGGTATTTTCTAGTCAGATTCATTTTCGATCTCTAAAAAATTATGGTCATTATAGTAAGACAAATTTTTGAAACCTGCTACTTCCATCCAATTACATATTGTACTAATAAGTAAACTAGGAAACTTTTATGCTTCATTTTCTCTATTTTGCCTTTTCCATCAGGTGACAGTTTCTCTTTTCATTATCTCTTGTGTAAATAAGAAGCTGACCTCAAACCTCCTCATTGGTGAGGTCCACCTCAAAATGTCTCTGCGGCTTCTGCTTCTCATCAGTATAACTTCTGCCAGTTGCTGCTTCCACACATCATTTCTGGTACGTGTGCACGTGTTTCTGGGCTGGCAGTGATATGCATCAGGGAATTAGGAGGAAAGCAAGTATATATTTTGTATGAGAGAAATTTCAGTATGCTACTGTGTTAGTCTAAGATGATCATCAGCTCTTTGTGATATATTCTCCTCTCAATGTAAGTACATAACTTCTATTAGCCTTAATGGGAGTTATGTTCATGAATCAAGAGGATATGCCCCCGTAAGTTTAAGTTCTGCTTCTATTGCAATGACGAAATTGGTTTAAAATTATGTGGGTGAAGTGGAATGTGATGTGATGTAATGATGTTCCCAGTTAATTACTTACTGAGCAGTAAGTCTTCAACTTTTCAAAGGCCATAGAGAAGCATAAACACATGTATAGGGTGCAATTAATTCATAAGTGTGAAACCTAATTAGATTTCTAGACAGCTATTTTTAGTGTAGTTTTTTGATCCCTTCAAAAGGTTTGTGGTCTCTGACATGCTGCCACAAATAAGTTCATTGCTAAAAATTTTTATATTCATGTTTTGCATGTGAGTCTAGAACAAAAAAGCTTAACTCTTTGATTTTATTAACAAATTTGGACCTTGGACCCAATGGCATTTTCCAATACATTGTAGTGTATCAAAGAAGCAGTCTTTTCTTTCCCATTGCCCTGGGTTTATTTTTGTAGCTTGAGTTAGCTCACCTACTGAATGCCCCACAACTTAGTAGTTACATGTGCAAATTAAAGAGAACAGCCACCTAGATTTCCATGTGTAAGATACCTCAGAATATTGTAGCATAAATCATTCTAATTTTAATAACTGCTTTGCTCACATATCTTCATTCATGTCTGTACCTTTTTTGTTATATTATCTACCATTTTAGAAAGCTATCTAGCTTACTTACAGAGTTAAATTCAAATAGTCTAAAGGTTAATGTGAAACACTGGCAAGACATTATGAGCACAGCAGTATATTTTAAAGGCGCTCAGCTGTTGGAATTACTGAAAGCGAATGCTCACTGTAACTCCCCACTTCTGCACCCACAAGGCTTACCAAAAAATCCCCTCTGCTGCATGCCGATGAGGTTCTGCGTGCCCTATCTCACTGGCACTATGGCTGCGAGATACAATGGTGGTTGGTCTCAAATATAAATTTCTTGGATTCTTTGTTTCATATGAGCCCAATTTAAATCAGATTGACATCTCGTTTGACCCAAAAGAGTATGCTGGTGGGGATACCCCATAGCGTTCATTTATGCCCAGATCCTAGAGTTATAAGTTCAGGGACTCGCAAGTGGCTTTGACTTGGCACCACTGGCTGCTTTATCCCTCTGACACCCCAGCCTAGGTGTCCTTCCAGCATCAGAGGACAGCCTTGGAAGGGGCTGCTCAGGAGCAAGTGTCACTTTCAGAGGGTGAAGCGGCAAGGAAGGAGGTAGGGAAGGAAAAGTTAGCCAATCTGTAACGGATACGTCCATGCCCTGGTGGTCTCCTGTCATAGGGCATGGCTTCATCTTGGTCCCATCCAGCAAGTCCTCCCCATAAAAGTCTGCATGATCAATAAGGAGAAGGGATAGACACAGCGTGGAGTGGGAGAGGGTGTCACAGCCAGCACTGAGTGGCCACG